>FR990053.1:3925000-4237500 GCA_905404095.1 Glaucopsyche alexis
AATGTACTGTGTACGTGTGTGTCGCGTAACGCGTCACTTGTTGGCCTAAAAACTATGCCTAAAAAGGACTAAAAATGCCATCGCGTCATCGTGTTCAGTCGATGCCATAGCAAAAAAAAAAAAACTGAAGGCCGCACCGGTAAACCGAAACATCCCCATCTAAGATCATAAGGTTCCCATACACGCTACCGACGCGCGACGTTCGACTGACATACATAGAGGCGATGGCAAAAGAGGTAACCTACAGGTAACATACATGTAACCTACAGGTAACCTACAGGCAACCTTAGGCAGGTTTACCTTGTGTATTAAAAATTGTAGTAAGAAAAATTAAATTTTGTTGAAGAATTGCAAATTGCAATTGGATCTAGCATAAAGGATTCTAGTATAAAGGACTAAAATCGAAAATCTATTTATTTAAAAATGTTTACATGAAAATTTATTCATGAGTGTAAAATATATCGAGCTACGGGTCCATCCACATATTACGTCACACCTGATGGGGGAGGGGGGGGGGGGGGCATACAAAGTGTGACAGTACATGTTAAATACAGGTTCAGGGCTAAGTTCAGGGATACTAAAAAGCGTGACATGGGGGGGTAGGGGTTCAAAAAGTCGAAATTTGACGTGACGTAATATGAGGATGGCCCTACGCATAGATGTATTATATTAATGGAAAAGAGTAGCTACGCCCTCTTTTTAACCGACTTCCCAAAAAAGGAGGCGGTTATACGTTCGGCTGTATATATATTTTTTTATTTTTTTTGTATGTTCAACGATTACTCCGCCGCCTGTGAACCGATTTTCAAAATTTTTTCTGTGATGTATAGGGTGTAATCCCAAATTGGTCCTTTTGATATCAAAGTGGTGACCTGATGATGGGATCCATGAGGAATCGAGGCAACTCCTCGAAATTTATATGGACACATATTATGGTGATTTCGAAGTAGTTCAAGCATATGCTGCCAAAAAGTAAGATTTTTGGATCCAAGGTATTAGCTGGAGAGCTACTGAGAAATTTTGAGTAGGTATTTGAGGCACGTTGAAACCGTGTCCTGTACTTCTCCTATTGTACCTCAATACGAGAATGCAGGCCTGGCTGGTCAGAAGCGGAACTTAGCCAAAATACAAATTTTTGAAAAGTAGATTTTTTTATGCCCGAAAAACATGTTTGAGGCATTATGAAATTTTGATATACTGTTAGTATAATGTATAAGTAGTTGGGAAAAAAAAAGCCCCGTAATTTAGTCGGAACTTTAACCTAGCCATGTCAGTTTAAAAGTAAATAGTTTAAAGGTTAAAAATAGGTGTGTGAGGCACTTCGAAATTTGAGTAGGGTATTATTTATTATTTTAAAAAAATACTGTAAAAAATACAGATAATTTTATGGGAACTTTCCACCTGCCATGTGACTTAGAAAATCGAGAAAATCTGGCTTTTAATTCATGATTTTGCGACATCTATCGGTCATTTTATGAACTGCAATATACGTTTGAAAGGAGATGCGACATCTAGGAAGCTCTCAAAGAACTACGTGGTCAAAAATTAAATTACGTATTGTGCAATAAACTAACTCACTTACTACGTCAAAATGTATTTATAAAACGAATAGGTTAATACCTATTCGTTTAAATAGAAATGGCATACGAACCAGCCTAATCTACCATTTACATTAAGTACATAAACGTAAAAGCGACATCTAGGAAGGCATCAAGGAACTACGTGGTCTTGATAATTTTCGCAAAGTCGATATGAGTCGTTTTTAATTGATTTTCCTATAAAAATCGAAGACATTCGTTGTTTATACAATATTGTGTGCAATAAAATTACATATTGTGCAATAGTCTAATTTACTCGACAAATTGATCACACTGATCGTTTTAATTGCAACTATAAAGTTTTTAGCGCCTGCGCGTATGTATCTGTATAATCTATGGCATGCGTTATAAAATACCAATTACAAAACTTTATTTTTGCTTTAAATAATTAACCTTATTACCGTGCCATAGAGATGAAAACGGACTGTAACGAGAACATCGAAACTCATGTTTTTACCCTGATAGGCGGTGATTTCTTTGATGCCTTCCTAGATGTCGCTTTTACTTTGGTAGGTAATGTAGACCGTAGCCTGTTATTCGTATGCTTAATGCTATTTCTATTTATTTAATACCTATTCGTTTTACGAATACAATTTGTCGAGTAAATTAGACTCTATTGCACAATACGTATTTAATTTTATTGCACACAACATCGTATAAACAACGAATGGAAATTTTAAATTTTTATAAGAAAATCAATTAAACTACTCATAATATCGACTTTACCAAGATTATATTTTATCAAGACCACAAAGTTATTTGATGCCTCCGCACAGTGTTTTATTTGGCCCAAACATCGTACATCGCCGTTTTATCGGTTAATTCGAAAGAGTATTTAATAACAAATGCCCGAGTAAAACACCCATGAAGTTCACTTGTATAGTTTTTAAACTATCTCAAAAAGAAAATTCGAATCCCGCTTTGATAAAAAGGAAAAAAAATATATATTTAAAAATTCTTAAGGAATAGCCAAAAATATGTTAGACATTATTCGAAGAACATACAAGGAACATACTAGGAAGGCATCAAGGAACTACCTTGATGCCTTCCTAGATGTCGCTTTTACGCTTATGTACTTAATGTAAATGGTAAGTAGATTAGGCTGGTTCGTATGCCATTTCTATTTAATTAATATCTATTCGTTTTATAAATACATTTTGACGTAGTAAGTGTGTTAGTTTATTGCACAATACGCAATTTTATTTTTTGACCACGTAGTTCTTTGAGAGCTTCCTAGATGTCGCATCTCCTTTCAAACGTATATTGCAGTTCATAAAATGACCGATAGATGTCACAAAATCATGAATTAAAAGCCAGATTTTCTCGATTTTCTAAGTCACATGGCAGGTGGAAAGTTCCCATAAAATTATCTGTATTTTTTACAGTATTTTTTTTAAATAATAAATAATACCCTACTCAAATTTCGAAGTGCCTCACACACCTATTTTTAACCTTTAAACTATTTACTTTTAAACTGACATGGCTAGGTTAAAGTTCCGACTAAATTACGGGGCTTTTTTTTTCCCAACTCCTAATACATTATACTAACAGTATATCAAAATTTCATAATGCCTCAAACATGTTTTTCGGGCATAAAAAAATCTACTTTTCAAAAATCTGTATTTTGGCTAAGTTCCGCTTCTGACCAGCCAGGCCTGCATTCTCGTGTTGAGGTACAATAGGAGAAGTACAGGACAAGGTTTCAACGTGCCTCAAATACCTACTCAAATTTTTTTTTTTTTTTTTTATGTAATGAGCCAGGAAACGAGCAGACGGATCGCCTGATGGTAAGCGATTACCGCCGCCCATGGACACTCGCAACACCAGAGGAGTTACACTTGTAACTCCTCTGGTGTTGCGACTTGCGTTCCTGGTCCTTAAAATCCCCAATTCCCCCCATGGGCCTCCGGTAACCTCACTCACTCGGCGAAACACAACGCAAGCGTTATTTCACGCCGGTTTTCTGTGAGGTCGTGGTATTTACCCGGTCGAGCCGGCCCATTCATGCCGAAGCGTGGCTCTCCCACAAAAAATTTCTTAGTAGCTCTTGGGCTATATACCCTGGATCCAAAAGCACTGAACAGAACTCAGTCTTTAAAGATATGCGTTTGGAAATTTCGACACTGTTTAAACTTTAAAAGAACTGCAAGCATATGCCACTTTATAACTTACAGTAATCATCATCATCATCTTAATAACAATACCTAATGGAAGCTTGGCGCGTATTCAATTATACATTCGATCGTTAAGTTTAGACGTTCGTAAGACGTATTAATAATAACTTAACAGAATATATCACTAAAAAGGATGAAATTATTATTTTTAAACAAAAAATTAAACCGACTTCCAAAGTAAAAATACACAAAAAAGTATGAAATAAAACTTAATCTCTAAATAATTCCCCTTTCAAATTCGGCTAAAATGTTTACTATTTCTCTACTTAATCTTATTAATTTTGAAGTCGGTACCAGCAAATATAACGTAAGTTCTATAAAATATTGTAGGTTATTGTTTGGGCTGGTACCGATTTATAAGAAGATTAAGTAGAGAAGGGTAAACATTTTAGCCGAATTTGAAAGGGGAATTATTTAGAGATTATGTTTTATTTCATACTTTTTTGTGTATTTTTACTTTGGAAGTCGGTTTAATTTTTTGTTTAAAAATAATAATTGATATAAAATATATCTATGAGCTACGCAAAACTTCTTAAATATGGCATAACTCAGCAATACGAGCTTTAAGGTTTATGTTGTATAGGTACTTATTTCGATTCAGCGAGTTAAATAGGTACTATTAATTTTTTATACATTCATCATTCACGTAAAAGGCAATTTAGGTGTAGATATACTAGACTGTTGTAAGATAGAGGTCCATTTAATAAAGCATACAATTAGGAGAGAGTTGGCGTGTGGCACAACACGAGCACAAGTCACAAACTCACAGCACGTGTGCGGTGTAATACAAATTCTTTGGTGCGGTGTGACGCGAGGAATAACTTTAAACGGTTGCTTGGCGACCGCATTGTATTGACAAATCACTTGCAAAACATGTCTCTTGTGAAACGAAGCGCCAATTGTATATAAACTATCTCATAAATCATAATTATGGAAGGAGATAACGTTTCAACTTTCAGCGCGGATGGAGGGCAGGACAATGTGGGTCTACCCAGGATAGTGATGGTCACGGAAGGCTCCGATACATCCGCCTCCTCCCCATCGTCCACGTCATCCGAGGAAGACAACTGGGCTGACCTCATAAAGTCATCCGATATCCCACCCGAATACTGGCATATTCAGAAGCTGGTTAAATATATGAAAGCAGGTAACCAGACGGCGACTATGGTCGCTTTATCGTGCCTCAAAGACTACGATCTGACCATCGAAGTCAACCAGAGAGCTATACAAGAAATCGGTGGACTGGAACTACTTGTGAATTTGCTAGAGACCCGAGATCTCTGCTGTATTTTGGGCAGTTTAGCCGTTCTTAAGGATATCACTCCAAATATTGAGATACGGAAGAAAGTAACAGATTTGGGAGCTATACCGCTTTTGGTTGGGCTACTGCCGGACCCTGCGAGAGACGTACAGATTCTTGCTGCTGAAACTGTCTCGAATTTAGGTAGAATACGCAAAAGCAGAAAATTCTGCAGGAAATTTGGCGGGATTCCGAAATTAATTGATTTGTTGGACATAAAGGAGAGGTAAGAGGTTATAATATTGTCGTAAGTAAAAATAAACAACTAATTTAAATAAGTAATAAACGATAAGTAGTAGGTATTCCAACATAACTATCAAAATATCTATAAATGACCTCAAAAAATCATAGGCCTTCGAAGGCCTACTAGTAGAGACCTACGGCTGGGTTCGAACTTCGATGGTGACATCATAAGAATTAATTTTTAATGTTGTTTACAGTTATGTTAAAATATCGGATAACCTTACTTTGATTTTATCCGTAGGAATTAAAACAGTTATTGCATATTTATATTTAAAGTAGTTAAATGTATCTTAATTAATATCTCTGTCGTTAAATACTTTATTCAAAGTATCACAATCGTTATCTACATAATTAATGTAGAAGGTAAACATTATAATACTGTTCATGTTTAAATAAATAAATTAAGGTTTATTTTTAGTTTACATTTTTGCACAATTGAAATGTTTGGAGAATCCAAGACTTTTATTAACGTTCGACATTACCGAGATTTCACGCCAAATTATCATGTCTGAGATCAAAATACAATTTGGCAAAAAGTGACCGATCTCACGGCTGAATATTGAAAACCTAATATAAGTATAAGTAACCTCCTATTCACAGGCTGTCGCTCTTCTAGCCGAAATGACAAGGACAGCATGTTACTTGAGAGCTCCTTGATCTTAACTATCGTTTCAGTAGTCGGCCGTCAGTTCCGTAAGGGCAAGAGCGAAGGTGTCAAATCACAGTCCTTGGTGTCAAGTGTTGTTTCTGGGTTCCGTACCCAAAGGGTAAACAAATTATTTCTTTGCCAGATACCTCACCACACCCAGAGAGGAACTAACTCTAGATGAGCTACAATTTCTGGATATAGCTCGGGCCGGAGCAAAAGCGTTATGGTCCATGTCCTACTCCCAAAGGAATAGGGAGGCTATGAGGAAATTCGGAATGATACCACTTATAGCGAGGGTGTTGAAGACAATACATTTGGACGTGGCGGTACCAGCGTTTGGACTGCTCCAGATGTGTGCGAATGAAACGTCGTTCCAACTGGCAATACAGACGGAGAAGATGGTGCCAGATTTGATAAAGCATTTGGGAAACGAAGACAAGGAATTGAAGGTACAGTTTTTTTAATTAACAAATTCTTTAATTAGCAGAGACTTTAGTCAAAGTCACTTTTTGGCGGTGCAAAATGCAACAAAACGCATATCGTAGAATTACCACTAGCGCGATAATAATATTATCTATATAATTATATAGATAATATGTATGCAGATAATGGTTTTTTTATCAGTTTCTGATATTTACTTAATTTCAAATATTCGGCTGATAGGTAATGTTATTACAATCAGCAAAAAGCACTTGCAAACAATAGGAGGCTCCACTAAATATTTATTTGCGCAGTTACTATTGACATCAAAATAATAAATATACACTCAAAATGGAATATCTTCATTAGATTTTTTCAATCAAACAAAAATTACCAAAATACGAACAAAATCCATACGAACTACTGATATTAGTGAAAACTCGTTAATTATAATAGGTACTTATATGCATACTTTTATACGTATTTTATATTTTATACTAATGTAATTTCAAAACGTGCAAAAAACGAGAAGATTTTTGCTCGTTAAATCATTGAGTAACCTTCAAACAAAAAAAATGCACACATAAAAATAAAAACTAAGTTGCCAGTTCCAAAAATATAATATTTGATCAATGTCAAAACGCATTTAAAAAAGAAAAAAGATAAATTAGCAATAAGTTTTTGTTTAATTTATATTTGAATTCAATAATTCGAGTTTTTAACCTAACATATTTACAAGGTGACCTGACAATAACTGAATGTTAAATCAGTCATTTAAACTTTTTATTTTGAAACAAGTTTTAAATATTCTTCTTTTTATTATTATTTGAATTTAATGTAGTCATTAGTCTTAAATTTCTATTAATACATCTTTAAATCTTACTATTATTATAAATATGAAAGTTTGTGAGAATGGATGGATGTTTAAGACTCTTTCACGCAAACATTACTGAACGGATTTTACTAAAATTTGGTAAGGTAGTTTAGGCTCTGGATTAATAGGCTACATTTTATGCTGAAAAAGTAGTATTCCCATGGTAGGTAATCTAGATATACTGTATTTAGGCGGGCGGTTTCGAAATAGTTTCTGATATTAATTGAATTATTTCACTTGATTTTTTGCCGATTGTACATAATATCATAATTCATAAAATAAGAGAGTAATGGATACAGAAATCACTCAGAAGACTTATTTTTCAATACGACTAGGCGCCATTAGACACCAGTCACTACCAATAGAATATCTTAAATACCAGGTACTTGGTACATAATACATATATACGCCTTTCGATATACTCTTACTTACATACTTTACTTGGTATGGCGTATAGGTATTATGTAGTAGTAATAATAATTATCTTTTTTTTTTTTTTTTTTTTTTCAGACGCATTGCAGTCTGGCCATCTACAAATGTGCCAGCGACCCCGTAACCCGCGAAATGATTCGCGACGCAGGCGGTCTAGAGCTTCTGGTGAAAGCTGCCGAAGACGAGACGAATAGACCGAACAAACCCCTCCTAGCGGCTGTCACTGGGGCTCTATGGAAGTGCGCCAACAGCGAGATTAGTGTGAAGAAGCTGGATCAACTAGGAGCTGTACCCATTCTGATAAAACTCCTAGACGATGAGAACGATAATGTTCTAACAAATGTTGCGGGGGCGCTGGCGGAATGCGCGAAGCTACCGCCGAATAGGGATAAAATTAGGATCAATGGTGGTATACCTATGTTAGGTAAGTGTCAAAGTTAAACAAATAACTTGTACCTACTGTCCAATCCAAAACTTCCTACCAAAAACTGCAAAGGGAAAAAAGATTAAAGCTCAACTAACATTGGCGCAGATGGAAATATGGTATACAAACGTAGACATTGCGTGCTACCATATTTCCATAATACAATTTTGTATCTAAATAATATAAAAAATAGAAATTAATATTATGCGATAGGTGAAAAACGCGACGGTGAGTTGGGCCTGAAATTTGCGACCAAAATAAATAAGGCATATTCCTTAGAGTTTAGACTAATGAATATGCCTGTCTTAATAAGTCTGATGATAATAATTAATCAAAGTTAAAAACAATATAACCCGACTACGCAAAGTACCTTATGTTCGAACGATTATTACGAAACTATTGACATCTGAGTTCTGACACCTCATTCTTTACAATCGGATCAATAGTTTAAGCGCTACGATGAAACAAAGATACAAACTAGGCGGTATACGCTACTATTAAATTGAACTTTTTCAGTACACCATCTGAGTAACACTCACAAGCCGCTGCTAGAGAACGTCCCACTTGTTCTGATGGAATGCGCCAAAGACGACAAATGTATGAACGAAATAGACCAACTGGATGGGGTGCGCCTCATCTGGTCTCTTCTGAAGAACGACTCAAAGAAAGTTCAAACAAATGCCGCATTAGCGCTAAGTCCGTGTGTACAAAACGCCACCGACTCCGGAGAAATGGTCAGGTCTTTCGTGGGGGCTCTGGAGCTAACAGTCGATCTTCTGGATTCGGATGACCACCACGTTCTGTCTGCTGTGTGCGCTGCGATCGCTACGATAACTCGCGATCGGGAGAATCTAGCTGTCATTTCGGATCATGGAGTTGTAGCTAAGCTGTCTAAGCTGGGTAAGTGCTGGTGACCTCACACTCACGGCCGAATACTGGAACAATAGTTTTAAGTGATGCTCAAATCACATGCTGTCCTTGTCATTTCGGCTAGCAGAGACAGCGACAGCCTGTGAATGGGAGGGCTCTTAATTTTGATTAGCGTCTCAGTATTTGGCCGTTAGTAAGTCGATTTCACCATTCACAATAAAAACTTCGTTTTATAAAACATTGGCTCTCTCTACGCGCGTAGGACTTTTATTAGGATGAAAAGAGATTCTTCACACATAATCATCCTTTTTAATGTATCTACCGAGGGTACACTAAAATGTCGTAAAAACCCTAATGAAATATAATATAATATATAATAATTAATAAATATATAATAATTAATAACCCTAAAATCCTCGTCATTTGCAACAACATCGGTGAATCGTGTTCAGATTATAATCTCACGTGTATTCTCAGGGTAAAAAATATATTTCATGTTTATAGTATCTACACAATACACATACAAAAAATGAGTCACATCTAACTACGAGTATAAAGATAAAATTAAAACTTGGCATTTAAAACTACAAAACGAATTTATAAAATAAAATTAATAACTAGTTTTGCCAGTTTATTTTAAATATATAATGTATTTATCTCATTATTAGCAATAAATATTAAAAATTGCATTTGCAAATTGAGGAAGACTAGGAAGTTACCTAATTCAATTTATAATTAAGCTCACGTGTGTTTTTTTTTAATATAATTAGAAAACGTCCTAACTCCTATTATAGCACTGATTACTACACGGAATTTATAATCCGTGGATTATTAAGCTCTAGTTCAAAAGTTCAAATTAAAAATGTTTGGTTATTATGTTATTAATGTGTATTATGTTTTCAAATTAGCTTAAATAAGTTATCAAAATATAACAAAACTAATTCAACTGTTTTTGTGTTATAAAAT
Source organism: Glaucopsyche alexis (assembly GCA_905404095.1). Classification (NCBI taxonomy): domain Eukaryota; kingdom Metazoa; phylum Arthropoda; class Insecta; order Lepidoptera; family Lycaenidae; genus Glaucopsyche; species Glaucopsyche alexis. The sequence continues at coordinate 3,934,951 of FR990053.1, forward strand.
TACAAAATGCAGTTTCCTTATAACTAATTAACTTTTACCCGCGGCTCCGCCCGCGTAAATACAGTATCCCACGGGAACACTGTACTTTTATATAAAAAAGTAGCCTATGTGTTAATCCAGAGCTCAAACTACTACCATACCAAATTTAATCAAAATCCGATCAGTAGTTTTTGCGTGAAAGAGTAACAAACATCCATCCATCCTCACAAACTTTCACATTAGTTAGGATTGTGAACAAGATGTTGCCCTTCGCGCTAGATGAAAATCTCGCAGGAACCGTACATTTTGCCATGATAAAAAGTAGCCTATATGTTATTCCAGAGCCTAATTAAACCACTCCCACACCGAATTTCATTAAAATTAGTTTTTTCGTGAAGGAGTCACAAACATTGAATTTGTCCTCACTCCTCACAAACCTTCACTAAGGATAGTTCGATGAAAAATTAATTCTTCTTCCGTGATAGATAAGTACATTATAATATTTCCGTGCCATGGTCCTAAGGTAAGTCCTTAGTTTTGGAAAATCGAAACAGCGGGTGCCTATTTCATTACAACTATTTGAGTACAGTGCATTCATTGGTTTGAGCTACAATATATAATGTCAGTAAGTAAACAGTCTCATCAGTAAGTAAATCGGAGGTCGTGGGTTCGATTCCCGCATTGGAACAACAAAAAATTTTGTTTCCAAATTTGGTAATATAACAATGTAGACTGATCACCTGATTGACAAGAAAGATGACTCGTGCGTCGGATGGGCGTGTAAAAAGTCGGACCTGCGCCTGATCTCGCGTCAGTCGTGTCGGTTATCCGTCCCACTGGATTATGAGAGTAAGGGTAGAGAGAGTGCTCTTGTGTACTGCACACAAACTTGGGCACTATAAAATGACTCCTGCAGAAACTGGCCTGGTTTCAATGAAACCGGCCACCGTCACTGAAATCGATGTGGGGAGTTATTATTAGATAACTAGTTACTACAAAAATTTTCTCTAATACCCCATCCTTTGATATCCTCGACCTCACATTGAGGAGAGACCAGAGATCACGCAGCACGTTTATAACGTTAATGATAATGAGTAATGACTATTTAATTTCTAGTTTCCACCACTGACGACCACCTTCGCGCGAATCTCGGAGTAGCCATTGCCTACTGCTGCGATTGGGCGCAGAACCGCCAGGAGTTTGGGAAGAGGGGGGCGATCACACCGCTCGTGAATTACATGACGTCACGCGACCCCAAAGTCCACAGGGCCACCGCGCTCGCTCTCTACCATCTGTCGTTCTACTCCATCAACTGCGTCACCATGCATGCGGTGAGTTCTAGCAATAACATGCATGCATCATTCCCGGCATGAACTACATGACGTCACGCGACCCCAAAGTGCACAGGGCCACCGCGCTCCCGCTCTACCATCTGTAGTTCTACTCCATCAACTGCGTAACCATGCATGCGGTGAGTTCTAGCTATAACATGCATGCATCACTATCGGTATGAGCTACATGACGTCACGCGACACCAAAGTGCACAGGGCCACCGCGCTCGCTCTCTACCATCTGTCTTTCTACTCCATCAACTGCGTCACCATGCATGCGGTGAGTTCTAGCTATAACATGCATGCATCACTATCGGTATGAGCTACATGACGTCACGCGACCCCAAAGTGCACAGGGCCACCGCGCTCGCGCTCTACCATCTGTCGTTCAACTCCATCAACTGCGTTACCATGCATGCGGTGAGTTTTAGCTATAACATGCATGCATCACTCCCGGCATGAACTACATGACGTCACGCGGCCCAAAGTGCACAGGGCCACCGCGCTCGCGCTCTACCATCTGTCGTTCTACTCCATCAACTGCGTTACCATGCATGCGGTGAGTTTTAGCTATAACATGCATGCATCACTCCTGACATGAACTACATGACGTCATGCGACCCCAAAGTGCACAGGGCCACCGCGCTCGCGCTCTACCATCTGGTATGGTAGCTTTACCACTAATTACCATTAGGGCATCGAGACCGGTTTTACCCGAAACCGAAAACCCGGGAAAACCCGGGTTTTCGGGCCTACAACAAAACCCGGTTTTCAAAATATTGAAAACCGGTTTTCGGTTTTTTCGAGCTTTTTTTCATAATGAAATTCTACAACAGTTTATAACAGTTACAGTCACAAACCGAACGTTATAGTGGCTTGTGATTGTCAATGTAGAATTTTAGAACAATAGTTATAATGTTTTCATGTTGTATCATGTAGTACATTTGACCGCCTCGCCAGGACGAGTGAGCGAAGCGCAAGCGATTCGTCGATATTTTGGACCTTCATAACTTGGTATAATTTATTATTCGGTTCCATCAGCGCTCAGTGCGAATTGCTCTCCGTTCCCATGGTACCAAAAATCGAGTGGGCCTAACGGAATCCGTCCCATTGTGTAAAAATGTGTGCTCCAGAGTTGGCACCGGTCTTAACGCATCTTTTTCGGCTCACCTGCTCTTATGGCACAGTCCTGGCATCTTGGTAGACAGCTTTGGTATGCTATCGCCTGCCCTGTTCATACTGCATATCAATGATAATATTATGTGATGACGACAGTACGGGTGATGCCTTATATACAGGTCGCCCGAACATCTCTCGGCAAAACGTCATTGAGAGTCGAAACGAACTTGTCTCTCAAATTAAGAATTCATTGGAGAATATCTCTGAATGGGGTAGACTTAACTTAGTCCAATTGAACACCTCTAAGACACAAGTTTGCGGGTTCATCGCTTATAAGTTACCGATGGTCGTATGTCCTCGTTTTGAAAGCATACCCATAACTGTCTCCTCCAACATCGAAATACTTGGTGTTAGCATATCGAGCGAGGTCTAGTTCCGATATCATCTGGAGGGCAAGGCCAAGTTAGCCTCCAAGAAGCTTGGTGTTCTGAACAGGTCAAAGCATTATTTCAGTCCGGTCCAACGCCTACAACTCTATAAGGCGCAGGTTCGGCACCACATAGAATATTGTTCTCATCTCTGGGCAGGAGCGCCAAAGTACCAGCTTCTCCCTCTGGATCGTATCCAACGAAGGGCCGCTCGAATTTTCGACTGCCATAGTATTTCAAACGGGCTTTACTCCTTAGAGCTACGTAGAGACAAAGAATATATATTACTAACGTAAAGAACCGTCACTCCGCCGATTTACACGACTCGCCGCTCGCAGCTGTGTGTGCGTGTCTGGGCGAATGCGGGGGCGGGTGGGGTGTAACTTTTTCCCAGCCTGGACTATGGTTCACGGGGCTGGCAGTTTCGCCGATGCAGCGACGCGACACGCGACAGTGTAATTTCATAAGAAAGTAAACGTCGCGTCAGACAATGACGCGACGTTTATAAAAAATATTTGTTTTTTGTTTCACCAGTGATGTCATGCAATAATTTGATTTTATCGATATTTTTAACGAAATATGCTTGGGTTGGGTAAAGTTTGTAGGACGTTAACCTCGAACGTATATCAATTTTTTATTAAAACCCGTTCAATAGTTACTGCGTTAAAGAGTAACAAACGTGTGGTATGCCATTTGCCCGTTTAAGATTCATCCGTCCATCCATTCATCCATCCATACATCCTCACAAACTTTCATATTTATAATAGTAGTAAAATATGAGTAAGAATTTCCTCATAATATTTTAGATTGAACATTGACATGTAGTACTTAATCTCATTTAGATCTGTCGATACCTATCGATATTTTGCGACGATCTTAGTTGTGTTACAACTTACAACACTTATTGAGTGGTAATAAAAATTTAAAATTGCATTGATATAATTAAAATAGCCTTTGTACTACTTAAGAATTAAGCACAAATTAAACCCAATTGCTAAGGACACAAGGTATAATTTTCCAATATAAGGGCCAATGGTTTGAGTACATTTTTGATTAAAAAAAATATGGCTATTAGACGTTAGACATTTGGAGACTATTTTGAATTTACATTGTAAAAATCAGTATCCTTTAAAAGTTCAAATCGCACGTACCGTGTACCTAACATATTAGGAATTTCCCGATCGGCATTAAAATGAGTGGGCTTAATTATTGTGGTTGTATGTATATGGTCGCCGTAATAACTAAGAAAAAAATTATTACAAAAGCTTCTTCCGCTTGCCTAATAATCCAGAAAGATAAGTACCTACCTATCTCGATAATTATTACTTATTTTTTCTAATATAACCCTTGCTTTTGTCACACGCAGTACAATAAATAACTGAGACGTGGATTAAAGTAGGTAGGTAGGTATGATTTCTCTTTTCATATTAAGTATCTAGCTCTTGCCCGCGGCTTCGCCCGCGTAAAAAGTATTATGTTTACGCGGGCGTAAAAAATATTTTAAATTAATTCGATGTCAACCCTAGGCTTAAGTCAACATAACTGACATTTGTCGGTGCTCGAACTGTCACTTGTGAAGAGTGTCGCCCCTGTGGTAGAGATGAGCATCGCTCTGCATCATATATCGGTTATATTACGGGGAGCGCTCCGAGGAATTGTTCGGCCTTATACCTGCTGCAACTTTTCGTTATCGTTCGAAGGGACAAAATATTTATCATCCTCATACCAACTGTCGCCAACAGTATTTCCGGACCATTACGACCTGCACACCTTCAAGAAGGCAGCATATTCCCTCCTAAAAGGCCGGCAAGGCACTTCTGTTTCTACACGCCTTAACTCTACAAGCCTAACTTTACAAACTCTACACTTTAGTCAAATTATATGGCATGGCCATTTCGTCAGGCAACGTATTTTGACTAAGGTGTAAAGTTTGTGAAATTATTAATTACTTCACATGAAAATGATTATGGTGGGATCACATTTTACCAGTATTACGTTGTTACAACAGAAAGCAGCTGATAAAAGTTAATTTTAGGACATTCCTAACAAAATTCTACAAAATCAACAAAAAACCCGAAATACCCGAAAAAACCCGGGTACCCGGTTTTGAAGATGGCTGGGACCGAAAAACCCGGTTTTTTTAAATATGGCCGGTCTTCGATCCCCTGATTACCATGCATGCGGTAAGATTTTGGTCATTTGCATGAAGCATGGAGACTGGGTTACTCTGTGCTCCATGCTCCTAAAAGTTTGGAAACAGGGTTGTTCTATACTATACTCAAGTGTTGACTTGTTGAGTAGATGAATATACTCTTTCGTAGAAATTAGAGTACGTACGGTACGGTCTAGCGTTTAAAACTACACTGCAACTAAAATACAAAAATATCTTACCATAAAAGTCAATCAGTAATTAAATAACATATAAGATTAATATTTGTATCGGATATGGACAATTATAAAAACATTAATACAATACTACGATTGTTCTCATTTTGGTCATAATTTTTATTGTTCTTTGTTATTTTATTACTAATATTTTTAAAATCGTACATTTTTATTTTTAATACGTATTTTTTGCTTTTGTTGCAAGTAATTGTAAATGTAAATGATTATTTAAGTCTTTTTATGCCTCACAAAGATTAAGTGCTAGGTATTAACATCAAATAGGAAACCTACGTAAGTGCCTACTATTTCTTTTCTCTATTTCTTTTACAGGCTGGAGTAGTTCAGTTCCTGCTGGAGACCATAGGCTCCAAAGACCCCGTACTGCAAGAGGCGTCAGCTGGTTGTCTTTGCAACATCCGAAAACTAGCCCTCGCCACAGAGAAGATTAAACTAAAACAATAAATTGTAGTTATCTGAATAAAATACTTTTATCTTTTAAGAGTACTTTAAACAAGATAATCTTGTATATTATATTGTATTGTTTTGTATAGTATATCTATGAAAAACATGTAAAGTGATGCCAAGACGATACCAAATGACTCGCAGTGTCAAAGAGCTATTAGATCTCACCAAGTTCCCGGCCCGTTTCAATAACCTATATTATATTGTTACGTGTTCGGGATCGCAGGATTTGGAGAGAAAGACCTGCTGACTCTTTTGAGGACTTTATTCATTAGCACTAATCATGTTCACACACAACTAAAGCACTAGGTCCAACATTAACCCAGAAGCCCAATCTACGTCATTTTGACGAAAATACGCTATATCTTTCACAAGCACTACTAGATTATCACGGCCGCTCGAACCAACCCAATAGCTGTCAAGATCTATCAGGAGACGGCTACGTCGCCTCTGTAAGTGCCGCCATTTTGTCGTAATGACATTATTGTACGTACATTTGACGTATGTTTGAGCTTTACGTAACTTTTACAAATGTTCAACGTCTTGTATTATTGTTATTTTTATTGTTTTATTTTCCTAATGATACTTCTTTTTAGTGAATTTGATACAATGGCGTCTTGTCAACTGTTATATAAAGACGAAATAGCAGTTTTATTGGATAATGAAGACGAAATCTCTCCCAACGATACCGACTCTGAAAAGGAAGATTGTGTTATTGAAGCCGACGTGAAAAGTGATATTAAACCAAAGAAACGATGTTATTATAGGTTTTGCTCCTATAAAAAAAGGAGGATGACCAAAACACAGTGCTCCAAATGCAAAAAAGCAGTATGCGGAGAACACAATATTGATATTTGTCAAGACTGTGTATAAAGTCTATTTTTTCCTATTTTATATATTTCGTAGTGATAAGAGTTAATTCAATTCTTAGAATAAAAAATTTAATGTGATTAATTTTATTTTTAAATATAATAATGTAAGAAAAACTAAGAAGGATCGATTTTTTTGTTAAATTTCTTATGTTTGCAAAGTTATAGTTTTAAAAGTATAAATAAAAAGCAAACATTCTTCAATTTATATTGTTTTGTTTTATTAGACTATATATTAAATAAAAAAATAAATTATAAAAAAAATAAAAAAACCCGACTGCAAAAAAGACATATACCTAAGCAACGCACTGAAAAGACCGAAACAAGTTTGAGAAAACTGACTACACTATGAGCTGAAACCCTAAGTGAAATAATTGACGTTATGTTTGGTAGCAGGCGGGACCCATTCGCAAATTATAAATCGTACAAAAATATAATGATGGGCCCCGCCTGCTAACAAACATAACGTCAATTATTTCACTTAGGGTTTCAGCTCATAGTGTAGTCAGTTTTCTCAAACTTGTTTCGGTCTTTTTAGTGCGTTGCTTAGGTATATGTCTTTTTTGCAGTCGGGTTTTTTTATTTTTTTAATTATTTATTTTATTTCAGTCTTTTCAGTTGCTTTTGAATTGTAGTTATCTATGCAGGCGGGTTTTTGTTTTTTATTATTATTATTTATCGTTATATTTAATATAAAACTGCAAGTTATATACATTTTTAGAATCAGTGTTTAAAATCCTTCATTTTGATACCCCACTCGATATACTTGGTAGATATATTTTTTTTACCTCACAACATGGCGTCAAACATCCGCCATTTTGTTTTTTTTTAATGTCACCTATCTAAAAACACTTGGGCTATTAAGACGAATCTAACGATACCTCAAATGTGAAAATTCGTTTAGCGGTTCTGAAGATACAAGGTAATAAAGAATATTACATACATACATACAAGATACGCGCTAAACACATAACCCGGCAGTCGGGTAATAATACGAAACCTAGCATACTTCCAATATAAAATGATTAAAAATAATCGATTCCGCTATTACACATCATTTTTACGTATAATTGGGCTTTATAGCCGTAAAAATATGATTGGGCTTCTAGGGTTAAACACTAACTCCAAACACTAAGCACTAACGGTGTCCTAAGTCGTAGCCAAGTCGTGGGTTTCACTCACGGTATCATCACATCACTTGTATTCACATCGATATCGCCGTTTCGCTGTTCAAATCGAACTCCCGATCACTAGTTTTCACTCGTATCGCCTGTTTCGCTTCGCAGGAAGCCCAAAGTGAACTCGACTCGTTTGCATCTCTAGGACAAAGACAAAGACAAAGACAAAGAGCTATTTATTGCTTAAAACTGTGTACAATAGATGTTACAGTATATTATGGTATAGTATCGACAGTTTGCCCGTTCGGTGTATTTATACCTGCCGACACGAGTCCCAGACCACTCCAGAAGGTTCCCGACTCGCGTGACCGAGTTGGATTTATTCTAAATTGTTCGCACAGTAGCGCCATCTAGTACTGAGTAGGGGGCCCCACGCTGTCCCTGTTCACACCAAGTGGTTTTCATTGGTTGACGCTAGATGGCGCTATTCTCTTAGTGTGTTCGTAACAATATCAAACATTAACTATTTTTGTTAAAAATGTCGTCATTCAACCATTTGCCGTTTTTAACAAATAGTTATTGGTAAACCGTAGATACTAGATAGGTTATTGAAACGGGCTCACACGGACCGTTACTCCACACGCCTCAACTCTACAAGCCTAACTACACAAACTCTACAACTTAGTCATAATATATTATAGGTATGCCTGGCAATTTATACATACATTCGCTTAGCCGTAAGGTGAAAATTTTACGATCTGCTTTCCTGTTACACTACTCTTGTAGGACCGAAAGAACCAAGCTACATATTTTGACTAACGTGTAGAGTTTGTGTAGTTAATAATAAAAAAAAACCCTAGAAAATATAGTGCCAGCCCTAAAAATGTCTCCTACGTTACACGTAAGGCTAAGAACTCACGGAGCGGTTTTTAGTTTTTACCCGCGCCCGCCGCGGTTGCGGGCCCGCAACTTCTGTAGAATGCAGATACGTATGTAAAAAATTAAAGCACAACTCACGGCGCGTTTTACGCCTGCGGTTGCGGGAGAAATTCAGTAATTCTATTGTAAATATGTATTTGCCTCTTTGCAAACGCGCGTCCTGCTATCATCGCCCGTCAAGTTTGCGGGCGATGATCGCGATCGCGACGGCTGCGTGCCCGCGCAAATCACCGGTCTCGTAAGTTTAGAAATAAAACCGCAGCTCCGCCTCCGCGGCGGGCGCGGGTGAAAACCGCTTCGTGAGTCCTTAGCCTACCACGTGGTTACACGGATAAAAATAGGTATTTTTCGATTGCATATTTTATTTTTGCAATAATTGTTATTTACTGAATTAGTAAGTAAGTGATAATAGGTAGTTACTAGTTAGGTATCCCGCTACCCGTATCACGTACCTCATTCATCATAATTCTATACAAATAAATAGAATTACACCCGGTTTCTGAAAGACTGATCAACGCCAAAATTAACTAATCAGCGGTCAAATCTCTTGTTAAGTGTAAATTGAGTTGCAAAAAGCTTGATCAGTCGTTTGATTTGATCACCGTGTTAGTTAACAAAACTAATGCCAAATCACATGTCAAACGCTGTTTTCGGTTTCTGGAAAGCTATTTAAGGCGTAATCATAGATTAATCTTATGTCAAATCTATTGTCAACTGATCAATGTATTTCGGTGAATTAACTTTTAAAAATATTAGTTTTTCTATGAGTTTTTCCCATTTTTCCACTGATATTGTTTACAGAAGGTATTTAAAGTATTTTAACTAAGTTAATTTGGCGCATTTACCTACTTTAGGTATGTAGGTATATATTACAAATATATTTAATAACTCCCCCCACCCATTTCGGTGACGGTGGCTGTTTTCATTGAAACCAGGCCAGTTACGCAGGAGTAATTTTTTATAGTGCCCAAGTGTGTGCGCAGTACACAAGAGCACTCTCTTTCCTTTACTCTCATAATCCAGTGGGACCTCCGTGGTCTAGTGGTTAGAGCATTGGCTCTCGACTCGGAGATCGCGGGTTCGATTCCCGCGTTGGAACAACAAACATTTTTTCCAAGTTTGGTTAGGACAATGCAGGCTGACCTCATCTCTCATCAGACATGTCAGTTATCCGTCCCACTGTGTTATGAGAGTAAAGGAGGAGAGAGTGCTCTTGTGTACTGCGCACACACTTGGGCACTATAAAAAATTACTCCTGCGTAACTGGCCTGGTTTTAATGAAAACAGCCACCGTCACCGAAATCGGTGGGGGAGTTATTAAATATATTTATAATATATACCTACATACCTAATGTAGGTAAATGCGCCAAATTAACTTAATAAAAACACATTAAATACCTTCTGTAAACAATATCAGTGCTGCTCTTGTGTACTGCGCACACACTTGGGCACTATAAAATAACACCTACCTGGCCTGGTTTCAATGAAACCGGCCACCGTAACCGAGATCGGTGTGGGGAGTCATTATTATTATATTATAAACGCTTAAACTAGATTTCTTTAATGCTCTATGCCTGATATGATTAATCTCATTGATTAATAATGTGTATTGTAAATAAGTAGGTAATTCATTAAACTTTGCTTAAGTACATTAATTTCACTCTTTTCACGAAATATTGAACGTAAAATTGGACGCCACACACGTGTGATTATGTTAAAAATCAAACTTCGTGTTATGTCAAGATGATCAATGATTAATAAATTTTTCTCTAATTAGCGTTTCAGAAACGCAAATTGATTTAACTATCTTGTTAACTTAACATACGCGTTAGTTGATCAACTATTTGATTAGCCTTTCAGAAACCGGGTGTAAGTGTCTGTTTGTAATTTTAAATTAACAGCTTTTCACTAAACGCATTTGAAAGTTGATATACCTATATACAATAAAAATCAATTATTAATGATTTTGTCTGTCCGTCTGTCTGTTTGTGCCGGCTAATCTCTGAAACTGCCATAGCTGATTTTATAAGTAGTTTAGGCTACTTTTAACTTAGGGTTTCGTTTAAAAAATAGGGTTCCGTTTCCGTTAGTTCTACACAAAGTTCCAGGCTGACTATTGATTCAATTTTAGGAACGGCATTCGGCACTATGACGCATGTTCTTCGTGCGTCGAATATCTCATTCTAACGATCCATTGTTCAATACTTTATTGTTACAATTACAAATTACAATTGAGCGATAATAATAGTTTTACACAAAAGGCAATGTTTGACTCGTAGATGAATGGAAGAAGTCGCGGAATATCGTCCTTTTGGCAGTCGGTTATAAAGGGAGCCTTCTTATTGATTTCATTATGTTAATGGCATCGTAACCATGTATGTATGGTTTGTTTTACTGGGCGGTCTTGGGTGGTTTTCACACACCCAATTTAGTCAGTTAAAACTGTGATTACGTGACGTGGTAAAGTAATATTAAAATACGTGATTAAAAAATGTTTCACTCGTTTCCAGGCGTTCCGATTCTTGTTAATTTTTACAGCACAATAATTGTACAAAGGAAATGATTATTACTATCATCATAATATTCTTCATCAGTCCTCCCCGTTGTCTAGTGGTTAGAGCACCTCGACTGAGGTCGTGAGTTCGATTCCTGCATTTTAAGAACAAAAAATGTTCTTTCCAAGTTTGGCAGGCTTATCACCTGATTGTCTGACAAGAAAGAATGATCCATGCGTCGGATGGTCATATAAAAAGTTGGACCTACGCCTGATCTCTCGTCAGTCGTGTTGGTTATCCGTCCCACTGGATCATGAGAGTAAAGGAAGAGAGTGCTCTTGTGTACTGCGCACATACTATAAAATTACTGCGTAACTGGCCTAGTTTCAATGAAACCGGCCACCGTTACCGAGATCGGTGTGGGGAGTTATTATTCTTCATTGATAACATTTTCAACTGAACGTTGTACCTACTTTTCATCTTGGCACATTTCAGTGGGCCTAGCAGGAACATTACAACAAAACGTAACGTTAACGAATGAAACTTGTTATTGGGCGCTTTCATGATTTTGATTTTCATACAATTCTCATCCGATTAAGTTACGTTATGTTTACGTCGCTGTCAAAGGTTCCTGCTAGGCCCCCAGAACGAGGTTCTAGGTCGATCACAAATTAACAATACGCAATAACTGCCTAAAAAAATTCCTCAGTGCCTGAAGACAAAAGTTTTCGAGCAGTGTGTGTTACCGGTGATGACATATGGAGCCGAAACGTGGTCATTCACAACGGGACTTATTCAAAAGCTTCGTGTCGCTCAAAGAGCTATGGAGAGGGCTATGCTTGGAGTCTCTCTACGTGATAGAATCAGAATTGAGGAAATCCGTAGCAGTACTAAAGTTACCGACATAGCCCAGCGCATTAGCAAGTTAAAGTGGCAATGGGCTGGACATATAGCCCGTAGAACCGATGCCCGCTGGGGCCGAAAGGTTCTTGAGTGGAGACCACGAACTGGACGCCGAAGCGTAGGACGGCCTTCCACCAGGTGGACAGATGACCTGAGAAAAGTCGCAGGAAGTCGGTGGATACAGGCCGCGAGCGACCGGTCGCACTGGAAATCTATGGGGGAGGCCTATGTCCTGCAGTGGACGTCACCAGGCTGAAACGGTAATAACTGCACCGAAATGAGATGCATCATGCAATACGTTGTGTAAACCGCTCTGGTACCAAACAAAAAAGTGAAGATAGAGTTCTGCGAAGCACACAGTGAGGATTTTTTCAAATTACCTACTTCAAAAGTTACTGTTCGATTTCCTTCCAATGATTTTTATAAAGATATTTAATCTATCAGCATGAAAAACTGTAATTTTCTAAGTCTCATGGGGAGGGGGGCCAGGCGGGGGGCAACTTATAAACCATTTTGGAGGCCGATTGCTCGAAAATGGTTGACTTTGTAAATAGTCATGTACGAAAACTTGCCTTTATTTAAAAAGACTTCAACGATATCCCACAAGATGGTGTAAAATAAAAAAATATTTTTCATCCCCACTGGCCACTTCACATGTATGGATGGATACCCTTCAATTGTAAAATTATTATTATTTTATGATTCCAAATCCGAGATCTAATGCTAACTGTGTAAGTCTTCCACTATACCGAATTTCATCCATTTACATTCATAATCACAGAAGCTAGAGGCGCGGAGAGACACACAGACAGACAGACAGATGGCCGAAAAAATCGAAACTATAAGGGTTCCTTTAGATTTACGGAACCCTAAAAACCAGCCTCACCTTTTGTTTGACAAAGCGCTGTCTTGACTTTTTTGTTTGGTCTGAGGTTAATCGTTGATGGCCTTTACAAGTTTATTTGGGGTCAGTCCGTTTCGTCCTTTCAAAACTACCTGGTAATTAATGAGATGCAGCCTTTTTTGGTGTTGTATTTTACTTCAAATTGTAAGCAGTATCATCAGAAATACCGACAAAAATAAAATTTTAAAGTGAACGGCCTAGATTAATAGTAGATTATGCACCAAGGGGATAAAGCAGTGTCTTACGTCACGGGCAGCATATTGGACCCTGAGCGTTAGTCTAGAGTTAACTCCCGAGCGTAGCGAGGGAGTTAAAACTTAACTCCCGAGTGAAACGAGGGAGTTATGTAGAGTCCTGAGTAAAGCGAGGGGTTCAAGCTGCCCAAGACGAAGACAGGCTTTATCCCAGAGGTGCATACTCTACTTTTCATACCTACTGCGAGGCAATAAAAACCCAGGGCTACAAAAATATAACATTTATTTTGTTAAAAATTAATATTGATATTCGACACATTTGTCCAGTTATGGAGGGACAGAGTAATATTCTTATTAGGAACATTTATGGAAGTTGTGGTGGAGCAGTAGGTACTTAAAGATTCAGGAACTTGTGACTGACGATTTTGATACGTGAGAATATTAAAATTATAGGTGGCCAGTTCGATTTTCGAATAAACTCTCAGCAATACAATACGGCCGATGTATCTTGGCGAGTGTGAACTTCGCGCAGAAGGTCGCGCAATAACTGTTTCTAAGTGTTTTCGTATTTATTTTATTTGTACTAATTGGTCAACTGTATTAGGGAAATTGTATTAGTACATAGGTATATAAAAATAATACAATAACAGTTTTCTTCACGAGTTGTACATGCGCTAAAGTTCGCAGAGCCTATGTTCAGACCCGTCAAGATACAGCGGCCGTAGTGTACCATATTATTATTGAAAAACTCTATGATAGATACGTATCTACTAGGAATTTTCATACGAATTTTAACGTTCCAAATTCAAATCACTTTAATCCCTTGGGAGTTTCATACAACATTATCTCCCTTGGGAGACAATGACATGCTTTACGTTGAGATTGCGTGATATTATATAATCGAACATTGTCGAGCAGGTGGTATGAAAAAAATATTATATCTTGACTAAGGTGTAGACTGTAGAGCAGTGGCGAAGGCTGGTTCTCCTTCATAGGGAAGTCTTAGCCTTAGGGGCCGTGCATTAATCACGTGATGTTTTTTACAACTTTTTAGACCCCTCCCCTCCCCCTGGTGATATTTGGTGAGGTTTTATACTACCCCCCCTCCCCCACCTAAGATCACGTGTATTTTTTTTACATAGTAATCAGGTCATGTTTAAAGAAAAACTTTAACTTAAAAATCAATTTAATCGAATAATTTAAGCAATTAAAACTATACGAGTCATTTGTCTTGAAAGTATTTAAACAACACGCACCTTCGGTGCAACAAAGTCACAACAGCTCATTATTAAATATTACAGGAGAGAACTTTTAAGATTTATTTCATGATTTCTGGATCACTTTTTATAGTAGGCTAAGTTTTTAGCCTACTATATATAGCTTACTAAGATTTAAGCCTACTATAAAAAGTGATCCAGAAATCATGAAATAAATGTGAAAAAAATCTTAAAAGTTCTCTCCTGTAAAATTTTATAATGAGCTGTTGTGACTTTGTTGCACCGAAGGTGCGATTACACTACGAATTTACACCCGATAATAATTTCGGTATGCATAGACTAGATTCGAAAATTAATACACGTGATGTCTCCTTATACCCCCTCCCCCCCTTGGTGATACTTGGTGATTTTTTTGAGACCCCCCCCTCCCCCTTTAGGCATCACGTGATTAATGGACGACCCCTTAATAGGTAGGAATTTAGGTGAGGGTATTCAAAAGGTAAACTGTGGTAAGTGAAGCCGATATGAATGGAGTTACAGGAACCCCACGCCACTGATGTAGAGTTTGTGAAGTTAGTCTTGTAGAGTTAGGGCGTGTAGAGTCAGAAGCTTGGTTTCACATGAGATATGTCACCGTAAAATTGTAAAAACCGTTAGATTGAAATATTACTTGATATCAAGATATATTATAATATGCTGACAGATTGTCAAATACAAATTTCTCCATACAATTGTACGCATTAATTCGTTTCGTTATAATTATTATTATGAAAAAGCAAACAAATATGGCGGCGCGGGGCAGTTGCCGTTTAACCAATCGGCACGGTAAATATTACAATATAACGAAAAATAATGCGTACAATTATATGTAGAAATATTTATTTGACAATAATATATCTAGTAATAAGTAATACAATCAAAAGGTTTAAATTACAATTTTACGGTGACAGATATAACTTTTTGACAGTGCGAGTCATATGGTATCGTCTATATTTTACTTTGATATTTTAACATGAATATGTAGGTATTTGGTGCGACAGATATTTGCTATTACTATTCCGCGTCTCACGCTTCGCCAGTTGCCACTAGACTACCTAGGTACCATTTATAACATTAGATTTATAATTATCAAACCCCTACATAGTAATTTTACAGTAATTGTACGTTTTATGGTTCGTTTTTGCTGCAACTAGTCACAGATTACTAATAGTAAATATAGTTACTATGTAAACCTAGTATGCGCAAATCCATAATTATGTTCAGAAACGGGTTATATTGTTTAATTATGAGTTGCGACTTGCGACTTCTAACCCGGTACATAATCAATAGACAATAATAAGACATTGTATAAGCACAGCCTATAGAACTATTACCTACAGTCGTCCAACGGACACGTCTAGACAGAGCAATCGTGCGGGGCGTGCGGGGTGAGAGAGGGGCGGTAGCGAGCCCAAGCTGCCATACACTCGCTTGGGACACGTCAGCCGGGGTTGACGCTTTTTAATTTGATTGTTTTAAGTGGTTTGCGACAGTGTTTCGTTTGAGTTGTATGTAGGTACTTATTTACAATGGTCAATTATATGAACAGCTAAAGAAGATTAATTTTAATACATAACCATGCGCCTGTTTCCCGTCAGAATTTTTAGTAAAATTGTATCTACGTATGAGAATTTACTAACTACATCGTCAAATTCAACAATCGCAATCTAAAAACTAGTAAATCCAAATGTCGAAAATACCTTTCAGTTTCGCATTTGTAGCTTTTGCAGGGTTCGTAAATATCCGATATTTATAATAAATATCAAAATATCAGATATCTTTGATATATATCCGATATTTTTTAATTTTTTGATATTTTCAAAATTACATACAAATCTCATAGGTACTCTGATATGTTTTTTCGTAATAGTTGAATCGAAATAATTTGTATGTCCACTGATAATTTGAAGATAGGGAAGTAAAATTAAACTCATTTATTTATTATTGATATTAAAAGTTTTCAAATCAATTAAAAATCAACGATAGATACTTTTGAGAATCAATTTAAATAAACCATAAAACCATAAAATGACTTTTGTTTATAACCATAAGAAAAAAAAAGTGTATTAATTTTATCAGTCGAATTAATTTTACACATGGTATAAATGGTATAACAATAGTATAATAACAAACAAGGAATTTTCTTCCGAAAAACAGGGGGTCACGTGGGTGTCATAAGCCGTTACAAGCTGCGTCGACGGCTATGATTAGTTAATGTCGTGTCAAATAGCAAGTTTTTGATGACCTAGGCTTGTGAAACTCTCGGAAAATAAGACCTGTGTTGATGTAAGATTTTTTACATTTAAAACATTCTTTTACATTTTTAAATATCAATATCAATTTTGATATAATATATCAAGCATAAATATCAATTGATATATATCATGATATATATACGATATACCTATATCAATTGATATATATCATGCTAACCCTGAGCTTTTGTATACGCATTTGTATTTTTTATAATAAAACTCTTCATTAATACTTCTATTATATATATTTTTTTTGTTTTATTCCTAGTACTCTACATACACATACTACGAATACCTACACAAAATGTAGAACAGATTATAATAAAACACATTATTATGACAACCCTGCAGCAATGACGAATACCTACACAAAAGCGGCATTTCGCGCGACTTCAAACGCGTTGGACCACTGTATCTCTTTATTACACTGTGGTATAAGTATTAAAAAAACTCAAGCTAGTAGGTACATAAGTACCTATTTCATGTCATAAATTGTAGCAATTAAAATAATTATATATGCATAAAGCAACTTGATGTTGCCTGCGACTTCGTCCGCGCAAAAAGAAATCCCGCTGGAAACTTAAATTTGCTGCGATAAGTAACATGTGTGTTAATTTACAGTTTAACTACTACCATACCAAATTTCATCTGTTCAGTAGTTCAGTACCCCAAGCAGGAACATTTTGCGGTATCGTTACGTGTACGTAAACGTGAAATATGAGAAATTTTGTATGAAAATTTTAGTTACTTTTACGTCCGCTAGAGGCGCTTTCATGGTTTTCATACAATATTTCTCGCTTACGTACACGTAACGATACCGCAAAATATTCCTGCTTGGGGTACCTACTGTAGTCGACATTTATAATAGTACACTAAGTACTATTACAAATGTGGATATTATAAATGTTTTTTTTAATGAAATATCGGGGCAAACGACCAAACGGGTCACCTGATGGAAATAGGGAAGGGAATAGGGTAGGGAATGTGGGTACATAACTGGCACCGGCCGGCCCGGCACAGTGCCGGGTAGAAACCGGCTCGAGAGTACTCGAGACGCGACGCGGCTATGCCTTTTAAGATAGCGTTGCAAAATTGAAATTTATTTACTACACAAGAAAATACGCGTTTCACATTATGACATCATTCATACACTGCACATGCGGTGCAACTTGTCATTGAACTTACAATGAAACAAGTATCTTCTTGGGTCGTAAATAAAGTTTAATTTTAAATCGCTATCCTGAAACTGCAGCGCCGCGTCTCAGTGTGAAACGTCAAATGACAGCTATTGGACATAAAAATGATGATTGATGACTAAGCAAGCTTACTAAGCGGTTCTTAAAAAATCATACCATTTTATTTTTGTGCATAATGGCGTAAGCAAGGCGTATGCGCATTGCGCTATACTTCCAAAAACCGGCCAAGTACGAGTCGAACTCGCGCACGAAAGATTCCGTAATAAATGGCAAAAAAATCACGCTTGTATTTGTTGTTATGAATGAATTTATTATACAGAAATACAATATAATCTGTTAAAATCGTAATGTTCCCTATAATGTATTCTTTTTGAATTTTTCATAGATATATAATATTAAAAAGAGGGAATTTTTGAATCACGAAACCCCTACAAAACTATAATTACTGTTTTTATCTGTTCAGTTTTTACGCAGTCGGTTTTTTATTAATGTATTTTATTACCCTTTGGGTACGAAACTCTAAAAAGTAATCAAAACGACTTCAAGACTTTACACAACCAATTTCATCATTGATTATTATTTATTGCGGTTCCGTTTTAGTTATCACTGGAATTTTTGAATCACGAAACCCCTACAAAACTATTACTGTTTTTATCTGTTCAGTTTTTACGCAGTCGGTTTTTTATTAATGTATTTTATTACCCTTTGGGTACGAAACTCTAAAAAGTGATCAAAACGACTTCAAGATTTTACACAACCAATTTCATCATTGATTATTATTTATTGCGGTTCCGTTTTTTTGCAATTTATTAATTATCTTAACGGGACCACAGGCTATAAAAATAATTGCAGAAACACGATGGGTTAATTCATAAGCGACCGGCCATGCTAGAAAACCATGGAGGTCTACGTCCTGCAGTGGACATCGAGTGGCTGAGATGAAGATGACGTGATGACACGTCTCCAACTCTCCACGTTAGAGCGACAAGGGTTCACGGGCAAGTGGCAACAGACCATTAAAGGGCCATACTGACCATGGCCCTTAAGGGCCATACTCACGGCGCTTCCAGCAAATCCAGCACCGGTAGGTACTGATAGCCATCATTAGTGTCAATAGTATCAATCGTTTAAAATTTTTGCATACAAATCCGCGGCCTTGAGCTTGCAGGCTGGATGGTCAGTAGGTATGGCCCTTTTGGCTTCTGTGGGCCTAGCAGGAACATAATATGACAAAAGCATAAACGTAACGTTATCGAATGAGAATTGTATGAAAATCTTAAAATCTTGGCAGCGCGCAGCGCCCATACAAAGAAGAAGGGGCAAACCGTCCCCACCCTTGTAGCACTACAGGACATATTATGTCAAATGAAAGGGCTTAAAAAGTGTATCATTTTATTGTATGACGAAAAATCTTGTGTATGGACGGTGCAATATACAGCCAAACATATTTTCATAAAGTAATTATGTGCGAAAAAATTAAGGAAATAGCTTTTTTAGCATTTTATTATTATTCCATACATTTCTTCAAAATATGAGGCAGTTTATCAAAATATACCACTTTTATGAAGTTTGCTGTATATCATTATTTACCAAAAATTGTTCCTTATTAGCAACACTTTAAAATGGTGCAATAATACAGGTTGATTTGTTAAACTTTTTTTTAACGTTTAACCCTCATTAACTTTTTTCTTCCATGGTTTAGAGATTTTTCGTCATACAATAAAATTACACACCTTTTAAGCCCTTTCATTTGATACATGTCTTGTAGTGCTACAGTAGTGGGGACGGGCTCCATACAAAAATGCCCCTTCTTCTTTCATTGATTTGGTATCAACCCTAGCAACTGGGAAGCGCTCTCAACAGAGCGACCAAAATGGCGCCAATTACTGAAAACTGGCATGGCGAAGCATGACGAAGTTTGGCTGAATAAACTGAAGCAAAAGAGACTTCGTTTACGAGAAAACGAACCACCCATGGACTCACGCTTCATTTGCAATAAGTGTGGCAAGATTTGTCGCGCTGCCATTGGTTTGTATAGCCACAAGCGCAGATGTGGTGCCCCGAGAACTTCGTGACTGGTAGGTACCCGCTGGCGCTGCAACAATCATCTGACAAGATGCTGTGGCCAATGATGATGATTTGTGCGCTTGTCGACGAGCCGGTTTCTACCCGGCACGGCGCCGAGCCAGTGCCAGTTATGTATGTATGAAACCGGCTTCGAGTCGGACCGGCGCTAGTACACGCTAGTACCGGCTCCACACGCGCTCTTGGTGCTTCATACATAACTGGCACCGGTCCAGGTAGAAACCGGCTCGTCGCTTACGCCGCTGTCAAATGTTCCTGCTAGGCCCCCTGATCATTGATGCGTAAATGCCAACAAAAAGAAGATCCAGAAAATTCGTCAGAGATTTTTTCGAAACCACAAGTCACGACTATAGAATCGTCGCGTCGCCGCCGCAGACAAGTGACGAATAGAGTCATAATGAAATGAATCATTAGATACCATTCTACATTTGTGAATTGTGCGATGACCCGTGAAGTTTCTAGAACAGCCTTTAGCGATGACAGCGATGCATAATAAATAATAATATAAGTCACATACTTAGGTATGTCAAAACTCAAATCCCATATAATATTTTTGTTTTCGAACTTCGTCGTCGTAATTAGCGATAACAATTTGTCTAAAGGCAGTGGCGGATCTACGACTTTTTTGAATCGGGGCAAAAACCTGATATGGCGCCCGCGCCGCCATACATAAATTTATGCAGCGCCATGTACCTAGCCTCTCATACCTATCGTCGAGTTGTGAACTGACCCTAATGTCTATAATCTACAGTCTATTTATCGCCCGAAATTAATAACGCATCTAAAATCTTAGATTGACTTAAATCTTAGATTCTCAAACAAAAATTGACGTAAATTGACGTGAAGTTAGTCGTGGAATTGACGTGATCAAGTCGATTGGACGATATACTAATTACTGTATGTAGTAGGTATTATAGTGTATTATCACTAAGTAGCTACCTACGTAAAAGTAATTTTATTTTATATAATGTCGCATATTATGTCAGTCCGCTATTTGTAAATAACGCATTTCCTGGCGTTGAAGACACGTATTATCTACGAGCGAGCAATGAAACTCTCATTTAGGTTTTTGTACAAAATTACAAATCGTAATATTCTAAGTATTTCATGCAAATCTCGACTTACTGAAAGCTAGGTAATTATCATTAGAGGAAGTAGGAAACATTCGAGTAATTTTCTACAAAGGTTTTGTCAACATCAACATAATGGGCTTCCACACATAATTGCGAATTCGCACTCATTCCCAAAATTTGGTATATTGTGATTTGTGTGGGAGCCCTTAAACGTTTAACGTATGTAGTTAGTTTTGTATTTAGACGTAGAGCGTAGCATGGCGACATGGTAAAGTAACGCGTCAGTTTACATTTGTACAAAAAAATTGATGATTCGTACGTCTAGCCAAGCGTCCTGGGAGTTGGGACAGCTGACAGCTAATTGTTTTAACTTTTTAAAGGTATCTTCAATATTTGCAGCGTGAGTCGGAACAAACAAACACAAATAATTTGGAATATTCGGATGTATGGAGGTATTTGTTCCGGACTACAGAGATAAAACTGAGGACAAAAACAATGGCGTCGTCGTGAGACTCCTGGCTAGGGTTAACGGATCTGAACGGATTTTAGTGATATAGACCGGACTCCGCCCGGATTTCTATCAAGACCGGATTTTTAATCAATCAATAAAAGCAAAACTACTCACACAATATCATTTCAAACATGACGTGTGAAGAATTTTACAGTGATTTTTCTACAAAAAAAAAAAATTTTTTTGAAAGCTGTTGCACCTCAGCGCCTGTTGGTAGTGGATATAAATTAATATGAGTCCAAGTCAGCATAATATGTCAGTCATATGTTTGAAGTCATATTGTGTGAGTATTACGTACGTCTGTGTTTCAAGAAAATACATACATACATACATACATATAATCACGCCTGTTTCCCGTAGGGGTAGGCAGAGACCACTTCTTTCCACTTGCTACGATCCTTACATACTTGTTTTGCTTCATCCACTTTCATTATTCCCTTCATACATGCTCTTCGGTTTAGGGTACTCTTGACCTGGCCTTTTTTCAAGACGTCCCCGATTTGGTCTTGGAACGTCCGCCTAGGTCTACCCCTTCCAACACTTCCATTCACACTCGCATTATACACTTTTTTCGTCAATCGTTCTTCATTCATTCTCTCAACATGGCCAAACCATCTCAGCATACCTTTCTCAATTTTTGTCACTACATCTTCTTTCAGACCACAACGTTTCCTTATCTCACTATTTCTTATCCTGTCACCCAGTTTAACTCCTATCATGCTTCTTAATGCTCTCATCTCAACTGCATTTATTCTGCTTTCATGTTTCTTCTGCCATACCCAACTTTCACTTCCGTACATGAGTGTCGGAACCAACACCCTCGCATGCACAGCCAAACGAGCCTTGTTAGACACCTTCCGACTGTTCATAAAGGAGTGCAAAGCTCCATTCACCATGTTTCCTGCATTCACTCTTCTTTCAATATCACTCTCACACTTTCCATCTCTTGTAAACTTTGAACCCAGATACACAAAATCATTCACCTGTTCAATTTGTTCATCTCCAATCACGATATTGCAGTCTGTCACTGCCTCATCTCTTTCAAACACCATCACTTTCGTCTTCTTTACATTCATCTTCATTCCCTTTCTAGTTAGAGCTTCACTTATCGCAGTTACCATCTCCTGCAACTCCTCGGCCGAAGACGCAAGTAATACTTGGTCATCAGCATAGAGAAAACATTTGACGAGTAACTCATTCATTCTCAGCCCACTTTCATTCTCTTTTAAATCTGTCAAGCAATTGTCCATGAACATATTGAACAGCCACGGTGACGCTACACATCCCTGTCTAACACCTTTTTCGATATTGAACCATTCAGTGTATGCCCCGTTTATCCTTACACAAGCACTAGAATCCCTATAAAGAGATTGTAATGCTCGTATGAGGATACTGCTCACGCCGTTCACGGACAATGCTGACCACAATTCATTCCTCACCACTCTATCATAGGCCTTTTCTAGATCCACGAACGCGCAGTAGACCTTCTTGTCTTTAGCCAAACACTTTTCGGCTATGCACCGCAAGGAAAAGACCTGATCCGTACATCCCATTCCCTTTCTGAATCCCGCTTGTGCATCCCATACTTTTTCATCTGTTCCATTCACAACTCTTTCAATCAACACTTTCGCATATAATTTACCGACGACGCTGAGAAGGCTTATACCGCGGTAATTTATGCAGTCCTGTCGCGACCCTTTTCCCTTATACAATGGCACGATTACGGCTTTACACCAGTCTCCTGGTACTTGCCCATTTCGCCAGCATAAATTAAAAAGGTGGTACAGCTGGCTAGCCGCTATGCCCTGTCCAGCCTTCAGCATCTCGACGGTAATCCTGTCATATCCTGCAGCCTTACCTAATCTCATACTTTTCACTGCTTTCACTATTTCATCCATGCTTATCTCACTTTCAAAATGAAACGACTAAAAGTACATTACATACTAGTCTTAATAATGGGCCCCCATTTTTTTTCGTTTCAGCTTTAAACCCTGAAATACTGTGTAATGCGAAAAAATACAAATATCAATAGCCTAAAGCTGACCCGACGGTCATAAAATTCAGTACCGACGTACTGAATTTTATAATAAGTTCTTTAAGCAAAACACGAGTGAGCGAAGGGATTTTTTCCCCATTTTACAGGTTAAAATCTGTTCAAACGTTAAATTAAAACACAAAATAACGGTGAAATTCAGAAAAATACTATACAATCAACCAGCTAAAACAGAACATCGGTTTAAATAATATTATATGTTCTTTATGTTAAACGCGAGTTAAAAGTAAATTTGCGTAATTTCTGATGTTGCAAAATAGATGACAAAATTAAGTTAGGTTTGTCATATTATAATACTTATTTCACACTTTTTTCGTATTCGTATCGTAGAATAGGTCTTTTAAAATAAAGGCAAGGTTTCATACGTTACTTTTTTATAAAGTTGACCATTTTCGAGTAATCGGCCTCCAATGTAGTTTGTAAGTTGGTCCTGCCCCCCCCCCCCCCCTAGCATTTTTAAACTATAGGAGATAGAAACTTGCAAATTTCCATGCTGATAGATCATGCTAAAAACTCTTTAGGAAAATTATTGCGAACCAAATCGGACAGTAACTTTTGGAGTAATTAAAAAAAAGGATATTACGCGTTTATAGTTACGGAACCCTCCTTAGACATGTCCTGACATGCTCTTGGTTAGGTTTTTTTCTAAAGTACAACAGTCTTTCAGGGTTTGAAGTTTAAAAAGATAAAAAGGAGTAAAAAAACATCGCGGTAAAATATGTATTGGCCTGGGGCGCAAAATTTCTAAATACGCCTCTGTATATGGGTCATCCACATGGACCTGTCGGCCCATTTCGAGGGGGAGGGTTAGGTGAGGCGGGGGTTAACCCCTAACAAAACACTGTTACGTTAGTAATATATATTCTTTGACACTGTGTAACTATTCAAAGCTTATACAGCGTTTATTAGTAATGGGGTATATAGATAGATTAAGATTATTATCTAAGGTATTGTAACAGAAATAATAAATCCTTAATTTTAAACGACTTCCAAAAAGGAGGAGGTTTCTCAATTCGATATATGCTTTTTTTTGCTTTTGTCTTTTTTTTTTATGTTTGTTCGCGGATAACTTCATCGTTTATAAATTGATTTTGATGATTATTTTTTTGAAGTCAAGGGTATAATCCCAAGTTGGTCCCGTTTTCAAAAAAGTCGTGACCTGATCATGGGATCCACAAGGAATCGAGGGAACTCCTCGAAATTTATGGTGATTTCGACTTTTTCTGAAATAATCCAAGCATATGCTATCAAAAAGTAAGATTTTGTACCAAGTTATACCCTGGATCCAAAAGTACAGAACAGAAGTCCTGACTCTTTATAGATACATGTTTCGGGATTTCGGCCCTGTGTACGGTTACCAGATGAAAAAATCAAAAGTCCGGAGAAAAGGCCTGATTTCCATGGAAAAGTCCTGAGATTTTCTACAGCTTGAGAATTTTCTCTCAAAAACGTATTATTATCTTGCGCACGCGTTTTACGAGACTTTTTTGATTTTAACTGCAATTGTTACCAAAAGAAGATTATTTTTAGTTTGTTTCACTTTGATAAATAAGTATTGATTTTAATTGCAATTGTTACTAAAAGAAAATTATTTTTAGTAGTTTAATAAGAGAGATCTTTAAATGTAACCTGTGTTTTATTGAAAATCCTGAGCTATCACTAGATTTGCTAAATCCGGCCGGAATCCTGAGAAGAGTCGAAAAATCCTGAAATCTCAGGACAAATCCTGAGATATGGTAACCCTAGCCCTGTGTAAAGAACTGCAAGCAGATGCCACTACGTCAATTACGGTAATCATCATCGTCAACACCATAATCACACCATACCTATATTAAATGATGATGATTCTCATAGTATTTAACTCCGACACGGATATCTTTGAAGTTTCTTCAAAATTAAGAAGATTGAGTAGAGAAATAGTTAAAATTTTAGCCAAATTTAAAAGGGGAATAATTATTATGAAAATAAGTTTTATTTCATACTTTTTTGTGTATTTTTACTTTGGAAGTCGGTTTAATTTTTTGTCTAAAAATAATTATGTTTATCTTAATGTCATTACATAGATAATAATTAGTATGTATTTACTTGTAATAATATCTTTTTAGCCCTGGTGGCTGGTCTCCACTCCCATTATACATGATATGGGACACTTATACATACAAAAAAAATTTTGTGCACAATTAAAGAAAATACATTAAAAGAGGTACAAAGTACAATAGATATACGAGTACAATATTATGTCATGGGATACTCATCCCAACTTACCTGTCCGGTAGTTGTGGTATAGTATACGGGTATGCGACCCCGGCTTCCCTAGCTATTACTGTCCTATCCCTTGCCCTCCTGGGCGGTAATATCCTATATTTCCTATTTCCCACTCTAACTTACCAATCTTCCTTTCTACACCACCTATCCTTCCCTTTCCCTATTCCTACACTCTCCACCAATCCGTGGGAACGCAATGGATAATCATAAAAATAATAATTATCCAAAATGGCGGCGATGTGGTTCGCCACCCATCACGTCTCGTTTCTCGCGGAGGCGAAAAGTGGCCCATGGAGAGCCGCTTCGCTACGTTGAATGTAAGAGGAGGAATGGATGGTAAGAATGATAGTGGACGAAGCGAAACAAGTATGTAAGGATCGTAGCAAGTGGAAAGAAGTGGTCTCTGCCTACCCCTACGGGAAAGAGGCGGTCTCTGCGACTCTGCCTACCCCTACGGGAAAAAGGCGTGATTATATGTATGTATGTATGTAATATTATGTCAACATGCTGAATGTGAATATAGTTTGAAACGGTTTTTTTATTTGTGTAAAAAATACAATTGTGGGGGTAATAAGTAATAACTAATCATATAATAAATAAATAAATTACTTTGTGAGATGTGTTGTGACCAAACATAGAATTTATTTTGGTATCTAATTATAGTAAATTGTAGGATGTTTAAGTAAAATAGCTTCAGCAATTTTTTATTTTAATTTAAATTAGGATGTATAAGTAAAATAGCTTTAGCATTTTTTCGAATTAAGTTGCATCATTTCCATAGATTTTATTTCTATCAAAGTGTAGCTCAAAAAAAAAATTCAACGTTTCCGTGCTTGTTTGTCAAGTGACTTTCCCAACGTATTAGACAAAGACAGCAGTTAGCACCATTGAGTGTTTTGACGACCTCCGTGGCTCAGTGGTGAGCGCAGTGGCGCTTTAGCCGGAGGTCGCGGGTTCGAATCCCGCCAGGGAACAAAAAAGTTTTCTGTGTTCCTGGGTCATGGATATGTATTAAATCCATACTAATATTATAAATGCGAAAGTGTGTCTGTCTGTCTGTCTGTCTGTCTGTTACCTCTTCACGCTTTAACCGCTGAACCGATTTTGATGAAATTTGGTACAGAGATACTTTGAGTCCTGGGAAAGGACATAGGATACTTTTTGTCCCAAAAATTTGCGGTGTTCCCGAGGGATAATGTATTATTATTGTGTGTACTTTGACTGTATTTTACTGCTAAACGGTTGAATTGATTTGAATGAAATTTGGTATGGCAGTGGTTTATGCTTTGGACAAACGCGCAGTCTACTTTTTATCCCAAAAAGATATATAATAGTGTTCCCGAGGGATAATGTACTATTGTGTATATTTTTTTAACGTCTTTCATAGCTTAAGAGTTTAAACCGTTTAAATGAAATATGGTATGATAGTGCTTCGGACAAACAATTAGTAATTAAATAGAGAACGTAAGATAAGGAAGATACAGATTTAACTTAGAGTACACTCGGAAGTGGCCAAAAAACCTCATTTCTCGCGGGCGGAGCCGCGGGCAAAAGCTAGTATTATTATAAATGTGAAAGTTTGTAAGGATTGATGGCTGGGTAGATCTTTGTAACCCTTTACGCAAAAACTATTGAACGGAT
Source organism: Glaucopsyche alexis (assembly GCA_905404095.1). Classification (NCBI taxonomy): domain Eukaryota; kingdom Metazoa; phylum Arthropoda; class Insecta; order Lepidoptera; family Lycaenidae; genus Glaucopsyche; species Glaucopsyche alexis. The sequence goes on from FR990053.1 coordinate 3,962,412, forward strand.
ATTTATGAAATTTAGTATGGTAGTATGGTAGGCTCTGGATTAAAACATAGGCTACTTTTTATCCCGGAAAAGTACAGTGTTCCTACGGGATATCGGATAGTATATTTACGCGGGCGGAGCTGCGGGATATAGCTAGTAATTAATAATAATAATAATTAAATAACTATGTACCATTTTGGAACACTTCCCGTTTGCTGCTTTGAAATATCATTAAACTTGTTTCTTGATTGAACATGATTTCTTATTAATTTTGTATTTATAATTTTAATTAAATTGACATAATAATATAATTATATATTAAATTAATCACTATCCAATTTATAATTCTCTCTTGATGGAATTTTATTCATATACAAAAATAAAAGAAAATTTTTCAGTAACAAAAAACGTAATATTTATAAAGATCCGAAATAAAATAATTTAATCTGCCTAATTTCACCCATTTAGCTGGTAACGTATAGCGGAACTGCGGAACACAAAAAATACAAATTCATAAGCTTCGTCAACAGTTATCGGAGGTCTCCGACCAGTTTTTATTACCATAACTTTTAAATAAAAACTAGTTTTGTAAGTTGCTATTTTTATCGTACGCCACTTCATCTATATAATACTAGCTGATGCTTGCGGCTCCGCCCGCAGTACGTAACCCACGTAAGTACAGTAAACCCACGGGAACCGTAATATGTCCCGCGATAAAAAGTAGCCTATGTCCTTCCCCATGGTCTACTTTATACTTATTAGTGCCAAATTTCATCGGAGCAGACCTAAATTCATGATTTTTTTAAAGATGTTCTCACTTTCTAATACGTCTGATTTGACGCAAATGATTTTGATAAGGTTAAGGACATAAGATTGTTAATTAGAATCAATTACGCATTTTCGCATTTTAAATACATACCTAATCGCATTTTCATCGTCATACCTTAATGCAGCACAACTGATTTCTGAATATCTAACTAAAGTGCGATCGTGGAGCACGTAGAATTTTGTACATTGACTCATCGCTACTTGTCTTTTTCACTCGTGCACGAATATATTGCTATATCGCTCCTATCGCGTACCTGTGCAAACGCGATATCAATATATTCGTACGCGAGTGTAAGAGACAATTAGCATGTACGAAATTCTACGTGCTCCGCGACCGCACTTTACAGCTGTGATAAGGTTCTAAGTATTTTCCGAAGTAAAAGCGAATGAGCCACAGCCCACAATACACAAAACAACTCTCTCTTCGAAAGAGGCTTTCGTGCGCATATAAGTTATAGGAATGACTAATGATCCTTGATGCGCATTAGACTGGGTAAAGCCACATTCATTCAATGTTTAAAGCATTGCTTGGGATTTTTTGTTACTTTTTAAGGTTTCTTAGTAACTACAAAGGTCAAGGAACCCTTGTAGTTTCGCTCTATCCTTCCGTTTGTCCTCCCTCGTTAACTTCGGTAATTATTTTGAATATAAATACAAAACTTTGTATGGTTATAGATTGCATAATATATTTAAATACTTCATTTTTGGCATCATGTGGCATATATCTAAACAATTATAACTTATAAGTAATAGTATAGTAATAATCATGAGGATTGTTTTTTCCATGCTGATAGATCATGCCTAATACTCTTTAGGAAATACATTTTGAACGAAATGGGAAAGTAGCATTTGAAGTAATTTGAAAAAAAAACAACTATAAATATCCTGCACAAACAAAAACACAATCATCCTGCGATAATATGCGAAATACCTTGGATTTCATCTGGATCGTAGAATGACATGGAAAGAATACTTATATAAAAATAAAGCGCAATGAAGTCAACGTACGATCACAGCCTATAGAACTATTACCTACAGTCGTCCAACGGACACGTCTAGACAGAGCAATCGTGCGGGGCGTGCGGGGTGAGAGAGGGGCGGTAGCGAGCCCAAGCTGCCATACACTCGCTTGGGACACGTCAGCCGGGGTTGACGCTTTTTAATTTGATTGTTTTAAGTGGTTTGCGACAGTGTTTCGTTTGAGTTGTATGTAGGTACTTATTTACAATGGTCAATTATATAACAGCTAAAGAAGATTAATTTTAATACAAAACCATGCGCCTGTTTCCCGTCAGAATTTTTAATAAAATTGTATCTACGTATGAGAATTTACTAACTACATCGTCAAATTCAACAATCGCAATCTAAAAACTAGTAAATCCAAATGTCGAAAATACCTTTCAGTTTCGCATTTGTAGCTTTTGCAGGGTTCGTAAATATCCGATATTTATAATAAATATCAAAATATCAGATATCTTTGATTATAATATATATTTTTGATTTTTTTATATTTTCAAAATTACATACAAATCTCATAGGTACTCTGATATGTTTTTTCGTAATAAGTAGTTGAATCGAAATAATTTGTATGTCTGATAATTTGAAGATAGGGAAGTAAAATTAAACTCATTTATTTATTATTGATATTAAAAGTTTTCAAATCAATTAAAAATCAACGATAGATACTTTTGAGTATCAATTTAAATAAACCATAAAACCATAAAAAGACTTTTGTTTATAACCAGAAGAAAAAAAGTGTATTAATTTTATCAGTCGAATTAATTTGACACATGGTATAAATGGTATAACAATAGTATAATAACAAACAAGGAATTTTCTTCCGAAAAACAGGGGGTCACGTGGGTGTCATATGCCGTTACAAGCCGCGTCGACGGCTATGATTAGTTAATGTCGTGTCAAATAGCAAGTTTTTGATGACCTAGGCTTGTGAAACTCTCGGAAAATAAGACCTGTGTTGATGTAAGATTTTTTACATTTAAAACATTCTTTTACATTTTTAAATATAAATATCAATTTTGATATATCAAGCATAAATATCAATTGATATATATACGATATATATCATGCTAACCCTGAGCTTTTGTATACGCATTTGTATTTTTTATAATAAAACTCTTCATTTATACTTATATATATATATATATTTTTTTTTGTTTTATTCCTAGTACTCTACATACACATACTACGAATACCTACACAAAATGTAGAACAGATTATAATAAAACACATTATTGTGACAACCCTGCAGCAATGACGAATACCTACACAAAAGCGGCATTTCGCGCGACTTCAAACGCGTTGGACCACTGTATCTCTTTATTACACTGTGGTACGATTTAAAAACTTACTTTGGCTCTTTGGCAGACAGTCCACCTCATCCTAGAAAATCCAACATCATGTGCCTTTAGAGAGCCCAAAATAACATCCTAAGGTAAATTCATCAGCGCTTTGGTTTGCACGCAATTCGGAAATACACGAATACCTTGAAGTCCTAACTATCTTTAATGAAATAGAACGATACTCAGATAACTATAAAGAACGTTTGAAAAATCACCTAAACCCATTATCTATGCTCTTGCAACCGAACCAGATAGGTAAGACTAATAGAGTCGATGTGCATTAATACTGAGGAGATAGAGAGAGAGGATAGCACATTGGTGGTACCTTAAAAAACGCCGAACCACCTACAACTAGAGATGGGCGATGGGTAAATACCCAATCTACCCATTTGGGTATATACCGGGTAGATTGGGTAAATACCGGGTATATTGGGTAAATACCCAAAAGTGGTGGGTATATAAAATTTAGCATTTGTTGCAACTCCCGGTTTTTTTAAAAACCTACCTAATATAATGCATATTTACTAACGAATTCATATTAGTTAAAATACGCACCGTAAAATCATAAACCAATGTAGTTTTGAAAAATAGAATATGTTTCTCTATGGAAATACATATTATAAAAAATAAAATATTAATGTTCAGGGCCATACCTCGTGTTCTTAGCAATTGGGTTTAATTCGTACTTAATTCTTAAGTAGTATAAAGACTATTTGAATCATATCAATGCAATTCTAAATTTTTATTGCCACTCAATAAGTGCTGTAACACAACTAAGATCGTCGCACAATATCGATAGGTATCGACAGATTTAAATGCGATTAAGTACTACATGTAATATTCAATCTAAAATATTATGCGGAAATCATTACTAATATTTTACTTTTACTATTATAAATGTGAAAGTTTGTGAGGATGTATGTTTTGGATAAATGGATGGACGTATGAATCTTAAACGAGCAAATGGCACACCACACGTTTGTTACTCTTTAACGCAATAACTATTGAACGGGTTTTAATAAAAATTTGATTTACGTTCGAGGTTAACCTCTTACAAACTTTACCCAACCCAAGCATATTATTTCGTTAAAAGTATCGATAAAATCAAATTATTGCATGACTACATCACTAGTGAAACAAAAAACAAATATTTTTTATAAACGTCGCGTCAGACAAGTCTTATGAAATTACACTGTCGCGTCGGCGAAACTGCCAGCCCCGTGAGCCATAGTCCAGGCTGGGAAAAAGTTACACCCCACCCGCCCCCGCATTCGCCTAGACACGCACACATAGCTGCAAGCGGTGAGTCGTGTAAATCGGTGGAGTGACGGTTCTTTACGTTAGTAATATATATTCTTTGACAGAGGTCTTCTAGCATAGTGTTAAGGTCTTCCAGAGTTTCTGCCATAATCACGATGTCATCGGCAAATCGAAGGTGAGTGATGTAGTCGCTATTTATATTGATCCCAAGTCCTTGCCAGTCTAGGAGTTTGAACGCATCCTCCTGCAGCGGAAAACAGTTTCAGAGAGATGACGTCTCCCTATCTGACGCCGCGCAGCGGTGGAATCGCCTTTGTGCTATGCTCCTGTACTCGCACCGACATGGTCACTTTACTATATAAACACTTCAACACTTCGATGTACCGGTTACTACCGGTACATCGAAGTATTGAGGTGTTGATCCGGCATCTCTGAAGAGACTGTAACACCGCCCAGGTCTTAATCAAATCAAAGGCTTTCTCATAGTCCACAAACGCCAAGCACAGTGGCAGATTATACTCCTCGTTTTTCTGTATAACTCGGTTTTATGTATGTGGTCTATGGTACTAAAACCTCTTTGGAAACCGGCTTGTTCGGGAGGCTGGAAGTCATCAAGCTTCCGTTCGAGACGATTCGTTATGACTCTTAAAAACAGCTTTTAGACATGGCTCAGCAGCGTAATGGGTCTGTGATTCTTCAGCAAAGTCTTATCTCCTTTTTTGAAGAACAAGACTCAAGACTGCCACGCCCTTGCTCCATGCCTCTGGCGTTTTGCCCTCGAACAAGGCGGAATTAAAGTCTCTGGAGCATTTTGAGTGTTGGTATTCCACCAGACCTCAGCAGCTCCGAAGTGATCCCATCCTTGCCCGGCGTCTGTTTTTAAGCTGTTTAAGAGCCATACTAATCTCGTATAGGCTGATGTCCGGGATATCTTCCGTGTGATGTCGATTTAGTAGCTCTAGGAACTTAGCCAGATTAACGACAGGTTCGGCAACTGAGGTGTAAAGTTGCTCATAGAATCTCTCGACCTCTGCGAGCAACTCAGGCCTGAGTGACACAACTTTCCCATCCTCTGTCTTCAGCTTCGTCAACCGGCTCTGCCCAACAGACGAGTCTCTTGCAAACACTTTTCAGCCCTTGTTTCGCTGTATCCTGTCCTCAATACTTCAAGTATTAAAGAGACGAATATCGTGCTGCAAAGACTTTGACATCAGTCTGTTAAGCTGCCCATGAGACCATCGTCAGAGAATAAGGGTGTGTCGACTAGCCATTAGTGTAAACGTGTGGTTGGAGATTTTCTGTGGCTTACCTCTACGGCGGGTCTCACAGTACTTTGACCCAACCGCATGGATAGTCTCTGCGAACCTCTCATAGATTTCGTTTACTGAAGCGTAGTTTTCCAGGCCAGCAAAGCGGTTTTGTAGCTCGAGTTGAAAGCTTTCGGGGTTTCTAATTCCAGTTTGAGACGGTCGGAGCGTAGACTTTACCAAGCGAGCTCTTTCGGGTTTGATATTTAAGTTTAATGTGCCTCACACCATTCGGTGATCGCTGCCGATTTTCACTCGGTGCATCACGGAAACATCCTTTAATATCTATCTCTGGGTGATCATGATAGACTTCCTATCTCATTTTTTGTATCTCAGGGCTCATCCAGGTCCATTTCCTGTGAGGTGGCTTCTGAAAGAATTAATTCATCATAAAGAGTTCTTCTTTTTCCATAAAATCAGCCAGCCTTTGACCCCTGGGATTCCTCTGACCAAAACCAATTTTTCCCACTTTCAGCTCGTTTTCACCTCGCTTGCCTAACTATGCGTTGAAATCTCCCATAACAACATTGAATTGAGTTTTCGTGTTATGTATGGCCTTAGATATGTCCTCATACATATAACCTCTACTTCTTCATCTGGGTGAGACGAGGTAGGAGCATAAACTTGTATGACCTTCAACGAATATCTTTGAGATATTCTGAGTATAAGGTACGCATCCCTACTCGACACACTTTCGATAACCACGATGTTGTTGACAAGAGACTTGTGGACGAAAAACCCGATTCCACCTTGGGACTGTTGGTCGCCTTCCCAGTAGAAGAACAAGATAAAGATAAGAAGAATAATAAAGTTCGCGGAAACTTTGCTGCCCATTTTCGGTATGTATTTCACTTAGTCGTCTCTTACGACACCCACGGGAAGAGATAGTATATGGGGAGGTGCTATTCTTACTCCGGCATGGATTGGTGCATGTAACACTTTTAAATTCGCAAAAAATGGTATATGACTTCAACATCTCAACATAGTTTTTGTTGAAATGTATGATGTAAGATTCAAAATATAGATATTGCTTTGACTATTTGGTGTAATGTCATATTATATAAGATTAGGTCGTAAAAGACAGTAGATCGAGTCAAATACTAACCAATTTAACAAATGCACTTGGTTGTAAAAACCAAAGTTCAGTACGATTTTGATTACCAACATAACAAATGCGCCTGGTTGTAAAAACCAAAGTTCAGTACGAATTTTACTTACCATTACATTATTATGTTGACTAAAATTTGATTTAAAGATTAAATTCCAAAAGAATGTATGAAGAACAAAAAAGAAAAAAATATAAAAAAGCCTTTCTCCTCTATAAATATATAATTAAAAGCTATAGAAGTGGAATATTAGTGATTAATATCTAATACAACATTCAGAGGCGGCCTTACCCATTGCGAGGCTCCGGGCGGCAGGTGTTTGCAAGGCCCTTTGTCCTTCGTGAAAATTATGTGATGCGAAATTAGTTCTGGTTTTTTGAAGGATTTACAAAATGGCATGTATTTAAACTTGCGACAAAACAATAAAATTTGGGTGTGAAAAAACCGAACACTGAATACTAAATTACCAGATTGGCAAAATAATGTAAGGAACAAAAATTTCCAAATCTGGTGACTAAATAATACCAGTTTTGTTCACTGAATATTCCAAACTAGCAGACAGATATTATTTTAGCTAACAAATTACCATCTTTGCGACAATTTGTGAGTAGGTAGACATTTAATTCAAAAATAGGCACATATGTTTTCCGTGATGTAGGTAATTAAAAAAACATAATAAGCAGAAAAACGAGCGCACATAAGGAAATGTTTAATTTTACTCGGTTTTGTTAAAATTTAAAAATGGCATAAGTATATTTAAATTTCTGTAATATTGAGGGTACGACTTCGAGGTTTTTAGGGATGCTGAATACAAAAATGATATCCATTTTGAATTTCAAAGAGCGGATATCAATAATTTTTAATAAAATGAATCTAGGTGTCGTTTTCTAGGCTTATGGGGAAGTTTTTATCCCTGCAACCTCATATTTTCTTCATGGTGGAAAAAATAAAATTTGAAAATCCAAAATTTTTCAACTCTTCTATAGCTTTATACGTCGCTCGTATCTTAATGTAGAGTATTTACATTTTTTAAATAAAATTGTTTCTATCTTGGAAACGGTGCTTCCTACCGAAAATATAATGAAAATTTCCTCCCCCCTTACTAGCCCCGTAACCACATATTCTCTACATGATGGGAGAAAAAGTAAATTGAAACTAATTTTCCAACATCTATCCTACTAACATTATAAATGTGGAAGTTTGTGAGGTTACTCTTTCACGTAAAAACTATTGAGCGGATTTTGCCTACTTTGATCCTGAAAATATACAATATTCCCGAAGAATATTGAATTTACGCGGGCGGAGCCGCGGGCAACAACGAGCGATGGCTCGTACCTCAAAGTACAGCATTGCTCTATATATTTTTTTATACTAAAAAAGTTATGAAAATTTCCTCCTCCTTAGTAACGCCACTACCACATATTTTCTTCATGATGGGAGAAAAAGAAATTCGATAATCTTAGATTTTCCAACATTTCTATAGCTTTATACATCGCTCGTATCTAAAAGTAATTGCCACCTTTTTTTCTATAATCGCTTCTATCTCGGAAATGGTGCATGAATGCATCATGCACCATTTCCGAGATAGAAGCCTATTAAAAATAGTATACATTTCTTTCTCCTTAGTAACACCGCAATATTTTCTTAATGGTAGGGGAAAAAAATTGAAAATTCTGAATTTTCCAACATTTCCATAGCTATGCATCATCACTCGTATCTCAAAGAAGAACATCGCCATACTTTTTTCTATAATCACTTCTATCTCGAGAACAGCTAGAAATCCTACTGAAAAAAATCGGTCAAGTGTGAGTCGGACTCGCACATCGCGGATTCCGTACAAACCAGGGCCTCGATGCATAAGAATTTGTTAAAAAAATATAATCAGCTGTTAACCTTAAAAAACCAGATCGATTGCCGTCTATCCGGTCAAAATCGGTTGATTCATTCGAGAGATATCGTGCAGGAAAGAAAACCGAAAAGTGTTTTTTTTTTCGGAATTACTCCGAAATTTTTCATCTAAAAATTTTTTGTTGTCGATTATTTTAAAGGACATGAAAAACTGCATCGATTGCCGCCAATCGCGTGAAAATCAGTTGATTCATTCTAAAGTTATGACAGTTTGAAATTTCAAAAAAATAGTGTTTTATTAAACTTCTGATGAAAGAAAATTATCAGGGAAAAGTTTTAGAAGCACTTTTATTTTTGAGCTCAATAAGCTTAAAAATTACGCATTAGATAAAATTTAAGCGCTTAGTGAGAAGTTGCACGGATGGCCTTTAAGTCAACCGTTTTCCTAATTGATATTATATGATGTGACTAAAAATTTACGATTTTCGCAATTTTCCCTTTATCTGTGCTTTAAGACATTGTTTTGTACCAATTTTTAAGATTCTGAGTTCACGGGAAGTACCCTGTAGGTTTTGATTCCCTTGCGAGTGCCGAAAATTTGCGGCATAATCGGCTGTATCTTTTGATTGCGTTGGCTTAGAAGTTTCATTTTTTCACAGCTCTAAGGGACAGTAGACTTGAGTATTTTATATAAATTCCAGCTTGATACCTCAACGCGTTCCTGAGAAAAAGGGTCTTGAAAGACAGACGGGCGGACAACAAAGTGATCCTATAAGGGTTCCGCTTTGTCCTTTCGAGATATGGAACGCAATATAATATAAAATATAGTATAAAAAAATAATGAAAATTTCTCTCCCCAAATATCCCCGTAAGTGGAACTACGTATTTTCTTTATGATATTTTTCTTGAAAATCCTGAATTTCCAAAAAATCTATAGCTTACATAACATACTGTGTTAATATAATCATCAATCCTAATCAGCATCCCTAAGAAATTTTAAATTAGTACTCGTGTCATTTTTACGAAGAATGAAAATTCTCCATTTTGGAAATATTAATCGGATTATTTTGTAATCAGCACCCCCAGAAACGTAGAAAAATACACCCATGTTAATTTTAATAAAAAAAAAGTTTACGCTCTTTCGAATTTCAAAATGGATTTAATTTTCATATTGTTTTGCACCCCCAAAAACCTTGAAAATGACACCATACCACAGAAAAACAATCTCCAACAGTAAGTATCCAAAAATTCGATTTTCCGTAGCCTGCAAATTGAATTTTAGGAGCCATTAATTTATCAACCCAATCTGGTTTTATAGCTGCTACCATGTAAGCAGCTATAAAGCAGCTAATGGTCATCAACTCGGAAATTAAGTCGTCAACTTATACATTTCCATATTATATAAACCAATTTATCTTACTCATACTGCAAGCAAAATTATTCCAAGGTGACAAGAGTTGACGAGTTGATGAACGAAATGAAACACAGGGATTCTCTGAGCGATAGATGAGCAAAATCTTATTTCACGACTTCCCTGCTGACCCGAGTGCTATGGATTAAAAAACCGATCTTCAAGTGTTTCGAGGCGCGATATTCAAGAACCACATAATTAATTTTTCAATTATGTTTTGAATGAATGAATTAGTTAACTAACTTTATTTTAATTTTCCATTATGTTATAACCTTGATAAATAATTAAGAATCAAAATTAAAAAATACATATAGCTTTTTTATCTATATGTATTTTTAGATTTTTGAAATCTATAGTTATTTTCTAAAAATTGCTTGAGTTGTTGCGCGAGGCCCCTGCAAGCGCGAGGCCCCGGGCGATTGCCCCGTTCGCCACCCCCTAAGGCCGCCACTGTCAACATTAATCAGAGGTAAGTAGTTATATGCTCAAAAATTGTTACAAAATGTTGAATTTTATCTACCCAGCATTTTGGGTAGATATGGGTATTTACCGGGTACGTATGGGTATTTACCCGGTAGGTGGGTAAATACCCGGGTACGTGCCCATCTATACCTACAACAAACCTGATTACAGTCTAGTGACTGATCGCAGGTCTTCGCCAAGAGAAAAAAAAAGTTATATCGCATTGATAGTTCCTTCCTTAGACATGTCCTGATTCCTGACATGCTCTTGGTTAGGTTATTTTATACTCTTTAATGCTACCATCTACATCCATTAATTATGTACAAATTCACTAAGAGTAAGGTCTACTCTATATTTGTACAAAGTTTCATCAAAATCGGTCCAGAAGTTACGGAACCTATTCGATGCAAACAAACAAAAAAATATTCAAACCTTTTCTCTTAATAATATTAGTATAGAAACAGAAATAAGCAAATTATTTATTAAGATAGAATAAATTATAATTTAAATTAAAAATAAGTATATAGGTTAGGTTAGGTTAGCTAGCACATTTGGCGTACATAAAATATTATACACATACATAATATTATAATCTTTTTATCTTATCCAGTCCAGGATTGACCTAGGTCGAATTTCCTCAATAATTATTTAACCGCATTTTGAATACAAGGTTCGCCAAGAATAATGAGATTACAAATTAAATATACAAAGTATTTTTTTTTTACAAAGTAAATATTATATTAAACATTACTTAAATTGCTCGTGTCTGGTTGGTGAAATACAACCGTTAGTCGTTATTGAGTTACTGGCTGATCACAATTCACAGCTCAAACCAACTGTTGTTGCTGAAATTTTTAGACGCAGATAGGTTTTTATGGTCAGTTATTGTGACTAGGTAAGGGATTTTTTCAAAGATCAGCTAAGGAGATGAAACAGATTCAAAGTTAAACCGAAGTCCGTAAAAGTAACATTAATATAGATATAAATATATGTATTGTAAATAAATTCTTAGTGTGCTCGCTAGCAATACCTAAAAAGTCAGATTTTATGCGGTAAACACCTGCCAAATAAAGTACACCGATTGAAAAAAGAACACATCGATGTTGCCCGCAATGATGTACAAATAAGAGTAAGGTCTAGTCTATATTTGTGCAAAATTTCATGAAAATGAGTCCAGAAGTTACGGAGCCTATTCGATGCAAGCAAACAAATAAACAATCAAATATTAGTATAGACGTATATACGTATTAACGAATAGCCGTTCTATGATAGATTAAGTACCTACTATTATGTATAGATAAATACAGTTTATGCCCGCGAATTCGCCCGCGTAAACATAGTATCCCACGGGAACACCGAACTTTTTTGGAATAATATAAGCCTATTTAATGCGGAGCCTAACTACTACCATACAAATTATCAAAATCTGTTCAGTAGTTTTTGCGTAAAAGAGTTACAAACATCCAAATATCCATCCTCACTAACTTTCACATTTATAATAGTAGTAGAATATTACTTAGGATCTTAACTCTTAATAGCCTGCATGGTAAGCCAGTTAAAATGATCACCTCTAATTTCTAAAACAACGAGGTAAACTAATAGGTTATTGAACTCTTGAACAACTTTTACTATGCAACACAAATCACAACTAATCTCGTAAACAAATGGGAAACATTGAAGATAAAATATTTGATGTGGAAAACAAACAGTGATACAATGCTTTTCTTAACAGCTAAGTAGTACCTAAATAAATTTAATACCATTTATTTAGTAAATAGTATCAATATACATATTATGCTTTACTCACAAAATATATTTAATTGTATACTTACCTACTTAATTTCCAATAAATTCTGTCTTATGATAATATTAGATTTGACATTCGATAGTATAGTACCTACCTACTTATTATGTGATAAATCCAAGTGATAAAAATAATTAACATGATACCTGCTTTTGTTGCAGCTAAATCAAATTAATTATTATGTACCAACTTAATGGAAATAAAAAAAAATGTAACATAAAATATTAAAAATTCTGAAACTTTAAAATATGTTAGTTATATACCAATATGTTTCCAAGATAATATGATACTATAATTTGTGTCCTCTTTAACTTTTTGCTGTTGCCTACACCCTACACCTAATAACGAGTGATTACTTTAAAAGTTTAAACTGAGGTGAATACAATATACGGCTATGTATGTATTGTACTCAGCATTATACAATAATCGGTTAGAGATTAAGTAACTACTGACATTAAAATTGATAAACGGAACATCATCGGTTCGACACATCATCTAAAATAGGGAATATGCACGTATTTTATTTATTTTTTTATATAGATCTATCTTGTTTGGTAAATCGTATGGTAAAATCAGTTTTTTGATATCATTAAAAATAACTAAGATATGAACGTTTAAAGTAGTATGTTAGACAGAGAGATCGGACGTGTATCGTGACGTCACGTAACATGATTTTCATAGAAAGTTCATACTAAATTTCGTTTTGCTAGAAAGAGATAGAGTACAAACTTTGACCGCTCATATCTTGCTCATTTATCAACAGATATTGAAATTTTTTTCGCCATTTCCTTTATTTTTCAGTCTAGTATCATATTATTATGTTTTAAGCTATTTTTATATTTTATGCATATTCCCTATTATTATTATTTTATGATGCCAAAACCGAGATCTATACATAGTACATAAATAGGTATGGGCACTAAATTTATATTCATAATTACAGAAGTTAGAAGAATGGTCAGACGGACGGGCGGACAGAGCTGAAACTATAAGGGTTCCTTGAGTACGAAGGAACCCTAAAAATAAAATAAAAATGCTCCCTTTGGTCGCTCGCTATTAGTGAATTTTACATTAAATGCAAGCAATTATCTCCCTTTATTGAATTTTTACCCTTGGGCTGGGGGCCCCATATCAAGAAAAAGGCCTCCCTAGGGCGCGCTGCGCCACTGGTTTATATTATTTATTTTGATAAACTATTTTGCCGATTTGCCGTAATCGGCACACCGCAAATCGGCATAATTATTATAAAAGAAAATGATGATAAGAATTTAGTTATTAGTAGGCTCAGATTATAAAACAAAGTTAGTAGGTAGGTAGGTACTTCATTATCTTTTATAATAGGTAATTAATTTTATGCCTTCTTATTACTTAACTAATTAAATAATCCGATAAAAATTTCATAAATAATATTTAAATCAGAAAATATAATAGGTATGTAAGTACTTAATCTCATCAGACCTCAATGTAAAAGTACGATTAAGCAGATTAACTGATTTATTTGGCATAAAAGACACTTTATACAATTTTACATCTAACCACGATATCTAATTATTATCGTCGTATCACCATTGTTGTTTATTATGTTGAACCTTTGTAATTTGTATGGCACTCAGAGCCACAAATTAAAATTACTTCATGTTTATAGTATCAGAAATAATGTAAGATCTTACCTTCATTAAAGCAAATCTCTGATCATCGTCTATGCCAATAACATTGGCTATCGGTGCCATGTCTGAATTTATAAACAATGTTTTGCTATTTACACAATTTACAAACACGCGAGACGCGACCGTCCTTCTCGCCGATTCGCGAGTGAATGATCAATATTCAATGGACATCGTAAAGCGAACAAGTACGTTTCTCAATACTCGTGAAATATAAAATGATAATAGTTAGTAACAAAAGTCTTCGTTATCATTTGCAAGTTGCAACTGATGCAAATATTTATTCAAAAGTCATTTAGCAGATGATCATAATTCATAACAAGGCAACGATTTCAGTGTTCGCCGTAGACACAGGGTGTCGCAACTTCCTATCGTAGGTATTGGCGTTCGAAATCCAAAACTATACCTGACTATCGTCTGTGCAAACCACATACCTTGCTCGCTCTTTTATCGTGTGTACTCTTTCACACATCGCCTGTAATTGGTTAAACAGAAATAGAGGAATAATTTTAAATTTCAAACTACGAAATTCTATTCTATTAATTTGAAAAATTATTTTCAACTTTTGCAAGATTTGTTAACTCATGTTTTGTTATTTGCAAAAACTGTAATTTTTAGTGAAGTGAACTCAAAATCATATTTATTATGATGAAATAGTGATTTATAGTCAATAAGTTCATGTATATAACCACTATATAAACATGCTTTAACTCAAAGAATATCGGTGAGTATTTGCATAAAATTTTACCATATTTTAACTTCTCGTTTTATTAAAAAGAGACATAAAATTATATTTGTTTGACGACCTCTGTGGCTCAGAGGTTCAGCGCTTTGGTTCTCAAGTCGGGGGTCGCAGGTTCGAATCCTGCCGAAGGAACAAAAGGTTTTTCTGTGTTCCTGGGTCATGGATGTGTAATATGTGTATAATATAACAGAAATCTTAAATATATGTATAGTATAAAAGTATTAAATATACTGTTTTCTGGTTACCTGTAACACAAGTTCTTCGGATACTTTGCACGGCGCCAGGTTGACGTGGTGTGAAGCGTCTATACAGATTATTATTATTATTTTTTTCAATAAATGAAATGTATTGTGTAGTGATTTTAATATGCATGCTAAGATTTAAGATTGTAAGGTTTCTCCATTAATAATATAAGATTCGAATGTTTATTAATGCACGCAATATTGTTTAAAACAAATTCATATTGCTTACCTAATATATTTTGTTATGCATAATATTATATTTATAAAAATACAGACATATTATTACGTTTTCTTCTGCCAGTCAGTAATAACTTTAAATAGGTAATGGTACCTATGGTACCTAGGTATGGACCTAATAATAATAATTATGTACTTTATTTTTTATACTATTGTACAGTTTTACCGCATACTTATTAATCTAATTTTACATTTAGTTTAACCTTTGTTAGTATTGCGAATAAGTAAAATGTAACATAATTTTATAATTTGCAGGTATTGGATTCCAATTCAAATTCAAGGGCACGCAATAATAATTATGACAACATGTAAATATTTCAAGATTCTCATTCGTATAATGGTATAACATTACTTTACGCCGCTGTCAAATGGCCTGCTAGGCCCACAAAAGTGTACCTATACCTATGTATATTTTGCACCAAAAGATAACCGCTGAAGTTAATCAGGCTATGTCGTATACTTATGTGGTAATCTGAAATATTTTGGTTACCAATCTTTAGCCATAGCGTATCCACGAGAGTTTTTTTGTGGTCGCGAGTCGTGACGCGACAGGAAAAATTGCAATGTAAGTAGAACTCTGCACTTAATCTACAATAGAGCTGAAAATCGAAGTGTCAAGTGTACACGATTTTCAGCTGTGTCGTATTAGGGCAAAGTTCTATTTATAGTGTAGTTTTATTAGTCGCGATCACATAAAAACGCTCGTGGGAATGTAGCCTTACTTGTGTATTTTTCTAATGCAATAAAAACGATAGAATTATAGTTGTTTTGTTGTTTATTGTTTTATTTACCTTTTTTAACCTAATAATTGGGTCCTAAAAATAAAATTATTGAAAACAATATCCTACGTATAGTTTTTTTTTAATTTTTTTTTCATTGTAGGCTTGAATCTTTTGCACTTTAGAAGATATAAATACGTAAAAAAGCTACGGTATAATTTTGAATTTCGAAATTATTATTTTTTATTTGGAGTGCCACCTCTTAATACGTAGTACCTATAGCTTTACATTCTCTTTGGTAGACAGAGTAACGGTGTTCTCTGAGCATAGCGCATGAATCTTATTTTTTTTAAACTCTGAGCATAGACTTATTTATACTAGGGACCTAAGATAAAGTACCTACCTATAGATTCGCAGCTCTTGTAACCACTAGAGTGCATCTCGCTCACCCACTATGTGTTGCCATGTACAAACATAGCCTTCAGTTGTAGTATTTTTGTCTTGGTCTTAGGATGCACACGTAATAAGAATCGTAGAACGAGTTTTTCCTTGCACCACTCATTATTAAAATAAGTAAATTTCAATATTTTAATACTGGCGATTTAATTGTTCTAGTTATTTTTTATAAGTCAGAGGTTAAAAGAAAACATGCGATTAAAGTACGATCGTACCTGGATTCTCAGTCTCGATCGAGACCTATTAATAAGTTAACTCTAGGCCAAGACCGAGAGTAATAGTTAAATTAACAAAATATTATGTACGTGGTAAAAATATTTATAACTCAAAAACGGCTGAACCGATTTGGCTGAAAATTGGTGGACTATCTTGAAATCAGGAGAAGGACATAGGATATTTTTTATCCCGTTCACGAGGGACTCAAAACTCGAGAACGGCTGGATCGATTTGGCTCATTTTGATTTTAAAATAATTGTGGAAGTTCAGGGAAGGCTTAGGCAGTGAGAAATAATGAAAAAGGTGTAGGACTAGGACGTAGGATGCATTATAGGTAAAGTCATGTATGCATTCCAGTTCATGTTTATGAAAGAACAGCGTGTGTCGAGATAGCTAGCTATATTATATATTACTAGCTGGCCCCGACAGACGTTGTTCTATCTTAAATATGAACTGGAATGAATAAATGACTACACCTGCTCCTACACCTGTTCCTACTCCAACACCTACTCGTACATTAACTCATATACCTATTCCTACCCATACTCCTACACCCACTCCTACACCTACACTTGCTCCTACACCTACACATACTCCTACACCTACTCCTACAACATACACCTTTTCCAATGTTAAAAAAAAGAATTTTTGAAATCGGCATAGTAGTTTTTGAGTTTATTCATTACAAACATACAAAAATACAAATTTTTCCTCTTAATAATATTAGTATAGATTAGGGGTTATAATAAGAAAATTTTTGAATGAAATAAATGAATTACTTTACTTAAAAGATCTATGAGGAATCGAGGGAACTCCTCGAAATTTAAGTATATGGACACATATGGTGATTTTGACTTTTTCTGAAGTAGACCAAGCATAAGCTACCAAAAAGTCACTATTAATACTGTTAGGTAGGGTAGGTATTTCTCTTAATATAAAAATTAAACAATGTCAAAAAAGTCAATAGTTTTTATTTAAGTAGAGGTTTCAAACATTCTTCATTCACTTCAACACATTTAAAAAGTTAAACAGTTAAAATACATAATATATCAATAAGAAACTGGCCCGTCGAGAAGAACCGGCCTAAGAAACTCGCACGGGGCCACTTTTTAGCAAAAAGATGGAAAATTTGTTCTTTGATTAATTACCTATGTATCCAAAATTTATGTTTAGTGAGGTTTGCGGTTAGGGTTAGCTGTCACCCTATTACTCCCAACCACTCAACTATGTTTACCACTCCAAATTACAACTAAACTAGTCGTTTAGTTTATAACCCTAAAACTTCAACCACTAAGTAATATCTCAGTAACTGTGGGTTTCCTGATGAGGGGAGTGGGGGTTCAACCCTCCCCCTCCCCTTCCCTCTTAACTCCCTCCTCCTCAAATCGTGGAATCGTGGGATATTATACTAAATTTTTACCGAAAGAACTTTAGTCAGTATATTTTGGTACTAATTTAAATAGCAACACTAAGACAAATATGTTTTTAGGATATGTTACGAATTATGTAAAAAATACAGATTTCATCTCACTTTCTATGGAAAATATGACTGTATTTACATCTATATATCATTATTCTTATGTTATATGCAATCACAAACTAAAAAAACACGAGCTATAGCTAATTACGAGTGAAAAGTTACGGCAGCACATTTTTGTTCGCTGCGACTTTTGCACCTCAAAATACTGCATCCACACATTGTTAAAATACTTAAAACTACACGGAGTCTCTATTTCAAAAGAGTATATATAACATAAAACACACCAAAAACACAAAAGAGTTCAATTATCACGAAACCTCACTCTTCACAGTCATTTGTTTGGCACAGGAATGTCAAATTTGACAGCTTTGTGCCAAAAACCCGGTTACAGCGAAAGGGACAAAACATAACATTTTTGTCTCGTTTCTTCACAAGTATTGACCAATTTACGTTCTCTCTCTAACAAGCTGTGACGTCAGGAGCTATCCTGCCCTGCTAGGGACAGGCATGGGACAGGTCACAGAGCATGTCGATTGTCGAGGCTAAAAACGTCCTTATTTCAAGTAGGCACCTGGAGTAGGAAACACGTCCATGAAGAGGAACCATGGAGCAGACAAATTATAATATCTGCTCCATGGGAGGGACTTTTTTCCTTTTTTTACAAATATTTAACTTGTTTAACTAACATCTGATTGCCTTTTGGCAAAGGCCTTCCCTAGAGACTTCCAAAGTTGTTTATTTCATGGCCTTCCTGCTTCATGTTGTTCCTTGCATCGCTTTTATCTCATCTCTCCTTCTTTAATTATAAAATAATAAAAACTATCTAATAATTTCGGTGCTACCATAGCCAATACCATTTTTCAAAACTACTTCTGAGTTCTGCCCCTGACTAATCTCTTCTCTACATGTCCTAATCTCCAAGTTATGTGACTACTTACTAGTTTATATGGCCGCGTGGTGACTGCACAAACTTGAAAGCTGATGAGAATTATATAAAATAATTTAACAATGCTTACTTACTAATAATAGTATCTAATAAATAACTAATAATAGTATTTTTATTATATTATACAGATATTTAATACATATCAATGACCCAGGACCACAAAAACCTTTCTGTTCCTTCAGTGTGATCTGAACCTGCGAGTAACACACCATACGAGCCACAGAGGTCATCGAACAATCAAAGATCATATACATGCTAAGATATTAAACAATGTAAAGTAAATTAATTTAAATCAAAATGTATTTTGTTTAGTGAAAATATTTTTATTATATTAAATACAAGAATTCTGAATTCATTAAGCTTTGTATTTTATACAGTTCTTAATTTTAATAAACATTACAACACTTTTTACTGAAAAAACTAAAAAGCAAGTTGTATTTCTATTTTGTTGAAAATGTACATAGTTTCCTTCTCTTACATTTATTTTTATTTCATCACAGTAAACACAACTCCACCTCTTTCTGGTTCCTCGTCATGGACCTCTTTGTCGGAACCTTCGGGATCAGATTGTTCCGATTCAGAATCATCACTGTCTACAGTTCTGTACTTTCCAAAAGACTTTACGTCGCTTGGAATTTCATTCATTCTAATACCTGTTCTCGCTAAAAGCTTCTCAGCCGCGTGTTCTGCTTCTACCTTTTTCAAATGTATGTTATATTCACTTTGCAACTTTAGAGATTCATCTATACTCAATACTTTAGCTGGTCCATGTACTATGGGGGGTGGAGTAGCAGCTGTTATTTCCCAATGTTTGTGTTTCTTTCTTAATATTTCTTTTTCTGGATTGTGGACATCAGATGCAGTTGTCTTAAAAGGTTTGAAATTTCCTGTAGCTTTCGGCTTAACTTTATGTTCTGTTTTTTCAACAATATATTTCACATGAGGCACTTCACCAATTTTGATGATGTCTTCAGGAGTTATTAATGGTTTTTCAGGTTTTAAGACTTTCACATTCTTCTGTGCTGTATTTTGACTAAGTATTTGGATTACATCTTCTGGCTCGCTATCATCATCGGAGTCTAGAATTATGTTTTCATTTTTCTGTATCGTACCTTCCCATTCTACATTTTGCAAGGCATTTTTGTCGATTGGATTGAGATCTAATTTACTAAATAACTTGCATGCTTGTTCCTCTTCTTGTTTCGCTTTCAATTCTGCATTAATTTTATCGAGGAAAGATTGAATTCTATCACCTCTGTCACTAAGTTTTGATATAAAAACTTTGTTTCCTAAAAGTTTTTGTTGACGATCACGAAGTTCTAGTAGCTCTGGTACAGATTTAGAAGTTAAATTTTCTATTTTTCCATCAATTTCACTTTTCGGTGGTGGCGGTAAGATACCAGGAATTTTAGAATATAATTTTTTCATGATTTAAATTTGATGCAATTTCACGGCGCACACTTTTGTTTACACATTTGACATTTCTTTTTTTTATTTATTTATACTGTGAGCTGGATGCTGAATTCTTTGCTCATCTCAAGCTCATCTCATGCAAAGAAATTGGAGTTATCTCATGTTCATTGTTTAGACTTTAGAGTTTAGACGCTTAACTCACCGTCCACCCTGCAAATCCAATATCGTGAAGCGGACTTGTAGCAAAGAATATATTATATTACTAACGTACTTGTAGGCAAAGATTTTGTGTACAGTCTGACAAGGATCTTTTGGCACTTGAATGGGGGCGTGAGTGTCGCAAATAAGAACAATATTTTATTTATTTATTACTAAAAGTCTAAAAGTGAAATTTTACAAGACGGCGATGTTAGTACTGATTTTATCCACGTGCCAAAAGGTAAGTGTCGTAACTACAAAACAATACATATTACTAAAAGTGACATTTTACAAGACGGCGATGAAATTCTGATTTTGTCCACGTGCCAAAAGATCCTTGTCAGACTGTATGATTGACACTATTGACAGCTATTAGTACCGGTGTTGGATTTTCAGGCTAGACCGTGAGTAACGCGTTCAAGAATTCTATTTTCCCGCCTTCTTAATTTGACACTGGCAAATGGTTTTAAGCCTTTTTTTATGCCGTAACGCCTTTTAAAAAACAATAAAAAAATACAATTGACATTTGACCATTGAGGTATATACATGGAGGGGCCCTTACAGTTCTATACATACTATAAATATGATGGAAATATGAGACAGACGGTGAAATATCATTTGGTCTCTTTCTATCTAATGCAATAATTTTCATGTTAGAAGAAACAGCAATATTTTTGTTTTTGCTCATTTTAGAAACATTAGACTTCAAAACTTTGACAATTAACGAAATGTGGAACGATCCGCCATTATTTGCTCATTAACTGTCAATTAACCATTGAGGTATATACATGGAGGGGCCCTTACAGTTCTATACATACTAGCGCTTATCCGCTCGGGCGTCGCGCGGCACATAAATACAAATAAAAACCACCAGGATGGGCGTCGGCCGGCACATTTGCCCATTTTTATTGCTATATTTTCTGTTTATTCTCATTTGTAAATATCTGGATTTTTATCTGTGATTGAAATTTATTTACTTAGTACAGGGATAAAACAAAGCTGTTATAGTTTTTTGTCTTTGCTGTTGTACTCAATAATAAAATAAATAATTGTTTGTCTCAGAGTAAAGAAATTTGACACCAATTTCACTCCACTCCACTAATCATTGATGTTTGGTTAATTTTGTGCACAAATCACGAATTTTTTTATATATATCGTTATTTGAACACGTATTTATTTAATTAAATAAAAACTTTCGTATGCGTGTGATATAAATTTTCGCCATAATTTAGCTTCAAAAACCAACATTAAAAAATTCATTTCCAGTGAAATCATGTTTGATATTTTGCATTATGTAGTTTATATTTCTTTTAATTTATTTTTTCATTGTGTAGAACGATTCTTCTAATTTCTAAAAATGTATAATGTGCCAAGGTTTTACTAACAATTCAATAATAAAAATCGAAAAAACAAGCGCGGGTCCCTTCTGGCGTATAATACCGCGTAACGCTCAAGGGGGGTCATGGATTTTTTTTTTACATTGGCCTGTTTTGTTATTAAATAATATGAACAATATATCCACAGAATGTAATTAACGCAAAATCAAATTAAAAATGTTTTTTGTTGAGTTTAAAAACTAAGAATTGGGAAAAAAAAAACAATTCTTTTGTGTTCACATCATGATTGCTTTTATTCGTTAAGTTTTTTTTAAATTCCAGTTACATCATCATATAAGGAATTTATTCTATTTTCTAAATATATATAACATGCAATAGTTTTAAAATCAATTGATTAATATAATCTTGAAAAACCGGAACCGGAGAAACCGCGCGAACGCCTTCAGTGCCGGACGCCGGACCCGCTGACACCACCCGCTTTTAAAATTTTAACAGTCCGACGCCCGAGAGGTTATACAAATATGATGGAAATATGAGACAGACGGTGAAATATCATTTGGTCTCTTTCTATCTAATGCAATAATTCTCATGTTAGAAGAAACAGCAGTATTTTTGTTTTTGCTCATTTTAGAAACATTAGACTTCAAAACTTTGACAATTAACGAAATGTGGAACGATCCGCCATTTTCTGCTCATTAACTGTCAATTAACTGTGGTAGGTCTCCTGTCAAGAGGTTGTTTATGTTTTGTTTAATTATGAATTTCCAAGAGATTATAAGGAATTATTCTTTAAAATTTTATTTGAATGTTGTAAAAGTGATAATTAACATGCCTAAACGTTATATTGCAAGGTGCAATGCATTAAAGAGTATAAATCAACCTCAATTGTATTTACGCAGGTTAGTAGCCGGTTTTATGCAATACTATAAACATTTCATGAAATAATTGCGTTGCAATTTGATTTTTTCATTTATTATATTCATATCAACTTAAATTTCATTAGAACAGTCCTTTAAATTGCATTTTAAGTCATTAGATTTATTTACGTAATTGAAAAGTGTTGTACCTACTTGCCGTTTGTATTAGTTATCGATAAAGGTACAAATAATAATTACATCGATAAAAACATAATAATTACATTTGTGTTATGTCTCAAAAAGCAATCTGAATGTATTCGATGTGGTTTTAAAAATATAAGTTTGATAGCTTTTAATAATATTGTTGTGACCAAAATTATTTGACAAATGATAAAACTAATAATACTTGTTTTTTATAGGTTTCCGAAAAGTGATACAATAAGCAAATTATGGTTGAAAGCTGGAGAAGAAAATATTAATCCCCGGACCCAGTCAAGAGAATAGCATAGCCAGTTTTTGAACAAACTTAATTTTATTTAGAAATGGATAGACTTATTCATTTTAATATAAGTGGATATATTCCTTTGTCTTTTATTTCTATTCCACCTTAGATAGTTCAAAAAGTTTTTAGTTCCATCTGTCGATGCCACAAGGACTAATTATTTGCCAAGCTGTAAAAATGTAAGGTAAACGCACCAGTAATGGACATGGAACCAATAATGGACGAAAAATAACCAAATCTGCTAAAATAAGGCCGGGAATCAATTTTATTATATTGGTAACATTTTACGGTACCCAAAAGACATCAAGCTGCCGAAGTTTAATGTTTCATTCACTTCCGTTTTATAAGACAAAATGGGTGAGGTAAATTGGTGCTCGTGTTATTGAAAATTCATATTAGTGGCTTTTGTTACGGAAATGGTTAGTGAGTTAGGTAGAGAGCTTACTTGTTAATTTAATATTGAATTATTTGAAACAAAATCTATTTTGTTAGTTGGATTGACTATGAAATCGAGATAAAGACGTACTATGCTTTTACTCTTGAGACACTATGTTTCACGTTTTTTTATCAATGTTTATAACTGGTGCACTGAAGTTGAATAGTTGCAATAATGGACAAATGTCCAAACTTATTTTTTTTATTGTTGATTGAGATTTTGAATTTATTATACTCTTTTTTAAATTCTTTTTTAAAAGCTAGTTGATAATTATAAAAATATTGGTGCCTACCAGTAATGGACGCCTGTGTCCATTATTGGGTATTACATAGTAATCCAGTTATGGACATTGAAGTAAAATAATACAGTTTTCTTTTTATTTAAGAACTAGCTAGCTAGCTAACTAGTTTTTGCCCGCGGCTTCGCCCACGTGGATTGTGTTCTTGGAGAAAAAACTACTTCGGCGAATAACTCTCTACTTACAGCAATATACCTACTTCTGATACAATATTGAAAATGTTTTTAGGTTTATCCAATGCAAATGTTTAAAATGGGACCCTATCACCTCGACACGATATGCGCGACCGCTTTATATACATATTATATTTATCGCGCTTGAATATAAATTTTACGATATCTTACCTATATCTGAAAGCTGTCATGGGATACTCTTCCCAACTTACCTGTCCGGTAGTTGTGGTGTAGTATACGGGTATGCGACCCCGGCTTCCCTAGCTATTACTGTCCTATCCCTTGCCCTCCTGGGCGGTAATATCCTACATTCCTTATTTCCCACTCTAACTTACCAATCTTCCTTTCCACACCACCTATCCTTCCCTTTCCCTATTCCTACCCTCTCCACCAATCCGTGGAAACGCAATGGATAATCAAAAAATTTAATTATCCAAAATGGCGGCGATGTGGTTCGCCACCCATCACGTCTCGTTTCTCGCGGAGGCGAAAAGCGGACCATGGAGAGACGCTTGGCTACGTTGAATGTAAGAGGAGGAATGGATGGTAAGAATGAAAGTGGACGAAGCGAAAGAAGTATGTAAGGATCGTAGCAAGTGGAAAGAAGTGGTCTCTGTCTACCCCTACGGGAAAGAGGCGGTCCTGCCTACCCCTACGGGAAAAAGGCGTGATTATATGTATGTATGTATGTATCTTAAAGACTATTTTAAAAAACTCGCATCAAAATCCGTTGCGTAGATTTAAAGATCTAAACATACAATATCATAGGGACAGACAGATAAAGCGACTTGTTTTAAACTATGTAGTGATTAATCAATTAATTTACCATTCTATGCTATGGATATTCTTTAAGAACTTCAATACAAAATATTCGTGAGCCTCTTATAAATAATACGTCTATGCGTTTTCGATAGTGCAATGCAGAAGCGCGAGCACCGAGTAGCGATTGCCGTCGAAACGTGTCCCTGCATATTAAATCTCTACTATCCTTGAAAATATTCATTTAAATTTAATGTTGAAAAGGGCCATATTGATCTATTATAAATGCACAATGTATTTAAGCTACTTAATTGGATAAGGATTAATGCTGTATTGTTTAAACTCGCTTCGTAAATAATCTATAAAATTTAAATTAAAGTAAAGGATAAAAAAATGGTTATTGTGGGTTATCCCTAAGAGATAGACATATGCCATCGCAGACTTTATTGTAGGTTTTTTTAAGATAAACAAAACTGTAGCAAGTACATTATTTTGATCTATCTCGCAGGGTTCAGCCAGCGTTTGCAATGTAAGCGCAAAATCTCTAAAATTATCTGTGTACCTACCTCTACTATGTTATGCATATTATATACCTAAAAGCATCAAAATCCGTTGCATTGATTTAAAAAATTAAGCAGACAAAGGGACAGGCAAAAAAGGTACTTTGTCATATATACTATGTAATGATTATTAGCCAAAAAAATTATACAACTCAACAAATGGGCTACGCAGTGAGCTATCGAAGCTGTTAGAAAAGGCGCAAATAATATATCTGATGCAGCCAAAAAAAAATAACGTGCCTAGAATTACATTGCATAATAAAATCACAAGAAAAAGTACCGTAGTGTGTCCGATTGGACCCAGTACCATTTTGTCGAAGGAAGAAGAAAACATTTTAGAAGATCGGATAATATCAATAATAGACCAGACAAAAAATTGTATTTCTCGTTTATGAAACAACAACCTACGGTTGCTGAACGTACTGCTCTAAATTTATGCACGTCAAGAGTTACTCTTACTCAAGATGACAGTGAGAAATGGTTTTCAGAACTTGAAGCTGATTTTGTCGATTTTAGAGAGTTTTTAGTACATAATTTGAATGTAGTCACGACTGCAGTTACATTAAAGGCTGATCAAAATAAAAGTTTGCATCATTTTATACTCCAAATTTAATATTCCACAGTTAATTTAACATATAGAATTTCATGATTCATGTTCATTACTAGGTGTCCATATTTGGTTCTTGTTTATTACTGGGTGTCCATAACTAGATTTTTGTTGTCCATAACTGGTTAAAAAAATCTAAGTTTTTATTTGTTAATAACATTAAAACCTATTAAAGTACCCTACATTAAATAAAGCAGAAAAATAGAATAAATATAGGACTTCCAATTTTCACTACGTTTTGTGTTAAATCTTTCACAGGTATAAGTGAATTTTCTGAAATACCAATATTTTCTTCTTAAACCGTCCATCATTGGGGTGTTTACCTTAACACCTATTAATTGTAACCATATTTTCACCAAATAAAGCATCTTGTCATTATGTATAAGATTAGGTTACGATGGGACTGACTTACGCTGTACATCAAAAGTCCCTAAATAAGGAATAAAAAAAGCACAATTTCGTTTCATATATCAATTTATACAGTTGGCTCAGCTCATATGAAAATAAATATTTAACCATATTATAACCTCTAAGGACCTAGGAGTTAAAGTATCCTTAAATAATAAAAGATAAACGTGTTGACTTCAATAAAGAAATGGCACTTCTTTCCCATGGTAAATAAAGTTAAGTCTTACTTGATTAATAAAGGTATTACAATTATTTTTGAAAAAATGGTCCAGTTAGAACAAATAGAATAAAACTATCCTCAGCAATCAGCATAGAATACTCAGGATGTCGGTTAAAAGATATTATCGATTAATAAAAGTAGTTAAATGTACAATGTCATTAGTAAAATAAGTTTTTTTACTTACGTATGCATAAATTAAGAATAAAAAAGCATAATTTCATGTCATAAACCAATTTATACAGTTGGCTCAGCTCGTGTACAATAAATATTTAAGGATCTTTTAACTCCTAGGTCCTTAGAGGTTATAATATTATAACCTATAAGGACCTAGGAGTTAAAAGATCCTTAACTAATTACCTATACTTATGCGTGTTGACTTCAATAAAGAAATGGCACTTCTGTCCCATGGTAAATAAAGGTAAGTCTTACATGATTAATAAAGATATTACAAAAACTTTTTTGAAAGTGGTCCAGTTAGAACAAATAGAATGTATACCTAAATATATCGTCAGCATCGAATACTTTTTTGGATGTCCGTTAAAAGATATTATCAATTAATAAAAGTAGTTAAATGTACAATGTCATTAGTAAAATAAGTTTTTTATTTACGTATACATGTAACTTATTGTAAAACTTATGAAAATTTAAAATATCGATACTGTCGATATCCATAATTGCAACTCTAGTTCGGCAGCCATTTTTTGCTCATAATCAGCTGATAAATTGGACACGTTTTTGTTATAGGTAGGGCCTGTCCTTTGAATTCTTTAGTCATTGCAATTAACTGTGGTAGGTCTCCTGTCAAAAGGTTGTTTATGTTTTGTTTAATTAAGAATTTCCAAGAGATTATAAGGACTTATTCTTTAAAATTTTATTTGAATGTTGTAAAAGTGATAATTAACATGCCTAAACGTTATATTGCAAGGTGCAATACATTAAAGAGTATAAATCAACCTCAATTGTATTTACGCAGGTTAGTAGCCGGTTTTATGCAATACTATAAACATGTCATGAAATAATTGCGTTGCAATTTAATTTTTTCCTTTATTATATTCATATCCACTTAAATTTCATTAGAACAGTCCTTTAAATTGCATTTTAAGTCATTAGATTTATTTACGTAATTGAAAAGTGTTGTACCTACCGTTTGTAATAGTTATCGATAATGGTACAAATAATAATTACATCGATAAAAACATAATAATTACATATTTTGTGTTATGTCTCAAAAAGAAATCTGAATGTATTCGATGTGGTTTTAAAAATATAAGTTTAATAGCTTTTAATAATATTGTTGTGACCAAAATTATTTGACAAATGATAAAACTAATAATACTTGTTTTTTATAGGTTTCCGAAAAGTGATACAATAAGCAAATTATGGTTGAAAGCTGGAGAAGAAAATATTAATCCCCGGACCCAGTCAAGAGAATAGCATAGCCAGTTTTTGAACAAACTTAATTTTATTTAGAAATGGATAGACTTATTCATTTTAATATAAGTGGATATATTTCTTTGTCTTTTATTTCTATTCCACCTTAGATAGTTCAAAAAGTTTTTAGTCCCATCTGTCGATGC
Organism: Glaucopsyche alexis; assembly: GCA_905404095.1. NCBI lineage: Eukaryota > Metazoa > Arthropoda > Insecta > Lepidoptera > Lycaenidae > Glaucopsyche > Glaucopsyche alexis. Next base: position 3,990,827 of record FR990053.1, read on the forward strand.
CGCAAGGACTAATTATTTGCCAAGCTGTAAAAATGTAACACCTATTAATTGTAACCATATTTTCACCAAATAAAGCATCTTGTCATTATGTATAAGATTAGGTTACGATGGGACTGACTTACGCTGTACATCAAAAGTCCCTAAATAAGGAATAAAAAAAGCACAATTTCGTTTCATATATCAATTTATACAGTTGGCTCAGCTCATATGAAAATAAATATTTAACCATATTATAACCTCTAAGGACCTAGGAGTTAAAGTATCTTTAAATAATAAAAGATAAACGTGTTGACTTCAATAAAGAAATGGCACTTCTTTACCATGGTAAATAAATTTAAGTCTTACTTGATTAATAAAGGTATTACAATTTTTTTTGAAAAAATGGTCCAGTTAGAACAAATAGAATAAAACTATCCTCAGCAATCAGCATAGAATACTCAGGATGTCGGTTAAAAGATATTATCGATTAATAAAAGTAGTTAAATGTACAATGTCATTAGTAAAATAAGTTTTTTTACTTAATTTCATGTCATAAACCAATTTATACAGTTGGCTCAGCTCGTATACAAATAAATATTTAAGGACCTTTTAACTCCTAGGTCCTTAGAGGTTATAATATTATAACCTATAAGGACCTAGGAGTTAAAAGATCCTTAACTAATAATTATACTTAAGCGTGTTGACTTCAATAAAGAAATGGCACTTCTGTCCCATGGTAAATAAAGGTAAGTCTTACATGATTAATAAAGATATTACAAAAACTTTTTTGAAAGTGGTCCAGTTAGAATAAATAGAATGTATACCTAAATATAACGTCAACACAACGAATACTTTTTTGGATGTCCGTTAAAAGATATTATCGATTAATAAAAGTAGTTAAATGTACAATGTCATTAGTAAAATAAGTTTTTTATTTACGTATACATGTAAGTCATTGTAAAACTTATGAAAATTTAAAATATCGATACTGTCGATGCCCATAATTGCAACTCTAGTTCGGCAGCCATTTTTTGCTCATAATCAGCTGATAAATTGGACACGTTTTTGTCATAGGTAGGGCCTGTCCTTTGAATTCTTTAGTCATTGCATTTGACCAACATTTGACAGATTTCTAAAACATCAATTTCCAGAAGTTCTAAGGATTTTCTAAGAATTCCATAAAGTTATTTACAATTTAGGGAATTTATAAATAGTAATTCGTTTAAAATTTACTATGACAATTTATTTTGAACTTTGGGTTTATATTGTTTGAGAATTGTTCGATCGAAAATGGAAGATGCCAGAGTAAGTATTTTCGATTATAAATACTGAAAATATAAACCGTAAAATGGCTTTTTAATACGCGGAATATATTTCAGGACTCGTTGCAGCTGGAACCAGTTCAACAGATTGATGTGTGTGAGAAGAGACTGTGGATAGGCAACCTTGACCTACGAGTTAATGAGTATGTTATTTTATCACTGCCATTGTAACTTTATTAAATGACACGATTTTATGCACCATCAGGTGATGATGTTAACTGTAACTGTCTTGTTAGCATTGTCTTAATTACTTCACTAATGCTCAATTCGGAGGTGGGTAAAAATTTTGGAAGATGCCCACTTATTATGGGGGAGAGGGGTGGTAAGGGAGGGGGGAGGGGGGCGAACCCCCCGTACCACTCCCCACTCTAGGAGACCGCCAGCTTAGAAGTTATTATTGGTTAAAGTAACCCACAAAACAAACATTATTTCACACTGGGTTTTTGAAAGGCCGTGTTACCATTTAGAAGACGTTTTGAACAAGATAAAAAAGTCCTAACCTAACCTAACACAAATATTATTTCACACTGGGTTTTTGAAAGGCTGTGTTACCACTCCGAAGACGATTTTTGAACAAGATAAAAAAGTTCTAACCTAACCTAACCCAAAATTACACTGGTGTTAGTAGTAACACAGGTGTAATTTTGGGTGTATTTTTAGGTCCAGAGAAGTTTTGAACCAGATAAAAAAGTTGTAACCTAACCTAACCCAAAACTACACAAATGTTATTTCACTCTGGGTTTTTGTGTGACCGTGTTATCATTAAAATATTTCTTAAATCAAAATATTAATATTAAAATAATAATTAGAAGACCTTTCAGCTGTAAAATTACCATAAACCTACTAATAGGATAAATGTGGGCATGATTCAAAATTTTAGCCAACACTATTGTACAGATAAACTATTGACAAATTCACCTGACAAACCGAGCATAAAAAATTGCCACTGCAATTCAAAGCTTCATACTTATGGACATATTTTCTTTAGACACAATCTAAATATATTTGTACTTAGTAAGACTTATATTTAAAGAACAGAACTAATAATGAAATTTCATTATTGTAATTTCTGTGTTTTAAAAGCTTACTCCTTTATTAAACAATACCTTTTTTTCATTACCGGTATCAATTACTGAAAATGGTCCGTGTCTATGGCAACATTGAGAAGTTTGATATGCTGTTCCATCGTAGTGGGCCCAACGCTGGGCAACCACGGGGCTTTGCCTTTGTTACGTACAAGCTGAGACAAGACGCTATTCAGGCTATGAATTCACTTAATGGACAACTTTTGGGCTCCAAACGAATATGTGTGAAGTTTGCTAAAAATACTTCTGTAAGTATTGATAATTTTTTTTTTATAAGTTTATTTGTAACATATACTTACAGAATATATCCATTACATATTTGGATCTAATGAGAGTAGAAAGTTACACGATCTTGGTTTTCACCATACTTCAAATGTCGGTCATCTTGTTTTCATTTTCATTTCATTTCAAAGCCTTTATTAATCAAGATCTTATAATTAGTATTACATGCTTTAGCCATTTTTATGTTTTTATTTATCCTATTATTATATTTAACTTAAATTTATAGTCCCTTGGTCTGCTCTTCTAGCATAGGCCTCCTCCAGACTTTTCCACTCTTTCCTTTCTTGAGCTTGATTTCACACTACTTCAAATGTCAAAATGGCCCCATAATGTCAAAGTGGGGCCACATAATCAGAGACACTTTTTGCCTCCACATGCTTCCTCTATAATATTATTATTATAATTAATTGTCTTTGGTTATTATAATTTTTATATGTTAAGTAGGTATTTGTAGTGTGTGATATTTCAAATTAAATTTAAATATTTGGAAGAATTATTTTTAATGTTTTTTTTTTAATTTTTTACTCTAAAAGCTAAACCTAAGAATAAATTTTTATTGCAGGATGATCAAAACAAAGCCCGGACAGAATTAGGGCTAGCAGTGTTGACAGCAGCAAAACCAGAAATGAAACTCAGTAAGAAAACTGCCATACAGTCCATTGAGGCCAAATTGAAAATGATGGAGAGCTCCAAGGACGCAGATGATTTTGTCATCAATAAGCTTGCAGCAAATGAAACACCAATTATTGCACAGTACCAATCCAAACTAATGACAAACAAAAGTGGGCCTTCCTATAAGAGGCGCCACTATCCGTATCATAAAAAAAGATAAATCCAATTTTATTTTAAGTAAATATTGACAATACTCATGTTTTTTCTAGTGAAATATTCTCAATCTATCGATCTTATAAATTATACTCGTAATCATCGAAATAAGAATTAACATTTGGTTTCAAACTTTCAGGGTGTTACCAATAGTACATTACGATACGCGTGACCTAAGTAGCCTATTACTGCACGGTGTGAAGTCCTCGCTCCACTCGGGCGCTAAACGCCGTGCAGTAATAGACAACTTAGGCCACAAGTATTGTATACTATTTTATAGCAAGTGTGACATAAACCCGCACTTTACGCACGCTTCGTGCTATAAAATATTTTACTTTGAAATCAGTATTAATGTTTTATTAGAATAAGCATTTTTTGAAATAGTACAAGGCCTTAAAGACTTTAAAACTGAAGTCTTGCCAATTAAATAATATTAAAATTGCAGATTTTTTAAAGATTTGTTAAAAAATGTTGAATAAATTACATTTAACAATGATTTTATAAATTAATATCTTTTAGTGTTAAATCGTGGTCATGTGTACTTAAGTACTGCTTGGATACACTTTTAATTTTTTAAGTAACTTATTATTAGTGTAAGTCTTTTTCCTTGTTAATGATAAGAGGCCATCCAAATATTACGTCACGCAAAAATTCGACTTTTTGAATCCCCACCAACTCTTTGGTTATGTTTTGAATTTCTAATACTTGTGAATAGTCAATTTTACCCTGAAATATTTTAATACGGGCTTTAGATTAAAATGTATTATTTTTATTGTGGAAACGACGAATTTAATTGATAATAATTAAAAAATAAACCTATTTTTAAAAAGTCTAAAATCTGCTGAATTAAAATTAAATGATAACTTATTAATATGCAACAATAATAATGTCTATATACGTGAAACAACATTTTACTGATAATAATAATTATTAATTTTTCTTCATTTTTATTATCCTATTCCCGACGAAGACAAAACCGAAAACACAAAAATCATAAAAATCTGTTCAGCCGTTCTTCAGTTATAATTAGTGTAACTAACACGACTTATATATACCTACCGTAGAATCTATCTAATGAAACTAGTTTGTTGTATATTAGTTCCATATCACAAGTATGTAGGTCGTCCATGCTATTATGTTGACGTCGTTTTCTAACATGTACATACAGTCATACATATTTCCAGTTTGAGGATCTATGTCCGGGAACTCACCTGTGTAGTTCATGGCATTGCATAATCGTTTTTTTCCTTTCAAAAATAAACGGGATCTCCACGCCCGGCCCACCGCATAAATCTTTAGTTTAGCATATATTTAGTCTAAACTATAATTTTGAGCAGAAAATACGGATGCATTTTGGAAATATTAGTGAAAAACACTGGACTATACAGGTGAGTCGTCGGCACTGGAATCAAATTTACGTGAACTATACAGGTGAGTCGGTGGCACTGAACGTGTACACTTTAATCCAATAGTGACGTCATTTGTGTGGCGATTTTAGTATGGAGCGTTTTTAGGAGGCTCGCGAAATTTTGTATAAAAATCGCTGTACCCTTGAAAATATTGACTTTTCATATACTGTTTCTTCTGAGAAGTTACTCATATTTAAGAGTACTATTCATTTATGCAATAAAAAAAATCAGTCCGCTTGCCTATTGCATGTTTTGTCTCAGCCGCTTGATATAAAGTAAGCAGAGATGATACTTCCAAATAAGCTGTCCAACATTTATTTGAAGATTGTTCAACAGGCCCTTATATTCTTTGTTGTCCTTTTATATGCTTAATGTATAGAAATGATAAGCACAAAATTCTGGAATAATGATTCAATCAAGTAATATTGGGATCCACAGTATAATTAACATACTTTTTTTAAGCACTAGCTAGTAATTTTATGAAATCTTTTGTATTGTTGTGTGAGGGTTGTTCAAATAAAAAATTATATAAGTAATAAATAGTTTTATTTAAAATATAGTGTAACATTTTACAACACGTAATCTGATCTACCATGGCTGTCTTGGCAAATCTTAAGAAAATGTATTGTATGTAGTACATACAATATGTTTCATAAATTTAATATAATCACTTCAATATTGTCGATGACTAATTTAAAACAATATTACTGTTAAGTAACATCATTTTAGGTTAATATCAGAGTCTTCCAATTTTATATTAATTGATAAACAGTTCATAGGATACAAACAAAATATAATTGGATTATTGGAACATTGATACTTAACTCGGTATCATATAGATCAGTGTTTTTCAACCTTTTTCATGACGCGACCCCCTTTGTATGAAAAAATATTTCGCGACCCCCCGACCCTTCGCTTTTTTATCATGTACCTACCTATGTATGTGTATGTTACAGTGTTACAAATATTCATTCCATACGACGTTTTTATGCGTCTCCATAATTAGGATTCGGATATAAGTACATAATATATTAGGTCTTTACCTATGAAATTGCCGTTTTGTATGAAAAATTTCAAACGATTTTTTTTCATATATTTTTTATTTGTATTAATCGAAGTAATCACCCATGCAATCAATGCATCTTTGCCAACGCAGTGGCAGCTTATTGATGCCCTTCTTAAAGAAATCAGCTGGACGGTAGGCAACAAATTCTTCAAAGGCATTTTGTACTGCCTCTCGGGTATTGAATTTTTTTCCCGCCAAGAAGTTATCCAAATTCTGGAAAAAGTAGTAGTCTGTAGGCGCAAGGTCTGGTGAGTAGGGCGGATGACGGAGAACTTCCAACCCCAGTTCTTGCAACTTGGAGACCGTCTGCTGCACAGTATGAGGTCACGCGTTGTCGTGCAGGAGCAGCGAAGATGAGCGATTGACCAATGATGGTTGGAGATGTGCCAGCTTCTCCATCATTGTGTTCAGCTCTTCACAGTACACATCTGCAGTAATGCTCACCACGTTTGGTTGTGATGAATCACACCGGCGCTAGACCACCAAACAGTGACTATCACTTTTCTAAGGGTAAGTTTTCGTTTAGGGCATTGTTTAGGTGCTGAACCAGGAATCCAACCAACTTGCTGAGCGCTTGCGGTTATCAAACAGAATCCATTTTTCATCGCAGGTAACAATGCGGTTCAAAATTCCTTCATTTGTGTGTCTGTTGAGCAGTGCAAGGCACGTCTCGACGCGTACTTCGCGCTGGCGATCATTGAGTTCATGAGGCACCCATTTGACAAGCTTTTTACCTTGCCAATTTGACGCAAATGGACCAATATTGTTTTGACGCTAACGTCGAAAGCTGCTGCTAATTCAGCCGTAGATTGTGTATCATCAGCCTCCACAATCGCCTTTAATTCGTCATTGTCGACCAAAGTCTTCGGACGAACGCGAGGTTCATTTTTCAGGTCGAAATTTCCAGAACGGAAGCGAGCAAACCAATAACAGGTAGTGCATTGGTTTGTAGTGTTAGCTCCGTAAACGTCGTTGATGTTGCGTGCCGCTTGTGCCGCGTTGCTGCCACGACGGTACTCATATTCCATATTTACTCGAATTTTTAACGTATCCATGATGACGAAAAAGATTGAAATGCAATGAAAATGTAACACTAATCAATAAACAAACGACTACTTTTGGAAAAAGAATTCCATGTTTTTAAAATAAAATTAATTTGAAATTAGAATTCTTAGCCAAATGAAAATTATTTTGATTTGAAATGGCCAGTACTGCAGAATTATGAGTATATCCTTTTGTTAAAATTCTCTTACTTAATAAATCAATATTTTTAATCTTTATTGTTTTTTTGCTAAAGTTTTCTCGACCTCCGGCGACCCCCCTACAGAAGCTTCGCGACCCCCCAGGGGGTCGCGACCCACAGGTTGAAAAACACTGATATAGATTAACTGATACAAATATTATAAGGATGTAAGTACACTGATAATGTACAATTAGGTAAGAAGAATATTAGTTAATTCAGAAAATATATAGCCAACATAAATAATAATATTTAAGCCGGGTATGTATGAATTTTTTTAAATTTTAACTTTGCTATAAACCAAACAATTTAAGTTAAAAAGTATAATGATATTTACAATTAAAACAAACCATAAAGAAATAATTTACAATTTCAACTAAAATAGGTAACAATATGTTTCCTCTGAAATAAAAATCGTGAAATCTTCAGTCTTAAAAAGTATAAAGTATTCTATGCTTCTATTCAAAATATTTAATTTCATTGAAAGCATTCTAGCTGTATAACTAGGATACCTTAAGGCACAAGGCACACTGAATTGGCAGCCACGAGACAATAAGTTTTAAAAACAAAACAAACTTTATGTACAATGTTATGACAACCTCTGTGGCTGTGGTTAGCGCTCAAGCCGGAGGTCGCGGGTTCGAATCCCGCCTAGGGAACAAGTTTGTGTTCCTGGATCATGGATGTGTATTAAATATGTGCATAACACACAATAAAAATCTCAAATATATGTATACTATAAAAGTATTAAATATTCTTCCAGTTTGGTACCTGGTAACACAAGTTCTTCGGTTACTTAGCAGGGGGCCAGATTGATGTGGTTTGAAGCGTCCATAAAAAATATTATCATGTTACAAGAAATAAAAAAGCTTAATAGTATGAACGAGGCATGGCACTTTCTCGATGCTTTGATTAGTCTCACTAGTCAAGCATTTCTATGTCTTGTAACATTGTACATAAACTTTATAATATCTTGTTATTAAAAGCGTTTGTCTCGTTGTTGCCAATTCAATGTGACTTGAGACAGGTCAGGTCACACCGAGACGCGAGGCGGCGCGCACTTTTCAATAGCACTTTCAAGCATCGTCGTGTCGTGTCTCTGTGTGAACCATTTGAGTAAGTGGTACAGTAGAAAAGCTTGTGTATTTTTAAGTGAAAACTTCTATTGGCGCACCGCACACACATTTTTGCGTAGGCTGTACACTACGGCCGCTGTATCTTGACGGGTCTGAACATAGGCTCTGCGAACTTTAGCGCATGTACAACTCGTGAAGAAAACTGTTATTGTATTATTTTTATATACCTATGTACTAATACAATTTCCCTTATACAGTTGACCAATTAGTACAAATAAAATAAATACGAAAACACTTAGAAACAGTTAGTGCGCAACCTTCTGCGCGAAGTTCACACTCGCCAAGATACATCGGCCGTATTGTAAGTGAGACTGATCCGTCACGCTGAGGCGAAAGCCTCGATCGGGTGAATTCGGGACCGCCGAGTGTACCCGAGCGAAAAAGCACCGCATACACATTTCTTCATAGGCTGTGAGTGAGGCTGATCCGTCACGCTCTAAGGTGATTTACGTGTATATTTAAATACGTACACTAATTACGATTGCCAATGAAGTTTTCACTTCTGGCGTGTGGGCAAGCACACACTCCATTTTTTTTTCTATTCATAGTTTAGTCCAAAATTTTACATAATAATGGATTCACTGGTTTTGAAACCTGGCGAGGTATAGTTTGATAGAGAACTAGCTAACTTCATACTGGGACTGGCCATCAAATAATCATCATCTTCCGCATCCAGTTTCCTCTTGAGGCTCGAGTATTGGGTTTCATCATCGCCTTCTTTGAGCAAGTCTTTGTACTCCATGCATAGCGGCCAAATTATTTTGCCGGAACTGTAAAGAGAAAATAAAACAATTTAATGACTTTATATCTATGGATGCTTCAAACCACGTGAGTCTGGCCCCATGGTAAGTATCCAAAGAACTTGTGGTAGCGCAGAACTACAGAAACTTCGATAGCCCGATTCAGGATTGTGGTGCTTACTGGTATGCCAAGTTATGTGGATTCTTGCAAATAGTTCATAAAATACTACATAAATACTTACATTGGTAATGTATAAGGATCGTACGGGAACCATTCATCATATACCAGTTGGTTGTGCAGAGATAGTCTTAAATTCTTCTCAATAATAGCCTGGCAGTAGACCACTTGGTGCGACCGCGTGACGGACGAGAAGGCTTGTGTGACCTGAGGTGGACAGGTACGTAGAGGGTTCAACGAACACGTCACTAGACGAGGTAAGTTTAGCGACTCGACGAAATTCAAACCTGAAAAAACATATTTTTTGTTTAACATAAAATTATACTTCAATTTACAGATAATAACTAAAATTTTTATTAAAAAAAAACTATAACCCGACTAAGTCAATTATATAGCCTTTGTTACTGGGGAATTATTAAAATGGGCCCAGTAGTTTAGGTGCTACGGTGTAACATACATACATAGACTGCCAAATCAAATCTGCCAAAACCACTGCACTATAAATTATAGAATGAAGTAATGAGTTTCAAGCACTCTGTGGACCATACGCGGATAAAGTTTCAAGCCTGATTTTACATTCTAATAATCCGTTAAAAAACGACCGCGTGTATTTGGCATAGTGTGTTCCAACAAGTTCATTATTTTCAAGTAAGATTGAATTAAAATGTACTTAATACGCAAATTTAATCTCACATTTTACATTTACAATAATATTATTCAAGTAAAGGTCGGTTACTTAGCAAATCCTCCTACTATTATAAATGGGAAAGTTAGTGAGGATGAGTTTATGGATGGATGGATGTTTGTAACGCTTTCACGCAAAAACTACTGAACGGATTTTGATAAAATTTGGTATTGTAGTAGTTTAAGCTCTGGATTAATACACAGACTACTTTTTATAAAGAAAAAGTACAGCGTTCCCGTGGCATACTGAATTTACGCCAGCGGAGCCGCGGGCAAAAGCTAGTTACAGAAATATACTTACTTTCTTTACTCATAAACAGATGGTGGTTCTTAAACGCGACCAGATAGAATATCGCATGGCATATTGCGTAGAACGCACCATGCACTTTATTGTTATCGTTCACAGTATCCTGGCTCGCTGCAATATACGAATGACACCACTCCGACATCAGTCGTAGATAGTGTATGAGTCTTGAGTTTGGCACGCGAACGCATCTCGCCAGAAGCCCTGCCAGATGGCTGGCAGCGGTTCTCCTAGTGGAAACCGCGCCAGGTCTCATGTCATGTAACCCAGCGGCTACTGCCCATAAGTTTGTGAAGACACGATCAGCGCATTGTTGGCTTATTGAAATTGTGTATAGCAGCAGGAACTGGACATGCCTGAAAAATATTAAATAAAACATGTAAATTATTGATGTAAGATAAGCGTAAACAAGTAATAATTTAACGACTTTTTAACACTTGGACTGACGTTGTGGAAAAAATAAGCATTGTAACTTGTAAAAATAGCCTAGCCCTTTGTGTACTGTTGGATGTTATGATCTGAGGCGTATCAGCTCAGATGGCTATTGGCGCTCCGGAATCAAACATACATATTAACGATATTCATTGTTTAGTAACGAATTACCTACTTAAAATAATACATCAGTCGCCAAACATAATGTACGACCTTTGCACCGAGACTCGTTCTATTTTCTTGCTTGACATAACGGATGATAGGCCATTTATACCACATCCTCAATATATACTTACCTCTTGCATTTTTGTTAGAAAACAATAGAAAATAAAAATGGGACGAACTGACGAATGAACAAAACTACAAAAAATTTAATTCGCCTCTTCGTCCCATTAGGACGAAACTTTGTGGTACAAACAAACGAACGACTCACATTTGAATATTATAATCGTAATTCACAATAGGTTGACAAAATCTTGTTTGCATTTTAAAATGCTGACTTTTTAAATGTCCTCCTCCCTCATGATATTCCTCATGTTGTGACCACCACCTCCCGTGGTCTTTGACCTCACGGTGTTGCACACATATATATAGTCACAATAGATGCACTTAAATAGCAGGCACCATAGAGTGTACAATACTTAAAAAAGTTAAAGATGCATACATACTATCTTAAGAATACAATACACAGTACTCACCTAATCCCATGTGTAGGAAGGAGGACTCTCTCGAAGACATTGCACAAGGAATTCAAAGCTGGGTCTCTCTCATCCTCCAGCCATCTCAGCATCTCCAGCATACAGTAGTCTAGAGTATCACGGATGTCATCTTTTATGTCTACTTCCATTTCAAACATGGTCTCCTGTTTGTTCCTCTCTTGTTCTACTAAATTAGCGTCCATGTCAACCATCCTATAAAAAAATAAGATGAGCTGTATATATTTCATATAATATTATATGCTTGAATTCTTAACATAGATTCCATTATTCTGTTGATTGTGTGGAAGGTAGTGTGAACTTTTTCATGACATAAGAATAAAAAGCGAGTCAGACTTGTGCACAAAGGGTTCGACACAAAATGGCAAAAACGACTTGTTGTATGGGAGCCCCACTTAAATATTTAGTTTATTCTGTTGTTAGTATTTGTTGTTATAGCGGCGACAGACATACATCGTCTGTGAAAATTTCAAATGTCTAGCTATCACGGTTCATGATATACAGCATGGGAATGGAGAGACGGATAGCGGAGTCTTAGTAATAGGCTATGTTTTATCCCGAAAAAGTACAATCTTCCCGTGGGATATTGTATTTACGCGGGCGAAGCCGAGGGTAAAAGCTAGTACATCTTAAAATTGTAGTCAAGTCAATAAGGTGGCATATACAAATGCTCTACATTTTAAGTCTTTGACATTTTATATAAAAGTATGTAAAAACCTACAAATAACAAGTAGTATTGTCATTTGTAGGCTATAATAACAAACAAAATATTTGTTTGAAAAATGTATAACATACTTCTTCTCAATTAATATTCAAGGCCTTCACATTACCATAAAGACATATTGAGTAACATTTAAACCTGATTTGTAAATTTGTTTTGATGTTAATAATATTTAAATATTTTAACAATCATGGTGCACCACATAGGTACTGTTTTAATTTTATACTTTTACTTTTGTTATCATGGAATGCAAGACATACATGCTATTTTGGTAACAAGTTGTAAAATAATACAGCCTCAAAAATAAACTAATAATAATAGCTGCTTAAGCTTATCTAAACTTTTAGATTAGAATCTTACAATTAAGTATTAAATAACACTGTAAGGGCCTGCTTCACAACTTTTACTAGGCAAGTAAGAGATGAATAGCTTATCCGGCAGTTTTGTTGCTGCTCACTTTATACTGAGCGAGAGACAAAACCTGTGAATAAATTATCTGAAACTTATCAGTAGATTGTGAAATAGGCTCTAAATAGTATATGAATTAATATAAACATTTATAAATTAAAACCATGGACGTATATATTATTATAGTCTCCAGTTAAATAGAGAGATTTTTAGAGCCATTTTGGCATTTGAAGTATGGTAAAAACAACATGGCTAACATTTGAAGTATGATGAAAACCAAGATGGCATAACTTTATAATGAATGAAGAATTATTCTGTCAAATGTACGTAAACCTATCTTGAGGGCCCTGGCATTTCTAAATTATGGGACTTAGAAACTTATAGTTTATAGTACCCTCCTTATACATGTCCTGACATGCTCTTGGTTAGGTTACATATTTTAACATTGCATGTGAGAGGGGCATTTCTACTTGAGTTTTGAAATCTTTGTAAAAAACATGAAACTTACCTATTTACTATAGATGTCATAATTGGTTCTCTCAATGAGGGAATATATTTAGTAATCCATATTAAGTTGTGTATGTAAGTCCTGTTCACAACACAACCGGCTTTGTAATAAGGGAACTGGTCTACGATTGCTTGCATAAGGAGATCACTGGTTCTGAAAATATATGTTTATATTTAGTACTAGCTGTCTTGACACGCCTTGATCTGTCTTAACTATGAACTGGAATAAATAACTACACCTACAACCTACACCAACATCTACAACCTACCCCAACATACTGGGGCCGGCCAATTTTTTTTAATGAACCAAAAATTTACTGAATGCATCTATAAATATTTTTATACATAAGATTTTATACATTTAGACACTGTCTAAAAATAAAGTAGCGATGGGCAGGACATGTTCTTAGATGCTCGGTGGACAGTCCAAAGTAAGAATTGAAAAGGCTGGAAAGGAAAAGAAAGAAAGGAAGAAAATTGGGAAACAAATGTCCGAAACAACAATAGGAGGACGACATTTAAGCCACAGCAGGAATAAACTGGAAAACCTTAGCCACAGAGAGAAAGCAGTGGGAGGCATTGGAGGAGGCATTTACTCTAAAAGGGACCATATCGGAATAGGAGAAAGAGAGTGGCCAGAAAGAGCTAAAGATCAGGACTTATGGAAAGAGAGAGCTCCAGGCCTTTGCCCAGCAGTGGGACACTAACGGTTAATAATAATAAATAAAAAAAATATTATGTAACCTTTGATATGAAATAAATGGCTTAATTAATAAAAAAATGCTTCAAATTTTTTGCTTGGTGATCTCTGGATGAAAAAAAAAAAGGTTTCTTTAATCTTTACATTGCCTCTAATTCTTCAGCTCCAGCATGTCTCAATTGCACACCCATAAAACTGTGCATAAATTGGGCTTTTATATTATGTACTTTAATAAGGATATAAAAAAATACTTACAAAGGCATTAAAGCAACAATTTCAGCTATTGCACTATGTACATTCGACCAAGACAGGAGCATTTCTTGTGTTGGTGAGTCATCCCAATTTTCACCATCCGCTGTTATAACAAAAACATTGTCACTATAAAAAATTATTACTGTATAATTGAATAGGAAGTGAGAATGGTTTGTTTATAATATAAAATGTAAAAATTCATTTATCAAAGCTATTATATTGATATCAGTAAGATTGCACAATATTATCAAATTATTATTATTGTGTAAAATTAAGAAGTCAGTAAGTAAGTACACAATGATCTATAATAGCAATGGTTTATTTATCAAATACTCACTTTTGAATATTTTTATCAAATTGCTAAGAATTCTCGGACAATGGTAGGTATGTGCGGTCACTAAATTTAACAGAAATCTTTTATAGAGTTCCACTAAGTCTTTGCTGCGACTTATCCATTCTATGTTACACATGGCTACAACAAAGGGTTTCATTTCCTCTTCTATTAAAACTACACAATTTAAGCTATCGTCCATTAACTTTTTAAAATTGTCGTCATTTAACGGATAATCCTTTAACACCTTCAATAATTCAAAATAAGGACCCGAATTCCTGTCCCGAACATAGCTAGTGAGGATTTGTTCAACTTGTTTCGGTTTCAAAACAAATTTCATACGAGCTATCGAAGCCTGCCTATCTAGTGTCTTTCGCATCAATGATGCAACACTTTTTTGAGCTACCACCGCCATTATTTTTTCAGGTCTGCAGACAGCGTCTTTAGAAAATCCACTATATCCGGCTGACGGAGCAATTCCGCTTTTTTATGGTTGAGAACTTCTCTCAACACGTTGCTGTTGTCATCCGTACACTGAATTTGATGACTCGGCTCGAAGCTAGTGCTTGGTTTGTTGTAAGCGGCACTAGGTTCTGCGGTTTCGATGCTTCGTTTATCTTTTAAATAGCTTTGCAACTTCTCCAAAACAACTTTATTGTCACCTTCTTTCTTTTCGGCACTATAACCTTCTTTCGACATGGCATGCAGCCTTTGGTAGATTACATTTTGGATTTTTGTAACACACAACAGTAATAAAGTAGTTTATCTGTCGTGCTATAATACGTTTTACACACAAAATATATTAATAGAGACGTAGTTTTAAGTTGTGAAATAATAATAGATAGAATAAACACGTGCACAACTTGGAACCTCTAAAAATGAAAAATGCGCAAAAGACGAACGTCAACGTCAGCAGACACGAGAAAAAATAATAATCAGCTGTGTTCTTCTTGTTCTTCTTGTTCAATGTGAAAATAATTTTTGTTGCACACTAGTCCGCTTCTGAAGAGTTGTTGGATTTGCAGGCTGGAACGTGAGTACGGCACTTTTTTATGATTTCAAGTACAAAAATTTAACTTTATCCCTTAGATCCATAGCTGAAGGTTATTTCATTGGACTAAAAATGTGAAAATTAAAAAAAAAAAATAATGTCAATTTTTAATTACTAGTGTATCGTTCTGCTTCAATCTGCTGAATATAAATCATTAAAAATTTAAGGGCCCTACTGACAAATCCAGCACTGGTACTATCAATTGTGATCTGTGACAATCATTTTTAATTTTTGCCTTCAAGCCTTCTTCAAGCCCACTTTAAGACCGCGGCATTGGATTTGCAGGCTGGACAGTCAGTATTAAAAAAAGGGTTTTTTTGAGATAAATAGCATGAATCCAGCTCGTAATAAAAAAAAATGTCTATCTATGGTCTCGTTGATCTTTTGTCTTTGATCTTTCGCTCACTTTTCATTTTATTTTTCTCAATTGAGTTTGGGAGGGGTAAAATGCGTGTGTACGTCTTAATCCGGATTCATAGTACATTTTAATGTTATCGGTTTCTATCGAGTACTATAGTGAAAATGTGTTTGTTATCGGTAATTTAGATAGTGTTTGTGTACAATAGTTTACATTTTTACTCGTTTGTTTAGTGATAATCATGCAAAATGGCCAACGATTTCTGGTCGTGTACTTGTTGTACAGAAGCTCTCACTTGTTGGTTGCGTCTCAAACTCTCACCGGAGGAAATAGAGCAAAGGTACAGAAGCAAGGAGATCGATAGAATCATCGAGAAGGACAAACAGACGCTGCGGCGACAGGTAAAGCTGCTATTACTTGGCGCAGGTGAAAGCGGAAAATCAACATTCCTGAAACAGATGAGGATAATACACAAAGTGAAGTTCGAGCCGGAACTGGTGCGCGAATACCAGCATGTGATATACCAGAACATTGTGAAGGGTATACAGGTGTTAGTGGACGCGCGAGACAAGCTCGCGATACCGTGGGAGAACCCTAGGAATCTGGATATCGGGCAGCAGGCGCTGCACTTCAACAGCACGGCTTCCCTGGACAGTCGGCTTTTCATGCATTATGCGCCGCACATCCACTCCCTGTGGTTGGACAGGGCCATAAAGAGAGCTTACGACAGGAGAAGAGAATTCCAATTGGTGAGTATTGTGTGTAAACATTACTGCACTATTCACTAAGCTAATACTTGTGTAATCACACAAGTTTTATGTTACTCATGTGATGCCATTGTTAATTCTTGTGTAAATTTAAATAAAATTGCATATTGTTTTGACTTCCTAAATAAACAAAACATTGAAGAGTTAGGTGCTTTATATATTTTTTTAAAATGAAAATGTCGATCTTGATAATTTCACAATTACATTTAATTTTTAAGTTAAAATTAATTAATGTATGTTTACCAATATAGATGAGGAATTTTTAGATTTAATAAAGACCTTATTAACTCTACTAATCAGATGATTAGAAATAATTTTAGCGGTCCATACCTAAACGATATAAACTAGATCTTATTATCGAGACTTTGCTCTGTCCCTCTGTCTGTCTGTCACCTGACTGTATCTCCTTAACCGCGATAGCTAGACAGTTGAAATTTTCATAGATGATGTATTTCTGTTTCCAGTATAACAAAAAATAGTAAAAACAGTAAAATAAATATTTAAGGAGCCACTCCCATACAACAAACATTATTTTTGTTGCTATTTTGTATGGAACCCTTCATACAAACCTGACTCTCACTTGGCTGGTTTTCATGATACAAAGAGTAACATTCTGTTGAAGGTTTTATTTACCTTTTTGATAAGCTGTAACTAGATTAACTATTGTGTTTGCTATCTTTATTGCTTTTAGTTCGTAAAATCAGCTTATAACTTTTAGGAAAATCTTTTAACTTAAGAAGCATGATAAAAACAATTATTTGTTTCTTGGAATCATATGTTTTGCCAGAGTAAATGAAGTAGAACACTAAACATAAAAATGATTGTACACTTATTATTAGATGTTTTTTGGAATTACATTGGAATATACAACAAAAACAAATAATTTGGAATTTAAAATATTTAGATAAATTTTGCACCAAGGGGCCATCCACATATTACGTCACGCAAAATTTCGACTTTTTGAACCCCTACCCCCCCCATGTCACGCTTTTTAGTATCCCTTTACCTGTATTTAACATGTACTGTCACACTTTGTATGACCCCCATTCCTCTCTATTATATTAGTCAAACACATCCTTAAATGCTATGCAAATTTTGAGTACCTCTAAAAACAAAATAAGAATTTTGTGGTAAGGGCATTACTACATACATTTGAGTTGCTATTAATCTACACTTCTACACTAATATTATAAAGAAGAAAACTTTGTTTGTATGTTTGTTTGTTTGAAATGAATAGGCTCAAAAAGTACTGGACCGATTTCAAAAATTATTTCACCATTCGAAAGCTACATTATCCACGAGTAACATAGGCGAAATTATGTTTTGGAAAAAATAGGGTTCCGTAAGATATTTGGGTTTTCGGACACAAGGTGTAAAAAATCAACCAGAAAAGTTACTTATTTTGCGTACGCTGCCTAAACTATAAAAGATAGAACCATATAATGTTCTAATTAATTGTAGATCTTATAAATATCTACAAAAAAGTCCGCGACACACTATACCTATCAATGTCGAGTGAGGCACAAGTCACAACAACCCTTTTTTTTTAATTTAGAAATCTTGAATTTTTTTTGGACTACATTTAAACGCGTTTATTTTACTCATGCTATTAATCCTTATCAAAATAAATTATTTCATCACTAAGTACAGTTTATGTAGATAATATTTGGTCTTTGAATGATTAAAATTGGACGTTTGGTTTTGAAGTTATGGCGAAATTAAAATATTACGATTTCTGCTATACGGCCCGTTGCAAAGTGTGTGACATTCTGTAGTATTAGTATCAGTGTTGTACCCGTGCGAAGCCAGGGCGGGTCGCTAGTTTAGTATAATTACGTAATGTTTCAATATTGTGCTGCTAGTTTTCTGGTTGTTTAATTAATGTTTTGATATGAGTGTTAACACAAAGAATAATAAATAGGTTAACAGCCTTGAACTACTCACCATAGAAATTCCTTTTGTCTACACAAGAATATTTAAAAGGAGTATCATAACCTCTGTTTGCGTACATACAAATTGTTTATTTAATACATTGTATAATCAAACAATTACCTATATTCCATTAATCGAATTTTAATTGTTAAAATTACTAATTAGACATACCTATCCCTGAAATAATGCACAATGTTATTGTGGATGACACTTTACATTCTTTATTAAAATTAAAGCTTCTGCTACATATTAATATTATTTATTATTATTATATATTATGATTATTATGATTATTATATATTATATTGTTATGATCTTTTAATTGTACATAATTATAGTCATTATTGTTACAGTATTTACATTAATATGTAATTTTAATTTGCAAATGTTTGTTTTTTCAAACCTTTGCTTTTAAGAAGGTCACAGAAGAGATTACATAAATCTTATTTATTTTACTATACAATTACTCAAGCAATGTATTCCATAATTATTTTATAATAATAATAGCCTTTCAAACAGTTGCAAGTAATCTGAGTTTTGTTCTGAACACAAATTAATTATTTTGCTTATCTGTTTTGATTAGTCACAGCAGTTTCGTCATGCGTGCACGCTTCTATGAATATGACCGAGCGTTTAGCAATACCTGTTTGATATTTGATAATTTCAAATACTTTTGTGTTTTTCCAATACTTTTTATCATATTTTAAAAGTACATTTTCAAGGTTCCGATAGTTGCTACTCCATTTATTGATCTTCTTTTTTATGTTTCAAATTTCGATTTGTTAAAAACACGAAATATTTCTGGTTGGTATTGAGCATTGTTATATTATTGGAAAAACCAGCCAATAAACGTAAGCCTCGCGCAGCAAGGGTACACAACCGTAAAAAGATCACGTTTGTTTTATGGGAGCCCCCTTAAATATTTATTTTATTGTTTTAAGTGTGTGTTGTTATAGCGGAAACAGAAATACATCATCTGGGAAAATTTCGACTGTCTAGTTAACTCAGGGTTTATAAGATACAACCTGGTGACAGACAGACGGACAGTGAAGTACTTATCATCATAATCAGGTTCCAATTTTACCCTTAGGCTACGGAACTCTAAAAAGCGAGAGAAGGCATTTTTTTAATGCTTCACTTCTGTTGCGCTTTAACTGCACACTTTCTGCAGTTCTTTTCACTTTATCAACTTACCTATGATGTAATATTGATCCCTATACGTAATTTATAACTTAACTCGATAATGACTCAACCTGTCCGGGCTAGGAACCGGCAGAACAATCATTTCAGGTTTTTGCCACCATGCCCTTATGTGCGATACCTATATAGGGCTAGGGTTTATGTACGCTGTAGTTTCCCTGGGCATCGTGATTGGGAATTTCTATCGATCTCGATTTCTTATTTTGAGCCTCGAAGATTTCGTACGAAGTTTTCACCTATAGAAGGATAAAGAATATATTCATTACATTACATATACATAGTATAAAACAAAGGGCATGTATTTAAACTTGCGACAAAACAATTAAATTTTGGATATGAAAATACCCAATATTGAATTCTAAATTACTAAGTTACTAAATAACAAAATATTACAAATCTGGTGACTAAATAATACCACTGAATTTTCTAAACTGGCAGACAGATTATATTTTAGCGAACAAATAACCATCTTGGCGACAATTTGTGAGTACACATTTAATTTAAGAATAGGCACATATATTTTCCCTGATGTAGGTAACTCAAAAAACATACAAGCAGCAAAACGAGCGCACATAAAAAAAACATAAAGGAGCGTACAAAATTCCCAATTTTTATTTTTCTCGGTTTTAGGGGGGTGTAGATTATTGTGTAGATTAATTTTGAAATTTAAAAATGGCGGATATTTATTTTTCGTAAAATTGACATGGGTGTCATTTACCGGGTTTTTGGGAGTGCTGGATACGAAAATGACATTCGTTTTGAAATTCCGATATGGCGGACATACTTAATTTTATAAAAATAATATGGGTGTCCTTTTATTGGTTTCTGGGGGCGCTGATTACAAAAAAGTCATCCATTTTAAATTTCCTTAGTAACCCCGCAACCTCATATTTTCTTCATGATGGGAGAAAAATAAATTTGGAAATCCTGAATTTTCCAACATTTCTATACCTAGCTTTATACATTCCTAGTATCTCAATGTAGAGCATTTACTATGTTTTATAAAGTTGATTCTATCTCGGAAACGGAGCATCCTATTGAAAAAATATTGAAAATTTCGTCCCCCTTAGGAACCCCGCAACATCATATTTTCTTCATGATGGGAGAAAAAAAAGTTCGAAAATCCTGAATTTTCCAACATTTCTATAGGTATAAACATCTGTCGTATCTGAATGTACAGTATTTACTTCTTTTTTTATAAAATTGATTCTATTTCGGAAACGGTGCATCCTATTGAAAAAATAATGAATATTTCGCCCCCCCCCCCCTAGGAATCCAGCAACATCATATTTTCTTTATGATGAGACAAAAAAATTTTTCGAAAATCTTGAATTTTCCAACATTTCTATAGATTTATAAATCCGTCGTATCTCAATGAACAGTATTACTTATTTTTTTATAAAATTGATTCTATCTCGGAAACGGTGCCTCCTATTGAAAAAATAATGAAAATTTCGTCCCCCTTAGAAACCTCACAACATCATATTCTCTTCACGATGGGAGAAAAAAAATTTGGAAATCCTGAATTTTCCAACATTTCTATAGATTTATACATCCGTCGTATCTCAATGTACAGCATTTACTTCTTTTTTATAAAATTGATTCTATCTCGGAAACGGTGCATCCTATTGAAAAAATAATGAAAATTTCGCCCCCCATTGGAATCCACAACATCATATTTTCTTCATGATAAGAGAAAAAAAAATTCGAAAATCTTGAATTTCTATAGATTTCTATAGATTGATACACCCCTCGTACCTCAGTACAGCATTGCCATATTTTTTTTCTATAGTCGCTTCTATCTCAGAAACGGTGCATCCTACTGCAAAAATAATGAAAATTTCCTCCCCCTTATTAACCTAGAAATCGCATATTTCTTCATGAATGACAGAAAAATTCATGAATCCTGAATTTTGAAAAAAATCTATACATAGCTGGTACCTTGAACTACATAACATACTGTAATAAATAATCATCAATCCTAGTTAGCATTCCCAAGATCTTTTAATTTAGTATTCATATTCATTTTACAAAGATTGAATATTCTCCATTTTGGAAAATGAAATTGGAAGACAATTTTGTAATCCCCCAGAAACCTGGAAAAGGACAACCTTATTAATTTTAATAACAAAAATTTACGCCATTGTGGAATTCAAAACAGATTTTATTTTCATATTATTCTGCACCCCCAGAAACCTAGAAAATGACACCTATGCTAAAGAAAAACATACTCCAACAGTATCCAAAAATAGGATTTTCCGTAGCCTGCAAATTGAATTTTTAGCAGCCATTAATTTATCAACCAAATCTGGTTTTATAGCTGCTTATATGGTATAATGGTCACCAACTCGGAAGTTAAGTCACCAACTTATAAATGTCGGTGCTAATTTGGATTAAATTTCGCCTCTTTTTATCTGCCGACTTTTGAATTTATTTTATTTTTATTTTATTTTTATTTTTCTTTATTGGACCAAAAAACAGTTACATGTTAAGATCTTAAACTAAGAACAATTAGATAAACAAATAGACAAACACATAACCCACACTATTGATCGCGGCGTAACAAAAATAATACACATTTTGCCAGAAAAAAAAGGAAAAAATTAAAAATTAACCCTTAACTGTAGTGGTGAAAAATAGTCACACTTATATAGTCGTGGGTCCACGGGACCCGCCTATTTTTGATTTAAAATAAAATAAAAATGCATTTCCGTTTTATGTTCTTATTTTTATTAAACTTTACATTTAAACATTAGCAATCGTAATGTTAAACAAAATCAACAATATAAACTATTATTCTTATCTATAATGACACTTCCTTTAATCAGTCGTTTTTTACTTATAAAATATCATATAAAATTTAAAAACGCAACAAAAAAGTAACTGCAACTCGTTTTATGTACAAAAAATAATACTTTTTAAGAGTTAAAACAAAAACAAAAAAACTTCTTCCAAAAAATTTTTGACACCGTAAACTGATGATCAATTTATAAGCATGAATTGCATACCGTTTTCCCGTAAAAACATCCGGTAGAACTGGTCTGTATATCCACTTCTTCATCTTGGTAAGTGTCTTCACTTACAGACAATTCAGAGTTTGAGTCATGATCACTCGTCATTTTCTGAGTGGGTGATGAGAGCACTATTTCGAGATATGGGTGGATTTCTACCGATTTCATCTTTATCACTGTCTGGTTCGTTTAACCAGTGCTCTATTACATCAACTCTATCTGCAGAAATATTTCTTTGGTTTGCCATCACAAATAAATAAAAAATAAATAAAATTAATCATGAACAAAAACTAAAAAAAGTTACGCAACTATAGTGGTGGGTCCGTTGGACCCACATGCACACCTATACTCGCCTTTGTAGTAGCGAGCGAAGCACGCCCGTTCCTCTCAACGCGCTCTGGCGTACCGTCGGAAGGTACCTAAGAACGGGAGGCGCTGAAGCACACGCTTTGTTTTACACGCGATCAAAGATTAAACATGGGTCCACTGGACCCACGAGGCCACGACTACAGTTAAGGGTTAAGAAATTAAAAATTGAATTTTTTGTCACCCGAGTGTTTTCGCCAGTTTAGTAATTATTTAGTCGCCAACATATTAATTTGCTGCCAAATTCAGTAACGCAGTATGCTCACGTGCAGCCGCCAACTTATTTTTTGTTCGCTCGATTAATTATATCCCAAAACAAAGTAGCTTTTTTGTCTGTCCCTATGTATGCTTAGATTTTTAAAACTACGCAACGGATTTTGATGCGGTTTTTTTAATAGACAAGAGTGATTGAGTAAGAAGGTTTATTATTATATATAACATTACATGCATAATATGATAGAGAAACACATATAATTTGAGAGGTTTCTAATGTCCTTTTTTGTAAAGAAACATTTTCTAAAGAAAAAAAGAATTGTAATTTCTGTCAAAACCCCATTCCAACAGTGAATATCGCCATACTAAATAATAATTATCATCGTGGCAAGAGCTATTAACTGAGAATTGAGATAGGTTTGAAATCTGTTGGAGGACTTGGAGGGTGGGGACGATTTTTTTCATAGCTCTTTATTTTAAATTCGTTCAGCGTTTTCAACTGTCATGCGGGATTTACACGGGTGACTAAACGGCCCATTTCAATAACCTAACTATTGGTTAGAAACGTCAAATTCGCATCGCGAAAAACCGACAAATGATTGAATGACGATATTTTTAACAAATAGTTATAGATATTATATAGGTTATTGAAACTGGCTGTTAGGCCACACGGCGAAAATCGTCCACCTTAATAAGAATTTAGTCACTTGCGAGTTGCGACCTCGACACCGGCGAATGTCAGCCATGTTGACGTATAAAGCCTAAAGTTGACACTGAAATAATTTTAAACGTCGCATCAAACAAAATTAGCGACGCCGCGTTTCGGTGTGAGCCGACCCGTAGGCGACGTTCCCACGGGCGTTTTTTTGTGGTCGCGACAAAACACTGCACTGTAAATAGAACTGTGTACTTACAAAATAGAACTGAAAATCGTGTAGTGTTGTCAAATCTGACATTTGACACTTGACATTTCGATTTTCAGCTCTTACAGTCCAGTTTTTTCTGTCGCGACCACAAAAAAACTCGTGGGTACGAGTGCTTTAATTACCCGTGTAAATCCCGCATAATAAGCTTCCATCTATCCGTCCTCACACACTTTCGCCCAACAATATTAGGATAGTAAGTGCCTATTATACCATACTCAGTAGAGCTCGTGGACCCCGCACAGCCCGGCACCATTATAAGCGAATTACTGTCAAACGAGCATCAACAATTGATTGCTGTGTCGTTTATATTTGTGGACCTTTCATTAGTGGGGTCAGTATTAAGCTTTTTCCTGCCGATGATTGACAAGTTTTTGCACTGTAAATAAATTAGGAAATGTTTTGAACAGCCCCCGGATCTACGATTTTTTCGAACCGGGGCAAAAACCCCTCCCTTACGTCAGTGCTGGTGCCTGATTTTTTTTTTTTTTCCGTCCCCCTAACATAATCAGGGCTGTTTCATTTCTTTTTCTTAACTTTTTTCTTTTAATGGTTTCTTTCAATGTTTTGATATTTTTAGTTTCTATACTTACATTATTATATTTTCTATACATTATCTATATTTATGTATTTATATTGTACATTTTTCATTTCTATTGTATTTTTAACATTTCCAATTTATGTTACACAATTTAATACTTTCTTTTACAATGCCAATATAACAATTTCCTTATTTTCGTTTTAAACAATTTCCCATATTTTAATATACACAATTTAGTAATTTTCTAATTTAAGTACCATCCAATAACATAATACTTACTGTCAATTAATTTATGATGTCAATAAGTTTATGATTCCAATAAAATAATTCCAAATTAATAATTCAATAAAATAGTTCCACAGTAATAATTCAATAAAATAATTCCAATAAAGTATACAATAAAATATCAGAAATAAAACAACGGCACAAAATACAGAGACTATCCTAATATCACAGCTAACCTATAGAACCTAACTAATATCACACAAAATATCACAGTTTTTCTTATTAACTACACCCACGATCTTCCTGCAAAAAGCCAGGAAAAGATCCCGCTTTTTACCCCTCAGGATGGAAGGCAGATTCTCACCCGTTATGGATGTGCCCAATTTCTGCTCAATATCATATCTATTGCTAGCAAAAATTGGGCACTCCAGCAACAGGTGAGGAACCGTCTCCTCAACTCCCGGCTGACACAGACACGACGGATCCTCCCTCAGCTTGAATCTGTTCAAGTAGAAGGCGAATCCGCCGTGTCCGGTCAGAATCTGTGTGGTGTGGTGTGTGATGTCTATCTTTTTGACTACCTTGTATGCAGCAGCAGCACTTGGGAAAAAGAGCTTCGTAACTCCGGCCGTCCCTCCCACTTCGTATCTCCTGTCCCATTCCTCAATCGTATCCTCTCTTAAGATACGCTTGACGAATGAAACAGGACACAGATCGTAGTCAGGTTTCCTTTTCAATCTCAGCGCGGCCTCCTTGGCTAATTCGTCAACCCTCTCATTCCCTCTCAACCCTGCGTGCGCCTTTATCCAAAACTGGGAGACCTACCGCCTCTGCAATGCAGCTTTTCGGAGGGCCGCCCTTGTTTGCACTGCCAGGGGATGAGGGGAACTAAGGGTGACTGGTGCCTGATATTAGCATTACCAGCGCCTTGGGCGATTACACCCCCCCAGGTATACAATGAACGATGATTGCATATTGCAAATAGTAGATTAAGGTGACGAAAGCGCATAATTTTAATAGTGAGCTAGGGATAGAATTAAGTACGCCAGCGGCTCCCCGGACGGTCAACCAGCCCCGAACGCAATGCAACTCTCGTGGGTACGAGGGTTAAATGATTCCTGCAAGATGGACAAATTTTCGTTTGCTGAACGGTTAACTCTCTATTTCAGCAGTTGTCGCTGTTGTAGTTTGGCAATTTTTTATCGTTGACGACAAAAGTGTAGCGTGGATTTCTTGTTGCGTATCTATATGCGAGATCTATGTCAAGTAGCACATGAGTCAGGAATCTCTAGCGGGTCAAGTGACTGAACTGATCACAGTTTGGCCCGATCGCTAGCGATCTACTTTAGGCCAGGGTTTCCCAACCATTTTCGTGTAGTTTAGTAGCCGACTTAAACTACAAAACGGAAGTGTGGACGGTGCCTAAGGCTGGGCTAAATATGATCCGGAATCCGGTGGGTCCGGGTAAAATCAGAGCACTGAAAATAGACATCTTCCCTAATAACAATAAAGTTGTCAAATCAATGTGTCGATTGTCGAGCTGTCATATATGACATTGACATTTGACTCTACACCTGTGTGTTCGATTTTCAGCTCTACTCTTATCAGCGTAGAGTTCTATTTTCAGCGCTCTAAATTTACTCTGGCCTTCCGGATTCCGGATCATATAATCCCAGCCTTATCTAAAATTTCGCGTTTCCCAGTAAGAGTATGGCTAATTTATTCCCGTGAATTAATACGAAACCGTAAACGTTTGTAGTGTATTAGAGTTTATTTCGGGTTGGTTATTTTTATGCGCACCGTACAATATACAGACTACGGCGTGCGGCGTGACCCGTGAGTAATGGGTGTGGGTAGGTTCGTGAAGGTTTTATATTTGGCCGTGTCAATTGCATACAGTGTACGTGTGACTGGGCTATTATTAATTTTCACCCATGGGTTGTTTTTCTAGTAATCTAGTGTAGTTTCTAGTAATCCGCGGGTAATCCTAAAAGCGTATGCATACGTTCATTGTACACACCAACACTACTATATGGTACAGTGGCGAAGGTTGGTTCTCCTACATAGGAAAGCCCTAGCCTGTTTCTACCTAAGGATTTGGTTTAGTGTCTTCAATAGTTAAGTGGTAAGTGAAGCCGATAGGAATGGAGTTATGGGAACCCTTCGCCACTGATATGGTACCTACATACATTTTATCAGTAAGAATATAAGAGTAGTCTGTGGCGGGATTGGGATCTCATCCATAAGTAGCAATGACCTGTGTGGCCTAGTGGTTAGCGCCGGAGGTCGTGTGTTCGAATCACCATCCAAGGGACAATAAAGTATGAATTATGAATATATTGCCGTTGTCACCAGACAACGGCAATGGTAAGTTCTCGAGGAAATTGTGTTACGGGTTGGTACCACACTTACCACTAGAACAGATTGACGTGGTGGGAAAATGTCCACTGTCCACAGATTACTTCATAGAGGAACAAAGTTGTGGTTAGTTTTGGAAATAATTGTATTTAAGTAAGAAAAATAACGATTGTAGTACTACTATGACGTTAAGTAATAAAAAAATCTGCTTCTAAAGTGATATCTTAGAACGCCATACACGTTCTTGAAATCCCTAACTTTCTAGATCCTTTATCATCCGTCGCGCTAAAACTGTCTTTGCATCCTCAAGTAATAAACGTTCTAAGTGGACTAGTAAAGTAAGAGTTTAATGAGAATAGTGACATAATAGACCTCAAAATTACGCCGTAATACCCGGTTCGTCTCTATAAATGATGTCTGAATAAGGGTTTGACTGTATATTCTAAAAATATATTAATAAAAAATAATAATCATAGAACATTTATCTATGTTTATGTATAATTGTAATATAAATAGGGAAATTGTTAAATGTCTAAAGACTGCGGATCCGAATATTCTGCTTATAACACATTATTTTTCGTTACATTATGAATATATTACTTATATATTACATAATAATATAGCAAAGAATCTTTCGACAGATATTTACAATCTCGCTAGATATTACAATCTAACGGTTTTTACAATTTTACGGTGACATATATACAAAGAATTTAAATACATTTGAAGCAAAATTTGAAGTGTATGTTTGTAATGTCAAATTAACAACTTTGCACTACATGACCTGATAGTATACGGTACCTAGACCAAAAAAATAACAATATTTTTAATTTGTTATTTTTACATTATTTTAAAAAAAGTATATCCGTTCTGGGCTTCCGGCTAATCTCGAATCGGTTAGACCGATTTTCACAGGACTTTCACTGGCAGATGCAGAGCTCTCTGAGTTCAAAAGTCTGATGAAAGAAAATTACCAGTGAAAGTTTTTAGAAGCACTTTTATTTTTGAGCTCGATAAGCTCAAAAATGACGCATTAGAATTAGATAAATCATAAAATGTAAGCGCTTAGCGGGAAGTTGGCAAGGTCAACTGTTTTCCTAATTTTTTTATTACAGAACCCTATGATAAGTTCCGTTTCCGTTGTGGGCACCAGCTAGTATCAAACAATATGCACATCGAACACCGATAGTGACGAATATAAAAATGTGAACGTACTTGGTAATTGGTTTGTCATCGCGTCGTCGTCGGCTCGTCGGCCGTCGCACCTCTGGGGTGTGAACACATGAGAGCAGTACTAAAATAATATATGTCATATTATTGTGCGCATAAAAGGGGATCCCGCAGAAACCGTACATTTTGCCGCAATAAAAAGTAGCCTTAGATGTCCTTATCCGTGGTCTACTCTATATCTGCGCTAAATTTAATTAAAATCGGTCCCGTTGTTTCGGTGCCTATTCGATGCAAACAAACAAACCTTTTCTCTTTATTATACTCGTATTACTAGATGTTGCCCGCGACTTCGTCCGCGCAAAAGTTAATTTCGCAGAAACTGTACATTTTACCGCGATAAAAAGTAGCCTATGTCCTTCCCCGTGGTCTACTCTACATATGTGCCAAATTTCATCAAAATCGGTCCCGTAGTTTCGGAGCCATATTCAATGCAAACGAACAAACAAACAAACAAACTTTTCCTATTTATTATTAGTATAGATAAGTATACTGCTGTACCCAACAGACGTTGTTCTGTTTTAACTATGAACTGGAATGAATAACTACCAACAATCTACACCTACTCTCTACACTTACACCTACCATACCATTTACATTACCCTACAACTACCCCTACAGGCTACACCCTACAGGTGATGTGTGAAAGAGTTATCGTCTATCGACAACCGAGGATTGAAGATTGTTTACTACAGTTAGTAGTTAGTACTGTCGCTAACAAACACTTGGTGTTAGAAGGGTGAAAGTTTACGGACATATGTATTTTTAATGCTAAATTATAAAATAATAAAAAAATAGGGAAAAATATACTTATTTTCATTTGAGGTTTGGGGCATTTCACGTCAAGCGGACAACCAAAAAAGTCCGAAAAAACTCGTGTCCTGCTCGCTGCGTCCACCCCCGCCATACGTCTAGCCACGTACACATAGCTGCGAGCTGTCTTTTTTTTCCGTTAGTATTATTCTTCTTTGACTCGCCTATGTGAGCATGCCCTTATGTTCTTTGTTCGTAATGACTCACCATCAGGTATTTGCCAACATGTGAGTTACAAACAGCTTGATAATATTTATTATCGAACGTTTATATTTATCTAACGATGCCGTAATTGACGATAACACAAGGCTCTTTCACACTTACCGTCCTGCAGGAAGTTACGATATCATATTATGGCCTTAATTTTGTAGATTAATACGTACCTATATGACCGGTTAAAATTAACTGTAATTTGTTATGCCAGCTTTTTGTCTGCATAGATGGAAAACCTATTCGACGGAAAAAAAAATTGGTGGGAGAAATAGCTGGTTATAATCTGGAAAATACGAAAATAAACATTACTGCTTCGGCATTAGAAGACGTGTAATCTGAATTAGACTTCTAATTCAGAAGCAAAAGAGGTTACTTTTGACTTGTTAACATTGTTTCTCGACCTCTGGGTAAGTGGGTAGTGGGTAGTTAAAGCAATACCTAATTTTGGAGTTGTCTTTTTTGGACACCTAAAAAAATCCACCCAAGTGCGAGTCGGACTCGTGCACGAGGGTTCCGTAGAAACTTAAAAAGGGCAAAAAAAAAACGTTTGTTGTATGTAAGCTCCACTTATTTTTTGTTTTAGTATTTGTTGTTATAGCGGCATTAGCGGCATCAGAAATTTTCAGCTGTCTAGCTATGCTATCACGGATCATGAGATTACAGCCTTGTGACATACAGACGGACGGATAGAGGAATCTTAGTAATATAGTCCCGTTATAAGTTTGGGTCTTTGGGTGCCTTTGGAACCTTAAAAAAACTATCCTATATTATGTACCTACTAAACTCACAAACAGTTGCTTTCATTAATCATTAGGCGCCAATGTTCATTAGACATTAATTAAAGGGTTGCTAATAATATGTAGTTCCCTTCGCAATTAGCCCAATTACCAAACACCAAGGTTCTGTTTCCGACATTGGCCTATTTGCTGTAAATGAGTGTTTATGTTACCTTAATTTTCACGAACTGGGCCCTTAGGTGCGTTAAGCAGCAATTTTCATCGAATATTGTTTGAGACAGGGCTTCATGATATTAGTACGGAGACCCAAAAAAGATCGCAATGAAATCCGAGGTACTGCACACAGGCCATAATAAGTACGACCATCTATATGGTAGCCTTCCGATTCATGCGACCGCGACGCGAGATCAGCGAATCAGGGCCTCTAGTCAAGATGCATTCGATAATTTCGACAGCGAACTTCGTAATCAAAAATGTATGGGATTTGACATAAGTCATCGCTAAGTGACATGTCGCTTGCGATGACTTATGTCAAATCCCATACATTTTGTTTTCGAACTTCGCCGTCGAAATTATAGAATGCATCTTGACTAGAGGCCCTAGTTCACAAGCCACGTTCATCGGTCGCGCGAAGCGGGTCGCGGGATTGTTTAGTGTTCCATATAAATTCGTTGTTCGCTCCGTGACCAATTGACCATGTAATAATATTATTGATCTCGCGTCGCGTGCATCGGATGGCTACCTTTGGATATACAAATATTTTAAATTGAATAAAGATTAATTTCATACAAAAAAGTTAGGTAAATTGAACGACACTACTTTCGTGGTGTAAGGAAAAATCGGAATTCTGTATCTATATTTGATAATTATAATATGATTTTATAAACCTCGATAAAACGTTGCGCAAGCGCAAGTATTTTCCTAAAAGCATATTTTATTAATGTAATGTAATACATAATAATATGTACTCTTCACAACACGTCAATCTCACCCCGTGCTAAGTACCCGAAAAACTTGTGTTACGGGTACCAGACAACGGGAAGTATACCTATTTAATACTTACATATTATATTAAGATTTTTATCTATAATCTATAAATAAAGATAAATAAAATTGAAGTGTCTGTTTGTAATTTCAATTAACAACTATTCACATAATGCATATGAAAGTATATTCGATATTTACAATAAAATAACAATTTTTAAAAAAATTGTCTGTCCGTCTGTCTGTTTGTTTGTTCCGGCTAATCTCTGAAACGGCTGGACCGATTTTCACGGGACTTTTACTGACTGATAGCTGATAATATAAATTCTAATATAGGCTACTTTTATTTGAGGGTTCCGTTTCTGTTACTTCTATATATCAGCTAGTTATAAATAATACACATCTATGACCCCGTACACATAACTTTTTTGTTCCTTCGGCGGGATCTGAACCCTTGACCTCCGGCTCGAGCGTCAACGCGCTAACCACTGAGCCACAAAGCTCGTTAATTTTACATAATATCTGGGGGCACGGCAGTGCCCCCGCCAAGTCGAGCGCGAAGCAAACACTGCCGTACCATCCTTTACTGGAACCATTTCGCCGCATTTTCAGGCCCCTATTTGAGAACCTCTGGATAAGACCAGAAAGCAGAAATTTTTGTCATCCAATAAGCTATAATCATATACTTAAAATCCAAAATTTCAAGACATCATTTAGTTCCGAAGTTAAGCGAAAGCAAAGTTTCGCATTTATGACACTCACTCACTCACTCATGATCATCAGAATAGAACTACCTAGTACTTCCCATAAACTTAGAGAGCTGAAATTTGGTACAGAGTTGGGGTTTAATGGCCACATAAAGGGAAACTATAAAAACTAGGATAATCGATTTGGGGGCACGGCAGTGCCCCTGCCAAGTCGAGCGCGAAGCAAACACTGCCGTACCATTCTTTACTGGAACCATTTCGCCGCATTTTCAGGCCCCTATTTGAGAACCTCTAGATAAGACCAGAACGTCGATCTGGGGGCATGGCAATGCCCCCGCCAAGTCGAGCGCGAAGCAAACACTGCCGTACCATTCTTTACTGGAACCATTTCGCCGCATTTTCAGGCCCCTATTTGAGAACCTCTAGATAAGACCAGAACGTCGATCTGGGGGCACGGCAGTGTCCCCCGCCAAGTCGAGCGCGAAGCAAACACTGCCGTACCATTCTTTACTGGAACCATTTTGCCGCATTTTCAGGCCCCTATTTGAGAACCTCTGGTAAGAACGTAGAAATTTTCGTCATCCAGTAAGCTACTTCATCACATACTTAAAATCCAAAATTTTAAGTCTGTAGGTAATTTAGTTCCGAAGTTAAGCGAAAGCAAAGTTTCGCATTTATGACACTCATTCGCTCACTCAGTCACTCACTCATGATCATCAGAATAGAACTAGTACTTCCCATAAACTCAGAGAGCTGAAATTTGGTACAGAGTTATGGTTTGATGGCCACATAAAGGGAAAACTATAAAAACTAGGATAATCGAAGATCTGGAGTACCTGGTGACCCTGATTAGAAAACACAAGAGCCCAACCAAACTATTAGAGATCGACATACCGCCTTTACAAAAAATATTCAACTTGATGGGTCACTTCATTTGATGTCAAAAATCGAAGGCCCCCCTTCATCCCAGATGAAGAACCCTCAGCTGGTCTCAGCTGATTAGAGATATGGTAATGCGGGGTCATTATTTTATGTACCAATAGTGGAACCAGCTAGTTCTACTATTGGTACATAAAAAAATCGACTGTTATTGCAAAAATCCAGCGAAGTGGGACACATCTTCTAATTTAATCTAGCCCGTAGCGTCCCACTGCTGGGCGAATGCCTACCCTTCTGCTTTTAATACGCATATAAATAAAATTAAAGGAAAACTCTGGATAAGACTAGACTGGCTTTTATACTAATTATACTTACAAGTTTACAAGAAGAAATAGTCGAACAATTAACTTTATTCTACTCGAACATTACACAAATTAATTAATAAACAAATTACTCTAAAATCTAGTAAAATAAATCAATATGCCCACGTTTCTACAAAAAGAAGTGAAATCCCACCAAAAACATTCTGTAAAAAACTAGCCAAGTCTCAATGGAGCTGCTGGTTTATCTCTAAAAAGTAATGAAATCTAGACAAAATCGTACCAAGTCTAAGGTTCCTTACTGCGATTTCTTTATTATTATAGTTAATGTTGTGTGACTTGGCCGTTTGAAACTTAAACGCACAAATATCGGAGATATTTACAAGTATATTCCGGCGGCCATATACTTCATATACTACTTCATATACTATAACCTACAAGTGACGTCATTTGTAGGTCGACTTTAGTATGGAGCGTTTTTAGGAGGCTCGCGAAATTTTTATACAAAACCTTTGAAAATATTGACTTTTGATATACGGTTTCTTCTGAGAAGTTACTCATATTTAAGAGTACTATTCATTTATGCAATAAAAAAAAAAATTGTCCGATTGCCTATTTTGCTGACGCTTCTCAAGTTACTGTTTATATAGCCAAATTATAATTGAATCGGAAACTATTATCACATAGACAATTGAACATTCCATTTGAACAATTAATACCTAATTTAAACCCGCCCTCGCGATTGCCTACTAGAAATTCATATTGTGAAAGGGACGAGTCATATTTTGTTAAATCCTAGATTGAGTATTTGTCTACGTGTAATTTTTTTTACATTGAGAAATAATTAGGTATATAGACTACTTGATAAAAGTAAAAAAATATATATTTTTATGTGTATTTTTGTAATGAGTTGTATTTCAAAGTGACAAAAAAGTTGGAATCTTGCGCTTTTATGCGAGGCAGTTTTACGCGAAAAACTGTCGAGTGCTAAAAAAAGGAACTTAAATTAGGTATTGCGTTACAATTAAGTGAAATGCACGATTTCTAAGAGACAAATAGATTTAGTGCTATGCAAAAAAAAATTCCAAAAGTTCTTAAAAAATGTTAACGTAACGAAACAACATATTCTTTAATTGAATTAGGAATGGTATCTTGGGATCCTCACTGGGCTGGGCAAGCAGCTTGACATAGGATGATAAGTTTTAGGGCAACTGAATCTCGGATTTGATCTCTCTCCCTCATTCAATGTTAGAACGGGACAGACAGATTTTAACAGTAATAAAACACAATTTTTCGTGCACTTTTTCCACTATATTATATTAATATAGTGGAAAAAGTGCACGAAAAATTGTGTTTTATTAGTGTTCAACATGAATTTCCACTAAGAACCGACAATACAATCAATTACATATAGACAGATTTTAAACCGAAAGTACGTTTCAATACGTTGGTGAAATTAGGCCTTAGTCCCTAGCCAACCTACATGCTCAGCGTGTAAATCTGGCATTAAACTGAATCATATTCTCTATTTCTGGCCACTTTGAATAAGAAAAAAAGTGCACAATGCTAAACAGGAAAACGTTTGTTGATGACTGTGTCGTTTTATATGAGCTGCCTGCGTTTATCAGTCAAGCAACGTAACCTTTGTTCTGACTCATTGTAGCATCTCCACGATATTAAATTATACTGGATAATCTTATAGTATGAATTCATTTGGAGCACTAAACAATCCTCGCGACCCTCGTCGCGCGACCGGTGTACGCACACGAGCGAACGATTTAAACGAGCAATTCTTGTACAGTATATAATGTGTCGTAGGATAACTGGAGAATTAGGATATTTGTGAAAATCCTAAGATCAGGTAAGGAGCCGGATTTTTTATTCTGATTTCTGAGATAAAATTTCGCCACCCTCCTGTAAATTTTCAGGATCTTCGCAAAAAACCCGACCGCACTAGGAATATGGGAAACTTGAATACTGATTGACTGTTGCAAAGAGTGCATTTAGAAACCCGACAGCACTAGGAATATGGGAAACTTGAATACTGATTGGCTGTTGCAAAGAGTGCATTTAGAAACCCGACAGCACTAGGAATATGGAAAACTTGAATACTGATTGGCTGTTGCAAAGAGTGCATTTAGTAACCCGACAGCACTAGGAATATGGGAAACTTGAATACTGATTGGCTGTTGCAAAGAGTGCATTTAGAAACCCGACAGCACTAGGAATATGGGAAACTTGAATACTGATTGGCTGTTGCAAAGAGTGCATTTAGTAACCCGACAGCACTAGGAATATGGGAAACTTGAATACTGATTGGCTGTTGCAAAGAGTGCATTTAGAAACCCGACAGCACTAGGAATATGGAAAACTTGAATACTGATTGGATGTTGCAAAGAGTGCATTTAGTAACCCGACAGCACTAGGAATATGGGAAACTTGAATACTGATTGGCTGTTGCAAAGAGTGCATTTAGAAACCCGACAGCACTAGGAATATGGGAAACTTGAATACTGATTGACTGTTGCAAAGAGTGCATTTAGAAACCCGACAGCACTAGGAATATGGGAAACTTGAATACTGATTGGCTGTTGCAAAGAGTGCATTTAGAAATCCGACAGCATACGAATATGGGAAACTTGAATACTGATTGACTGTTGCAAAGAGTGCATTCTTTATTTAGATTGGTGTAAAATCATGTCTTTTTCTCAATCGTGGTTTGAATATATTTAATTCGCTCTAAAGTTCTATTATGGTTTTGTACAATCGTCTCATGACTCTGTCGTTGTGCGTGGCTTAGCTACGTATGAATTAAGACTAAAAAGTTGGTCGATTCTACTAATTAAATCTAATAATAATACAGGTTCGATGCAGGCTCGATATGATTAGGTTTATTATAAGCAGCAAAATTCTCATAAACGTTAAATGTCAAACGCGCCAATCAAAATTGGTCCAAACTTTAAAAATCAATTTATGTTCTTTGTCCTAGAAAACACAAATCTATTATCTCTTCTGGAAAATACTTTAGTTCCTAAAGATATCCATTGCTAAAGCATTAGTAAATATCTATTAGTTGTCTGCCTTAACAATACACCTTGTTCAGTGGCTACAGATGGGCATCTGTTAGTCCATTTCACATCTCTCTGGTCGAGTCCAATTAAGCCGTCGGCTGATTATGACGTCACTTGTTCCTCGTTACGTCACTCAAGTGGGCTTAACGTGGACGTCTTAATAACGCTTTAGATAGGACTTAAATATCACTTTATGATACTAGATGTTGCGCGCGACAAAAGGAAATCTCGTGGAACCGTACATTTTGCCGCAATAAAAATTAGCCTATGTCCTTTCCCGTGGTTTATTCTATACTAGCTGTTACCCGCGGCTCCACACGCGTAAATATAGTATTCCTCGGGAACGCTGTACTTTTTCGGGATAAAAAGTATCCTATGTCCTTTCCCAGGACTCCAAGTATGTCTGTACCAAATTTCATCATAATTGGTTCAGCGGTTAAAGTGTGAAGAGGTAACATGTCAGCTTTCAAACAAAGAGAAACTAGATCAAAATCGGTTCATCTGTTTGGGAGCTACGATGCCACATACAGACACATACATACGCACATACAGACAGACAGACACGTCAAACTTATAACACACCTCTGTTCTCGTCGGGGGCTAAAAACTACTACTTTGGGAGCATACACTTGCAAGCATAGCAGAGCTATGCTATACTTGCAAGTGTAGCTATATATAACGCGTATAGTTATATAGCTATATATAACGCGTTTAAAATGAGAATAGGAACGTCAATGACCTTTTTCTGTCAAATATCACTTGAAAAGTGCGATTTTTAGAAAAACTTATGTGCATATAAATATTAATAGTCTTGCATCGAATTTAAATAAAAACGTTAAATAGTAATCAATTATCTAAACATAAATTTAACTATCATAACAGTCTAAATTCGTAACAATATGGCGCCGACTCGATCCTATTCTCATTTGAATCGCACTATAACTAATAACTAATTATGAGCTCAGGTTATAATAATTTGACAAACTTTCCTGATTTACTAAGAAATCGTTGGACTACATTAACTAAAATAGTTTTATTCCGTATTCCGTTTACCCGTTGTCTATTTTTTTTCGTCTATTACGTAGAGATTTCTAGAAGCTCTAACTGATCCGAAAATTTACACCTGTCTCCCGACGAGCTCACACGGTTTCACTTAGCGCTTTCACCTTGCGTCCTGCTGGGTTTTGACATATATCTTTGATCAGGAATTCTGATGACATACTCTTTACATGGTTTCGCCCGTGACACATTTACAGAAAGAACATAGTAATATCATGTTACCCTGGTAATTGATTTCTTATGTACGGACCTCCTCCCGAGTCTCGGGTCTCCGTGTACCCGAAATAACGGGATTATGTTACATAAATTGGACAAGAGCGAGTCGTGTAGTTTTCGTAGTTAGTATATTTCTGTCGTTTATTATGGGACTATTTTACCAATAATGGAAATCGAGACGGTTAGAAAGCTGTATGCCTATAACGTTGAAAATAAATATAATAAATAAAAAGTTATATTTGTACTATTAGAATAGTAGAACATAGAAGATATATTCTATGTTGACTATACTAATAATTAGGTTAACGGTAGGTCTTATATTGAACAAGGGAAACTTCTAAACAAAAGTTCAGTCTCATTCAGTAGATACACATATTGTAGCCAACATCTATTTCAAATATGAATCCAGACGTCTAGGTGAGATAAAAATTGTAGCCTCAACATGTGCTAGAGCACAAAAACACACACACATACAATAAATTCATTCATTTACAATAATTATGAACAAATCTATTCATAATTCATATGGACCTTGCTCTATTTAATTTTGTATGTTATGGTAGGTCTACGGTGTGCAGATGTTTATAAAGTTTTATGGGATTTCGTAAATAAACAACAACTGTTATGTCATTGCATAACTCTGATTCTACAGAGATACCCGATTTACGAAGCCAGAAAATTTTGATTGAATGAATTGAACCGTAAAAGGTTTTAATGGCTTTCACGTCCTGTAAAATGGTAAGGGGTTTTATTATAATTGTACTTCATTAAACTACTTCAATTTATGTTCCTATAATGAACTCTTTAGCAGGCTTATGTTAGTAATACACATTACGGTATACCTGATAGGTAGAGGCTAGTTTTCCTTCATAGGGAAGCTCTAGCCTGTATAATAGGTAGAGATTTGGATGAGAGGGTCTTCAAAAGGTACGTGGTAAGTAAAGTCAATAGGAATGGAGTAATAGGAAGTAGGAACCCTACGCCACTGCTAGTTGGCTCAAGATTATATAAGAGGTGTACCCGTGGAGGTACAGGTATACCGTTGCGTGTATGGCTGGGTTAAAAAGTCATGTCAGCATTTATGTGCGCGAGGAAATTAGACGAAGTATTGAAGTGCCAAAATGGCATAAGCCATTTTACAATTTCGTTTGTTTGATTGCATTTCTTTTTTGGGAATCTAAAAGAGCATCGTCGTGTCTTATTAGATGTCAGAGTTCGTTGATCCTTCAGGTCTTCGAGTGGTGAGTACAGTTACTCACGTGATCGCCCCCCGCCGCTTTCACGTGGAGGTGTTAAATTCGTAGGATATACACCCTTTTGTGTCTGCGCACTGGACCGACTAGCGACTACTATACTACCATGACTGTTGTGGATAGAATTAAGTTTTATTGTAAATAGGCTTAATTTGTATATTTGTTTGTAAATAGTACAGTTTCAGTAGGATAAGAATCACTGAAATGTATTAGAATAGGCTAGGATACGTGTATGTAAGTTATTTTGCATAATATCGACAGAATATGTCCGATACATTTTGTAAATATTGTACATAATTTGCATTGTATCGAGTCGATAGGTCCTAGGTCACTTTTTTGTACTGTTAAGGATCAAAGGGGCCTATCCGATCACCGCGGGCGAATATGTGTGCGCGGAAAAGAGACGCACCTCGCGGTGAGGGATAGCATGATCCGCGGCGCGGGGGGTCACGAACTCGTAACCCCGCGGGGCCTCTTTGATTCTGGCTATAAATATAGAGCCGGATTCCGGGTTCTTCACTGTGTGTCGAAGCAGTCATGAGTCTGGAAGAAGAAGACTCCCGAAGAAACCCTGGAAGAAATAGTGAATAGTAATAGTGAAAGTAGTGC
The DNA here is from genome assembly GCA_905404095.1 of Glaucopsyche alexis. Classification (NCBI taxonomy): domain Eukaryota; kingdom Metazoa; phylum Arthropoda; class Insecta; order Lepidoptera; family Lycaenidae; genus Glaucopsyche; species Glaucopsyche alexis. Next base: position 4,030,177 of record FR990053.1, read on the forward strand.
TAGTATAGTGAAAAGTGAATACTGTGCTACGGGAAAATTGTATGGGGAAAATAAACGAACGGGTTTCAATCGTGTAATGGTCGTTTCAATCGAAATTTCCCCAGAGCTATCGAGGCGGTCCACGAACGTAATATACGGCGTACCTGGAACGGAGGGTGCGTTGTATTAGGCCAGATAGTGGCCCCCGGACAGTGTCTGGCTGCCGTGCTGGATACTGCAACATCGTGGACTGTGGAAAAGTGAAGATAAGTGGCCTCCGAGCTGAGTCGTGGGTTTGGAGGACCACTACATTGCTGGTCCTTCTCGGCCGGATACGCTGTCTTGCCAGTGACAGTATTCTGGTCCAACGTGTTGGCCCCACGGTCGGATCGTGAGTACCGTGTGGGTGAAAAAGTGCTGTGTGTTCCTGCCCTGCCCGATCGGCTCCCGGTTCAGTGCGTGTTGGAGTCTCGGCCCAGAAGGGGTATCGGGTCCAACGAACTCGGGAAGTGGAGGAGCCTACGTCTACGTGTTCGTCGTGAACCTTCGCCGTGGTACGTCGAGTGGAATCGTCTCCAGGTGGGCCAAGTGGGTCTGCAAGCTTCCGCCGCGTGCATCGAGTCACCGGGGAAGGTCGTATCATCGGGTCGTCGTGTCTTCACGTCGGACAAGTACGTCGCGCGCACGTCGTCGCTACGTACGGACAGTACCGTGAGTCACTGAACTTTTTCATACTCAGTGAAAGTGTAAAGTGTTTTGTGAACATTAAGTGTTTAAAGACTCTTTAAGTACTTAGTTTTAGTAAACCCCTGTATATATTAATGTAAGGTCAGGCCAATTAAGTGCCTGCGAAAAATCTTATAGCAATATTTCGTTTTTGCCTTCGAGCAAAGACAGGGGTTATTAAATGCCTGTAGAAATTTAATAGCAATTTCTCATTTGTGCATTTTTGCCTTCACAATAGGGAAGGCGTTCCCAACTGTTAGGGGAACAAAAATTTAAGTTTAAATTAATTTTAAATTTGAATTTCGAATTATTTCTCGTAAATATTTTTTGAATTATTCTTTAATTGTCTTTACATTTTAAATTTTAATTTTAAATTTAATCTGTACATATTGTTGCTTGTTTTTTGTTTTGTTTTGTTGTGTAAATATTAGGTTAAGTCTTGACAATGGTAGTAACCAGAAGCCAAGCTGACGCACCAGAGATAGTTGAAAGGAATCGTACCGAAATGGAACGTCTACGGTTTCATGATCCGCCAGCATCCCCGTCTGTACGCACAAAGGCATACACTACGGAGCCTACGGAAGCAGGCACATCGCAGCTGCTCATGCAAGAACGTCCAAGGGTTCGTTCTACAACGGGATCACATGTGTCCACAATGAGCGCCGTCACTCGTGTGAAGATGGCCGAATTGAAAGCTGCAGAAAAACTAGCCGAGATCAAGAAAAAGGAACTCGAGCTGGAAAAACAATTGGTGCAGAAGCGATTGGAGGCCGAAGTATCTGCCATTCAAGACGAGGTTAGCATCCACGATGAGGACCGCAACAGTCACACAAGGGTGACAGAATGGTTGAAGTCTACCGAGGCAGAGCCAAGGGAGGAAGCTGTTCAAGTGGAGCAGCCCCAACCAGTGCAGCAAGGCCCAACGGAAAAGGGAGACATTCAACGGCTGGCAGAGGCCATCGAGAAAATGGCACGGCCGCGAACTCATAGGATGGATCTACCTACCTTTTCGGGACTAATCACGGAGTGGCTTCCATTCAGGGCGGCCTACAATGAAAGTACAAGTATGTACCAAGTCCCAGCAGCAGAAAACATGCAACGATTACGAACCTGCCTGAAAGGCGACGCAAGGGAAGCCGTATCGGCACTTCTGAGTACTGCGACGGATCCGGAGGTGATCATGAAGACACTTGAACAATGCTTCGGACGTCCAGAAGTGATCATCGATAAGGCAATGGAAGACCTCAAGAGGTTGCAACGGCCCACGTCGGCGGCCGGTGAGTTAAATAATTTTGCCATAAAGGTGCAAAATATTGTTTGTGTGTTGCAGAGTGTTGACAATCGACGAGGTTACCTCTACAACCCCATGTTAACCAGGGAGGTCCTGGAGAAGTTGAGTCCACACCTCAAGTCAAGGTGGTGCGACTACGCACACGAACAAGAGGGAAGTGTGCAACCCGAAATCGTACTTCTGTCACGATTTCTGATGAAGGAAGCGGACCGAGCGCTCCGATACTCCTATGCACCGCAAACCAGTGCAGCGTCTGCCAAGAAGGAAGTGAGGCAGCCAGTTGGAGCAGCCGGACCGAGGAAAAAGAACGTGGTCTACAGCACTACCGAGGCTGCAAGTACCTGCCCGTGCTGTAAGAAGGGACCACACAAGTTGAGCGCCTGCCAGAAGTACAAAGGCATGAGTATAAGTGCCAGGTGGGAACTCGTGAAAAAGGAAAAGCTTTGCTTCAAGTGCATCGATGAGAAGCACCGAAAAGATAAATGCAAGGCAAAAGGCTGCAACGTGAACGGCTGCAACAGGCCTCATCATCCGTCGCTTCACGTGGAACGGGGGGAGCAACAGCAGCAGCAGCCAACGGAGCCACAGCAGCAACCGCAGCAGCAGTGGCAGCGACAATCGCAAGAGGAGGTTGCGATGTCGACACAAACAGCTTCAGCTGAGAAGGTACTCCTAAAGATGTGCCCGGTGATCGTGTCCGGACCACGGGGGGAGTACACCACACATGCATTCCTGGACGAAGGAGCTACCGTCACACTCATAGATGAAGAGTTGGCGCGAGCCGTCGGTGCACAGGGTGATGCAAAACCATTAAGGTTACGTGGAGTGAACATGCAGAAGAGCGACAATGCCAGCAGAGAAGTTCACTTACACATTCGTGGATTGTTCGCAGGAAAACCGCTCGCACTCCGAGCGCGGACAGTCAAAAATTTGGACTTGCACCAGCAAGCAGTACCGTTGAACGTCGCATCGTGTCAACACTTAAGGGATCTTCGGAAAGAAGAAATTTGCTACACAGCAGCAAAACCGATGCTACTGGTGGGGAGCGACCACTGGCAGTACATTATCAGTCAAGAAATAAGGACTGGAAAACGAAATGAGCCGGCAGCGTCCAGGACCCAACTGGGATGGGTCATCCATGGGACGATACCGCGCAGAACAATGCCTCGAGGGAATGCAGAAAAGGTGTTCCACGCGAGGACGGACGAAGGACTTCACGAACTGGTGGAGGAGCACTTCGCGATCGAGTCATTGGGAGTAGCAGCCAAGGCACGGGTAAGGCCAGAGGACCAACGTGCAGTGGACATCGTGGCGGCTACCATCAGACCCACCGATGGAGGATACGAGGTAGGTCTACCATGGAAAGACGATAATCTTGTGTTTCCAGGTAACTGCAGCTACGAGGCAGCTTGCAGACGCCTCAGGAAGATGGAGGCAAAAATGGACGCAGATCCAAAATTTGCAGAGGCTTACACAGCACAGGTAAGTAATCTGTTTGAAAAAGGCTATGCTGTTCCATGTGACGGTTCAGAAGAACATAGCAGGAGGAGCTGGTTCCTGCCACACTTCGCAGTGGAGAATCCCAACAAGCCAGGGAAGCTTCGCTTGGTGTTCGACGCCGCAGCCAAAGCGGGGGGCACCTGCCTGAACGACGGTCTGCTGGAGGGACCCGACAGGTTAGTATCGCTGCTCGGTATTCTTTTTAGGTTCCGAGAGAAGCAGGTGGCAGTAACAGCGGACATCCAGGAAATGTTCCTCAGGATAAAGATTATCCAGGAGGACCAGGCAGCACAGCAGTTCCTGTGGAGAGGAACCGCACGGGACCGACCACCTCAGAAGTTCAAGATGAAAAGCATGATCTTCGGGGCGGCCAGTTCACCATTCATGGCACACTTCGTAAGGGACTACAACGCGGAAAAACATGCGGAGGAGTACCCTAGAGCTCTGGAGGCAATCACCAAGGGGCACTACGTAGATGACCTGGTGATGAGCTACGAAGACGAACAGGAAGCCAGAATGGCCGTGGAGGAAATTCGCAAGGTACATGCTGTAGCAGGCTTCACACTACGAGGATGGAGCTCGAACAGGGAATATGTGCTACGCGACGTGCCTGCGGAGCTACGGGAGGCTGCAAGCTCGAGCTTAGGGGGCAAGCAGCCGGAAAACAAGATCCTGGGAATCTACTGGGATGCAGGTAAGGACGTACTAGGTTTCAACACCAGGATGAGCCGAGTACCAAGGGACGTGGCTACAGGAAGCTGCGCACCAACGAAAAGACAGGCACTTAGTGCAGTCATGTCGGTCTTTGACCCATTGGGGCTCCTGTCGTACTACACGATCAGGGCCAAAATAATTCTGCAGAGTTTATGGAGGCTGCAGATTCCTTGGGACGAATGTATTCCCGAGGAGGAAAGTAACATGTTCAACAACTGGATTGGACAACTGGAAACTGTAAAGAATTTACAGATCAGAAGGTGCTACTTCGACAGCAAGGACTTCGAAGTGGAACAACATGTCTTCTGCGATGCGAGTGAACAGGCCTACGCTGCAGTGGTTTACTGGCGGATCATGTACGGGGACAAAACGGACGTGGTCCTGGTAGCGGCTAAGGCGAAGGTGGCACCACGTCGCACTCAAACCATACCGAGGCTTGAGTTGCAAGCGGCTGTACTAGGAGCTAGGTTAGCCGATAGTGTCAAGAAAGAACATCGTCTACACCTGAGAAAAACGTGCTTCTGGTCAGACTCGACAACGGTGGTCCACTGGATCAAGAACGACGCACGAAGATACACACCGTTCGTGGCACATCGGCTCGGCGAGATAAATGAACTCACCGACAGAAAAGAATGGAGATGGCTGCCAACGGAGGAAAATGTTGCAGACGACGCAACAAGGTTCAGAGAGGAACCACTGAAGGAAGACCACCGATGGTTCTGTGGTCCAGACTTCTTACGCCGTGACGAAGAGGCGTGGCCCCAAGAAAGGGCACTTGAAGACCGGGAAGATGAAGAAACCGTGGCAGTTACCAGAGAAGAGGAAAGTAACTTCGACTGGTTGCCCGACCCGGCTAGGTTTTCGAACTTTGACAAACTCGTGCGCACTATTGCCTATGTTCTAGTGTTCACAGATCGCCTACGACGACGGTCTTCAGGCATGACCGTGGCACACCTCGAGCGCGCTGAGGCCCTGCTTGTGCGGCGCTCTCATGCGGAGAGCTTCGCCGACGAGCTGGGGCGCCTGCGCCGAGGGCAGCCGCTATCGAGGACGAGTCGTCTCCGGAGGCTGGACCCGATGCTGGACGACGGCATCCTGCGACTGCGGGGGCGCATCGGGGCGGCGGCAGCACCGGAGGAGGCGAAACGGCCTGTCATTCTGGACGGGCGACACCACATCGTGAGGCTGCTCGTGGCACGCGAGCACAGGAGGGCTGGACACGCCAACCGGGAGCGTGTCACCAACGACCTGCGGCAGCGGTACTGGATCCTGCACCTGAGGCCTACGGTGCGTGCAACGGAGCGTGAGTGTACGTTCTGTCGCGCGCGCTGGGGCCAGCCACGCCGACCCATCATCGGGGACCTGCCCCGAGCTCGCCTGGAGCCCTACCACCGCCCCTTCTCCAACTGTGGGGTGGACTACTTTGGGCCCATGCTCGTCAAAATTGGAAGACGAAGAGAGAAGAGATGGGGTGCATTATTCACGTGCCTGACGACGAGAGCAGTCCACATCGAGCTGGTGCCATCACTATCAACGGATTCTGCGATAATGGCGTTAAGAAGAATGGCGGCGAGAAGAGGATGGCCGAAGATAATCTACTCGGACAACGCCACCAACTTCCGGGGAGCAGACAACGAGCTTCGCAACGCCTACAAGGAGTGGGGACCCGCCCTACAAGAAGAGGGTCTCCGCCACAACATGGAGTGGCGCTTCATACCTCCTGGAGCACCAAACCAGGGGGGAGCGTGGGAGCGGCTCGTGCGGTCCATCAAAACTGCACTGAGCGCCACGCTACGAGAGAAGGTCACCACGGAAGAAGTTCTGCAGACTCTGCTGCAAGAAGCAGAATTCAGCGTCAACGCTCGCCCACTCACACACGTGAGCGTTGATCCTCGCGATCCCGAGGCGCTGACACCCAACCACTTCCTGTTGGGCTCATCGATGGGCCTGCCCTCAACGGGTCCATGCTGTGAAGACGACAGGCGCACATGGCGCGCCAGCCAGGCGCTCGCCGACCACTTCTGGCGACGCTGGCTCCGCGAGTACCTACCTACGCTGGTACCTCGAGGAGAGCCGCGGCGGGACACGACGGCAGTATCCCCTGGAGACGTCGTGCTGGTCGTCGACAACACGCTACCCCGCAACGTGTGGCCGCTGGGAGTCATCGAGAAGACGTTCGCCGGTCCCGACGGAGGAGTTCGCATCGCGGAGGTGCGGACACGAACAGGAACCTTCAAGAGGCCCGTGAGCAAGCTCGTGACCCTGGTAAAGAAGGAGGCTACGCAAGCTGCGCCGGGGGGAGGATGTTGTGGATAGAATTAAGTTTTATTGTAAATAGGCTTAATTTGTATATTTGTTTGTAAATAGTACAGTTTCAGTAGGATAAGAATCACTGAAATGTATTAGAATAGGCTAGGATACGTGTATGTAAGTTATTTTGCATAATATCGACAGAATATGTCCGATACATTTTGTAAATATTGTACATAATTTGCATTGTATCGAGTCGATAGGTCCTAGGTCACTTTTTTGTACTGTTAAGGATCAAAGGGGCCTATCCGATCACCGCGGGCGAATATGTGTGCGCGGAAAAGAGACGCACCTCGCGGTGAGGGATAGCATGATCCGCGGCGCGGGGGGTCACGAACTCGTAACCCCGCGGGGCCTCTTTGATTCTGGCTATAAATATAGAGCCGGATTCCGGGTTCTTCACTGTGTGTCGAAGCAGTCATGAGTCTGGAAGAAGAAGACTCCCGAAGAAACCCTGGAAGAAATAGTGAATAGTAATAGTGAAAGTAGTGCTAGTATAGTGAAAAGTGAATACTGTGCTACGGGAAAATTGTATGGGGAAAATAAACGAACGGGTTTCAATCGTGTAATGGTCGTTTCAATCGAAATTTCCCCAGAGCTATCGAGGCGGTCCACGAACGTAATATACGGCGTACCTGGAACGGAGGGTGCGTTGTATTAGGCCAGATAGTGGCCCCCGGACAGTGTCTGGCTGCCGTGCTGGATACTGCAACATCGTGGACTGTGGAAAAGTGAAGATAAGTGGCCTCCGAGCTGAGTCGTGGGTTTGGAGGACCACTACAATGACCATTGACCATACATTGTAAAATAAAGCTCTACCTTTGTGATTACTACCAATATACTACTGAGTAGTGACTGAGGCGTCTTTGACCTGTCATGTTAACCATTGATGTGGGTAACTGCAGTTTAACCATGTACTTTATGGGTTGGTAGGCCACACTGCTAGAAAATAGTACTTTAGTGTTTCGACATTGAACGGTAGCGTAGCCCTGTGCCACAAAATTCAGACTACAGTCGTGATATATATATCCACTTATCAATGCACCAATGCATCAAAGCAACGGAGTTTTCTCTTGATCTAGACTGAGAATTACAATTTTCCTCTCGTATTTTGGCATTTCGCAGAAGGCCACACTTTATTTGATCTAGTTTGTCTCGTTTGAAAGCTGACATGATCGAGAATGCTCTTCGCTATAATCATCATCATCAGCTCGCTCGCTGCCTGTCAATACGGGGTTTCCTTAAAATTTTTGTTTATGTATATTATTACAGCTTGCTGATGTTATAATAATCTGTAATTACTTAAGGGGCTTACAACAGCTAATCGACCTTGAGCGATGCTTGCACACATGCATAAAATTTCTCAACGACATCTAGCGGTAAAAGCAATTAAGCGCGTTACACCACGGGATACTCTGCAAATGCTTGATGAGATTTTGACACTTTTTTTCCGAGAGATGGCGCTTTTATTATTAAACTTTTTTAATAACGAGATATTAATTATTATGGCCATAATAAATGATGACGACATTTTTCAAGCTACGAGACAGAAATTATAAACTAAATACGTTTATTTCTGTTTCGTAGCTTGAAAAATGATAATTCAATAATTTACATTTTATATACAAAATCATTGTTTTGTACTGACTGTTTTGTAAAACATTGCATACGGTTTTTAATAAATAATAAATTCAATGTATTTTGTACAAATATAATTATTTATAATTAACATTAAATAAACATATTAATATCCAATACAAACAATTCAAAATCTTGTACGCTCATGAAGTACAAATTCAAATAATATGCAATATGCAATGCATTATCTGGGGGCACGGCAGTGCCCCTGCCAAGTCGAGCGCGAAGCAAACACTGCCGTACCATCCTTTACTGGAACCATTTCGCCGCATTTTCAGGCCCCTATTTGAGAACCTCTGGATAAGACCAGAACGCAGAAATTTTCGTCATCCAATAAGCTATAATCACGTACTTAAAATCCAAAATTTCAAGTCTGTAGGTCATTTAGTTCCGAAGTTAAGCGAAAGCAAAGTTTCGCATTTTCGACACTCACTCACTCACTCACTCACTCACTCATGATCATCAAAATAGAACTAGTACTTCCCATAAACTTAGAGAGCTGAAATTTGGTACAGAGTTGGGGTTTAATGGCCACATAAAGGGAAAACTATAAAAACTATGATAATCGATCTGGGGGCACGGCAGTGCCCCTGCCAAGTCGAGCGCGAAGCAAACACTGCCGTACCATTCTTTACTGGAACCATTTCGCCGCATTTTCAGGCCCCTATTTGAGAACCTCTAGATAAGACCAGAACGTCGATCTGGGGCCACGGCAGTGCCCCCGCCAAGTCGAGCTCGAAGCAAACACTGCCGTACCATTCTTTACTGGAACCATTTCGCCGCATTTTCAGGCCCCTATTTGAGAACCTCTAGATAAGACCAGAACGTCGATCTGGGGGCACGGCAGTGCCCCCGCCAAGTCGAGCGCGAAGCAAACACTGCCGTACCATTCTTTACTAGAACCATTTTGCCGCATTTTCAGGCCCCTTTATTCTACTCGAACTTTATTCTACTCGAACATTACACAAATTACACTAAAATCTAGGAAAATAAATCAATATGCCCACGTTTCTACAAAAAGAAGTGCGAAGTGGGTGTCACCAAGGCGGAGGTGTGCGCGTGCGAGTTTAGATCTATGAGTAAATTTTTTGTTTCGTGTTCGTTGTAACTATGATGGATAGATACTTGAATACCTATTTATTTAGTGTTTGTTGTATTGTTAGTCCTGAAGAGTATAGGTATTTTATACGATAAAAGTATACCCACCTACTTATTTCATTGAGTTTTAGTAGGTACCTATATTAATTTGTTTCTGTTTGTTTTGACTAAATTTCGCCCGTTTTGTTAGAGGTTTAAAGACATTCTGTAGTATTAGTATCAGTATTGTACCCGTGCGAAGCCGGGGCGGATCGCTAGTACATGATATAGGTACTTCGTTCCAAATTTCTACTGTCTGTCTGTCCATCCGTCTGTCTGTCTGTTCGTCCATCTATATGTTAGTCTGTGTGTACTGTAAGTCTACTTTTACAAATTAGTATTATACACTTGTTTTTTTATTATTTATAATATACATAATATAGGTACTTCGTTCCAAATTTCTACTGTCTGTCTGTCCATCTGTCTGTCTGTCCATCCGTCTGTCTGTCTGTTCGTCCGTCTATATGTTAGTCTATGTGTACTGTAAATCTTCTTTTACAAATAATTATTGTATATACATTTATTATACACTAGCTGTCCCGACACACGTTGTTCTGTCTTAAATATGAACTGGAATGAATAAATGACTACACCTACTCCTACAACCTACACCTTTTCCAATATTTTTACTGTTTTAACGTTCCCTGGACTTCCACAATTATTTCAAGACCAAAATTAGCCAAACCGGTCCAGCCGTTCTCGAATTATTAGTCCCGCGCGCCGCGGGAACGGGATAAAAAGTATTCTATGTCCTTCTCCTGGTTTTAAGATACTTCCTCACCAATTTTCAGCCAAATTAGTTTACCCGTTCTTGAGTTATAAAAAGTGTAACTACCACGACTTTCTTTTATATAATAGGCTGGGGAAAAAGTCTTTTCGCATTATAGTATGTATGAACTTGTCATAAAATATCTTGGGCTATACCAATTGTATCTGGCTGATTTTGGTATCATTAAAAAGTTTTAATTTTACAGAAGACAATTCCAAATTCAAATTAGGTAAATTTGAGATTTTCATTTGTTTTTCTTATTGTTAAAATGAGTGATTCTTATGAAGAATTTCGATACATTTTAAAATTTTATTACAAAAAAAGGTAAAAATGCAACACAAGCCGCGAAAAAAATTTGTGATGTTTATGGACCTAATGCAGTATCTGTGAGAGTAGCGCAAATTTGGTTTAAGCGTTTTCAATCCGGAAATTTTGATATCAAAGATGCACGTCGCTCTGGTCGCCCTGTTACGGACAAAACTGTTGCCATTTTTGAAAAAGTGGAGCAAGATCGGCATATTAGTAGTTACGATGTAGCTGAAGAACTGGGGATTGACCACAAAACGGTTTTGGCGCATTTGAAAAAAGCTGGGTACACAAAAAAGCTCGATATTTGGGTGCCTCATGAGCTCACTGAAAGAAACCTAATGAACCGTGTACTCATTTGTGATTCTTTATTACGACGTAATGAAACCGAACCATTTTGAAGAAGCTGATAACTGGTGATGAAAAGTGGATCACGTACGACAAGAACGTGCGAAAAAGATCGTGGTCAAAGGCCGGTCAGGCTTCACAGACTGTGGCGAAACCCGGGTTAACTCGCAACAAGGTGATGCTGTGTGTGTGGTGGGATTGGAAGGGCATTATTCATTATGAGCTGTTACCGCCAGGCAGGACCATCAATTCTGAACTGTACTGCGAACAACTGATGAGATTAAAGCAAGAAATTGAGAGAAAGCGGCCGGAATTAATCAACAGAAGGGGTGTGGTTTTTAACCATGATAACGCTAGACCTCACACATCTTTAGCCACTCAGAAAACATCACGGGAGTTTGGCTGGGAGGTGTTAATGCATCCGCCGTATAGTCCTGACCTTGCACCTTCAGATTTCCACCTGTTTCGGTCGCTGCAGAATTCCTTAGGCAGTGTCAGGTTGACATCACAAGAGGACTGCCAAAACCACTTGTCGCAGTTTTTTCATCAGAAGCCCCAAAAATTTTATAGCAATGGGATCATGTACCTACCAACAAGATGGCAAAAAGTTATCGAACAAAATGGCACCTATATACTTTAGTCACTTGTAAATAAACTTTATAAAAAAACCTTTTGAATTTTTATATAAAATGCGAAGAAACTTTTTCCCCAACCTAATATATAGATTTGCTTATTTAGTTATCCACAACTCCTTTCCGACTTTTTCATTATACTAGACAATAGTTTTTTTATATGCTTTAAATAGTTACAATTACGTTATATTTACATATTTACAATTTATGTTACAAAGTTATGCGTTATATTCTACTTTAAAGCTTTAATATCTACATTAAAATTATACATTTGCTTACTTACTTTTCTCAACATCTTTATAAGATTTGCAACTTGCGGAAAAAATTAAGAAGATATATACATTTTGGACAAGTCTATCCCACCAAAAACATTCTGTAAAAAACTAGCCAAGTCTCGATAGAGCTGCTTGTTTATCTCTAAAAAGTAGTGAAATCTAGACAAAGTCGTGCCATGTCTAAGGTTCCTTACTGCGATTTCTTTATTATTATAGTTAATGTTGTGTGACTTGGCCGTTGAACATTCTTTATACGTTACAAGTGGGTACAAGTCAATTTTGTTTACACGTAATGTATATGTTGTAACTACCTATGTTTGTTAAGCGAGATAATAGCCCATACTGGTATTGGTAATTGGACGCTAGTGAGTAGTGTCTCATTTTAGGCTGTTGTTAATCAACAATCTACAATCGTAGAACACATGTATTGGAGCAATGGTGTCATGGAGCCCCTTTAGTACCCTTGTGTACCCTTCAACGGCCAAGTCACACAACATTAACTATAATAATAAAGAAATCGCAGTAAGGAACCTTAGACTTGGCACGACTTTGTCTAGATTTCACTACTTTTTAGAGATAAACAAGCAGCTCTATCGAGACTTGGCTAGTTTTTTACAGGATGTTTTTGGTGGGATTTCACTTCTTTTTGTAGAAACGTGGGCATATTGATTTATTTTACTAGATTTCAGTGTAATTTGTTTATTTAATTTGTGTAATGATCGAGTACAATAAAGTTAATCGTTCGACTATTTCTTCTTGTAAACTTGTAAATATAAATATAAAAGCCAGTCTAGTCTTATCCAGAGTTATCCTTTAATTTTATTTATATGCGTATCAAAAGCAGAAAGGGAGGCATTCGCCCAGCAGTGGAATGCTACGGACTAGATTAAATTAGAAGATGTGTCCCACTTCGCTAGGTTTTTGAAATGACAGTCGATTTTTTTATGTACCAATAGTAGAAGGGGGGCATTACCATATCTCTAATCAGCTGAAACCAGCTGAGGATTCTTCATCAGATACTTCAGACCTTCGATTTTTGACATCAAATGAAGCGGCCCACCACCATGTTGAATATTTTTTGTAAAGGCGGTATGTCGATCTCTAATAGTTTGGTTGGGCTCTTGTGTTTTCTAATCAGGGTCACCAGGGTCTCCAGATGTTCGATTATCCTAGTTTTTATAGTTTTCCCTTTATGTGGCCATTAAACCCTAACTCTGTACCAAATTTCAGCTCTCTGAGTTCATGAGAAGTACTAGTTCTATTCTGATGATCATGAGTGAGTGACTGAGTGAGTGAGTGTCATAAATTCAAAACTTTGCTTTCGCTTAACTTCGGAACTAAATGACCTACAGACTTCAAATTTTGGATTTTAAGTATGTGATTATAGCTTACTAGATGACGAAAATTTATGCGTTCTGGTCTTATCCAGAGCTCCTCAAATAGGGGCCTGAAAATGCGGCGAAATGGTTCCAGTAAAGAATGGTACGACAGTGTTTGCTTCGCGCTCGACTTGACGGGGGCACTGCCGTGCCCTCAGATCGACGTTCTGGTCTTATCCAGAGGTTCTCAAATAGGGGCCTGAAATGCGGCGAAATGGTTCCGGTAAATAATGGTACGGCAGTGTTTGCTTCGCGCTCGACTTGGCGGGGGCACTGCTGTGCCCCCAGATCAACGTTCTGGTCTTATCCAGAGGTTCTCAAATAGGGGCCTGAAAATGCGGTGAAATGGTTCCAGTAAAGAATGGTACGACAGTGTTTGCTTCGCGCTTGACTTGGCGGGGGCACTGCCGTGCCCCCAGATCGACGTTCTGGTCTTATCCAGAGGTTCTCAAATAGGGACCTGAAAATGCGGCGAAATGGTTCCAGTAAAGGATGGTACGGCAGTGTTTGCTTCGCGCTCGACTTGGCGGGGGCACTGCCGTGCCCCCAGATAATAATTATAATAGGTCTATGGTTCATAGTAACCAAGTCTTGGTCGTTTTCTGAAAAATCTAAGTGAATAATAATTATTATATTATTACAAAATAAATAGGTTTATAAACAATAAGTGACGACTGACGTGCTTCGGGTTTTGTTTTATGAAAGTACACATGGGGTACTTCTGACTCATTAGAATTTTGAAGCGTCTTTTTCCTGTAAGATTTTTTGTGAATAGGTAGGTAAATGATAGATACAGAAATTTAAAAAGTTATTTATTAAATTCGAAAGCCACTAGCGAGGCGCGATCCCAGGACCATTCGATACCGAGGCCGGGAGTGCTAGGCGTACCGCTTGAGCTACGCGGTCATATGGAATATTTGCCAAATTTCTGTACTGTCTTTAGCACTGAATACACGTTAGCTCACGTTACACTAGACGGTAAGCGATTCAGTACCAGCGGCTCGATAGTAACCAAATTAATCAGACCCCCACCCCAGCTCAGCGGTGTAAGATTTATTTTCGTTACGGAATTAAATAAACGAACAAATGCGTAAAAACATAAACGAGCACAATAAAAATTCGTAATCATTGGAACATACTTAAATTATTCTTTGTACAAAATATTATTTACAAATAAACACTCGATTGACTCAACTGGTTAGATTTATTGGTCGACGGAGCGCAAATACGTCCTCCCCTCACGAGATAGCCGGCGGCACTGTCGCTACAGGGCTCTCACGCACACACGCTTACGCTAAGTCTAGTCGGGTTGTGAAAATATGGAAAATACTTGATTACTGCAAATTATGGATTTAATTTAAAAAAATAAAACACTATGAAAGTAGTACACTGGTAGCCAAATATTGTCCATAAATTAAATCATTATTGAGTGCAATTTACTACATATACCGATCATTTTAAGATTTTATTAGAGGTATGTTTGCGATTTTTTTCTATCGAGAAAAGTAAGTTGAATCGTGTTTTGAAAACACTATGGATATAGCATATATTCTGAATAATATTATATATCTTTCTCAATACAATTACCGCATTCTATCATATAGATATTCCGTTTAGAAATCTCGCATTTAGGTGTTGTAAGCCCCTTAACGGGGAGTAGTACGAGTATTATGGGAAAACGGAATTTTTAAATTAGCATAGATATGTGGTCTAAGCACCGAGTATAAAGTATGTTCTTTGTGTCTCACTATGGTTTGTTTCATACGTAATGTTATGTCATTTTGTGACTTGTAAAGCTCTATATGTGTAATTAATGTTGACCGGTCCATATAGAGATTCATGCATACAATTTCTCGCATATTTGTGGGATGTGTGTGCCCTTCTTTATTCTTTAATGCAGGTTGTAGGCGTGACTCCAACAACTTGTATCCTTTATTGCATTACGTATTTATTACCCTACTTTCCGTGATATTAAATGTCACATTTAGCAGACAGCCTGTCGCTGTAAATGTTCGTTCAATTAACTGCAGTAATACTTACAGTGAAACCAGGTTAAAAATGGCCAATCTTCGTTTTTCTATAGAAATGACAGACGATGTACGTAAAACGACTATTGCCGAAAGACACTGAGGTCGTGGTCGTACTTAAAGTTTGTTACAATAGTAGTATGCCTTTTTAAACTCTCCTAAGGGGGCACCTTACTAGTTACTGCCTATTTGTACCTAGTAAAGGTTATTCAAAATGAAATATAGTTTAAATCAAGTTGTCAAAATCGTTGCTGAAGACCTGAAGACGATGATGATAATGATTAATGCCACAAAATCATGACCATTTAAGAGAGTAAAATTCAGTGCGTCGCTAAAGTACGCTTCATACAACAATTAAGGACGCTCAATCAATCCTGACACTTGAGTTGACATTAAATAGGGCTAAATGTCGTGACTGAGGTCACTTCGGACGATCGGTCAGACACGAACGGACAGATCACTTATGCCCGCTACACACCTACCGTTTTATTAACACGATCTATAAGATTGCAGTGTTTAGTATATGTAACAAATCACATACAAATTCCCAGTAAGGGGCCATCCACATATTATGTCACGCAAAATTTCGACTTTTTGAACCCCCCCCCCCCCCCCCCCCCCCCTCCATGCCACGCTTTTTAGTATCCCTGTACCTGTATTTAACATGTACTGTCATACTTAGTATGATCCCCCTCCCCCATCAGGGGGGCAATTCTGCTAAATAAAACCTGCATTAATACAATTACTTAATCAAGTCCCGACACGCTTACACTCTCAAAAGGTGTTTTTATGAACGTTAAACCAACGTGAAACGCGCTCTGATTGGTCGAAACGGCATAAAATCCGTTCACGGTAACATGTCACTACATTTACAAAACTAATGAAGTAAAATGAAAGTCTACTTAAATACGAGAATAGGGTATTTTCCAAGTTTTTGAAAAGTATGTCAAATTGTTCCTAATACCAAAATACATTAGCAGTTTGAACCATTCTTGTGAATTTCTTTCTTTTCCTTGCAAATTAGCCTAAAAGTTTCAATTAATATTATAGGCGAGAAAACGCTATAATGAGTTGTCATGACGTCACATTCTTGTAACATTGTAACTGTCAAGTGTCAAATTACACTGAAAATGCCAAATCCCAGAATACCTACTATTTACGTTTTTAAATAAATGTTTTAAGCCTATTAAAAATGCCTTATAAATGGTGCGTAGTGCCAAAATGCACTAATACGTCTATTAAAACACCGGGGAAAATCTTTGTGACCAGACCAAAGAACACTGAAATGCGGAAAAAGTGGCTATTACTCGCTGACGCATGACGTTAATGATTCGATGCTGGCTATTCTTTATGGAAATCGGGAAGAAATTAATAAAAGAAGAAGAAGTACAAGAATATGACGTCACATTCCAATCTCGTGCGTTTTTAGTCACGTGGTCAAACGTGAAAAATTCATAATTTTATTTTTGATATTTTATAAAAATCATACATATTTTTGTGTAAAAAGTTGGTTAAATTGGTTTAAATTAATGTTTAGCGATAAAATATCAACAATCTGATGTATATTTTCATCATAAGATAATACCCTATTGAGGTTCTGTTGTGACGTAATATGTGGATGGACCCTAAACGCCAAACGTGTTCACGATCGAATGCGAAAATAAAAACTCACCACACTTAGCACCAGTTTACACCGTTAAATCGTTACGATAAATCGCTATCCTAAAAATGTCGCGCTGCGTCGCGTATCGACTCGTTTTGGTGTGAACTGATATAATGACAATAAATTTTTGATGTACAATATCGACAAAGTTCCCGCTCGAGCAGGTTGTAAACATTTTCCTTTGCACTAGGACGCCTCGAAATATTTTATAAATGAAAGTGACCGCAAAGACTGCAGACGTGGTTTAACTACGTAAACACGTGAGTGTGTGTGTGTGCGCACGATTCAACGGCGCTGTTAAGCGATTTTCATCTTATGCCTGGTCGAGCGGCAACTTGTTCGATAGTACTCTTAGTCAGATGGAATTAATGACAAAATAAAACAGACACGGTCAGACGGGATGGCCGGACAGAATGTCGGATGAAATGAGGGACGTACGGACTACGGACAGAATGTCGACGAAATGAGGCAATTTCGCCGTTAACGGAACACCTAATTACACAACCGTTGCCTGTCATGAGTAACATGCAAAATTGTGTTTTTATGGAAGTTCAAAGTGCTGTTGTCGGCAGGGTTGACAGATCTTGGAATGAACTCACTGATCTTTCATTTTGGGTACCTAGTTTCAATAGGCTCCGTCCCATTTGGGCTTAATCCCATTTGGGAGCCGTTTTTAAATTTTGGTAAAACCTTTATGTTTTTTTAAGTCTTGGATAACTTACATACTCGTATACTAATTACCAATAACTATTTGTTAAAAACGTTAAATTTGTATCGCAAAAATTATTGAATGACGACGGTTTTAACAAATGTTATTCAAATTCAAAAAAATATTCAATTGGTTTTTTATACACTTTCTGAACGTCGGTCTCATTTATACCTACAATTGTTTTTTATCATGTTAACATTTGTGTTCATTTGTAATTGAGACTTCCAATTATTTTAGGCAACCCTAGCTTTATAGTATAATTAACAATTTCTTGCACTTGTCTCAAAATATGTTTATCTTAATAATTTTGTTGCGATGTTGTTTATGGAGCTGAATATAGAGGTGGAAAAACTAGGTGACATATCCCTATAGGAAATTGCTGCCAGAATCAGTAATAAGAGTTTAAATAATATTTAACTAAGTACTTCAACATATTCATGCCTACCATTTATGGTTACTTTGGAATCGTTCCTTCCAGAAAAACTCTGAAAGTCGATTCTGCTTATTAAATCCTGCAATATTAATACAGTTACAATCCAGTCCCGATATGATGTAACTGCAAAATTTTATTTTCTTAAGCGTCGAAATTAGAACCAACGTCAAACCCATTTTGATTGTTTCCAACTCCAAGTCAGTTCATGATATCAATACGGTTAATTTGTAATTCAAATTTAAAATAAAATAAAAAGTAGCCTATGTCCTTCCCCGTGGTCTACTCTACATCTGTGCCAAATTTTATCTAAATCGGTCCAGTCGATTTGGGGCCTATTCGATGCAAACAAACAAACAAACTTTTCCTCTTTATTATATTAGTATAGATAAAAGTAAAATTAAAGTGCAAGTTAATTACGAGAATTGGGGTATTGATATCGTGCCCAAGATTTACGTCATCATGGTTTATGTAAGCCGTAACCAGGGCGTACCCAGATGGTTTAGGACATGGGCATTTGTGCAGTCAGCTAACCCAGATCAGCCCGGGCGCCGCAATAGTCTAGACTTAAGTCGGGTACCTAATTAAGGTCTTCAATAACCATCGTTGATCTCTTATTAATCTCTTAAATCAGGCACTGAACAAATTGGCTAAACTATAATCCTACAATTAATCATAAGGGACCTAGTTTTCTTCACGTATTGAGCTCATTATTCCTAGATAACAATCAAAACTTATAACTACTATCAAAAGTTTTCTAGCTCCTCTAAAGAATGATCTTGTATCAGCTCTCGCAAAAAGATATTCTCTCGCCAAAACTTGTTGAAAATGTGACTATCTTATCATTTGTAGATTGTTCATTTGTTTCATATATCTCTCTAAATCTGATCCTTTTCCTAGACAATAAGTGCTTGATCTCCGCGAGTCTTGAAATTATTCTAGAACGTTTCATAACTTTCTTCCATTCCTTCCAGAGCGACTCCGTGAGCTACTTCTTTGGCGAGTTGGAGCGGATCGCGCGGCCCGACTACGTCCCCTCCCACCAGGATATTCTCCACTGTCGAAAAGCGACGAAGGGGATCACAGAGTGCGTGATCGACATCCAGAACGTCCCCTTCGTGTTCGTCGACGTCGGGGGGCAGCGAACCCAGCGGCAGAAGTGGACGCAGTGCTTTGACTCCGTCACGTCTATATTATTTCTGGTGTCGTCGTCGGAGTTCGACCAGGTGCTGTCGGAAGATAGGTGAGGATATTAATCTGAATTATGTTTATCTGCATCAATCTTAATTCGAAGGAACTTAATGTGTTTGGTTTAGCTGCTTGTGTTAGGGGCCGTGCATTAATCACGTGATGTTTTTTACAACTTTTTAGACCCCTCCCCTCCCCCTGGTGATATTTGGTGAGGTTTTATACTACCCCCCCCCTCCCCCACCTAAGATCACGTGTATTTTTTTTACATAGTAAGCAGGTCATGTTTAAAGAAAAACTTTAACTTAAAAATCAATTTAATCGAATAATTTAAGCAATTATAACTATACGAGTCATTTGTCTTGTAAGTATTTAAACAACAATACGAATTTACACCCAATAATAATTTCGGTATGCATAGACTAGATTCGAAAATTAATACACGTGATGTCTCCTTATACCCCCTCCTCCCCTTGGTGATACTTGGTGATTTTTTTTGAGACCCCCCCTTCCCCTTTAGGCATCACGTGATTAATGGACGACCCCTTAATGAAATACTAAAAGTTATGGACTCTATATTATGATCCTTATGTTTAGTTTGATAAGAGGGTATGGCTACGTATAGAATGTTTTCCAAAGCGCTGAGAGAAATAAGAGATTTTCATAATAAAATCCTAGAGATTAATTTAGTAGAAATTATACAGAAACAGGCATTTGATCATGGAAGACTTTGAATAAATAAGATGAGGAAGTATATTATACTCTGGTCTCGTGTGAAAAATTCTGTCATGCTATTATTTAACAAACTTGATAGTTAGGATAAACAAGTTTCGGTATAAGCATTCGGAATGAAGAAATATTTATACTACATCAGAATAAGTAGTTTCGAATAATACGATTTCAATGTAAAGTAACATGATTTTGGCAGCCGTAGTCGACACGAGGCGACGTGCTATAAATCATACTCCATTAGGTGACTTTGTAAGAGCTGCGCGTGCGCAGAGACACAGTGAAATGAATTGACATAATGTTACATAATAATATACACTGACTTTGCGCTACATTTTTGCACAATTTGCTAATAGGCAATCGGACTATTTTTTTTATTGCATAAATGAATAGTACTCCTTAATATGAGTAACTTCTCAGAAGAAACCGTATATTTCAAAAGTCAATATTTTCAAAGGTACAGCGATTTGTATAAAAAAATTCGCGAGCCTCCTAAATACGCTCCATACTAAAGTCGACCTACAAATGACGTCACTTGTGGGTTATAGTATATGAAGTAGTACCTATATGAAGTATATGGCCGCCGGAATATATTCGTAAATATCTCCCATATTTGTGCGTTTAAGTTCATACTTACCATAATGAATGTTTTTGTATATGATGTGAGTAAACTAATGATGTAGGTTTTGTTTACCAATTTCGCAAAAAAAAAAAATTTTTTTTGGTACTTTTTAAATGTATTTAATTAGTAAACTACATATTATACAATAATATATTTTTTTACATTTACCAATTAGTAATGCCTCAATATTTCTGAATATATTAACGAAACTACATATTTCAGATCAAGTCCGATCCCCTATTACTCGACATAGGTTAAACCTAAAGCTATATTAATGTTACTCATTCTAAGATTTGTGCTATCGTCTTCCCTGTTCCATAACTTGCTTTTAAGTTAATAACTGCCATTGGCGTGGGGTAGGTATAGCTCCATTCCTATCGGCTTCACTTACCTTTTGAAGACCCTTATCCAAATCCCTACCTATTATTATAGGGCTTCCCTTTGAAGGAGAACCAGCCCAGTACTGAAACGATAGTTAAATTAAGTGACGCTCGAGTCACACAAGAGACAGCGACAGCCTGTGAATAGGAGGGCTCATAATTTCGATTAGCGTACCAGCATTCGGCCGTTAGTCACTGATATTTGATTAGTACGAGTAAGTTACACTGGTAGGCTACGTGCTAGGCTACGTGCAATATTATTGACAGAATAAATTTGTCAATACTAGTCAACACATACAAAAAAAAAAACGGCAATATGGCATATTATTGTCAGTACGAGCATTATTGCCAATAATATGGTGTGTGTGCGGCTAGCCATAAAATTATAATTTTTCATCAAAACAACGACAAGTTAGAAGCGTAAATAATCGTATTTGGACATGGTTAAAAACGGTAAATGTATCCGCGATATAGGACAGAGACTCGTTATGATTTCATCACATATCCTGCTGCTAGTCGTAATCTTGTATGCGCGTACGCATCTCGGCGCCAACTTGCATTATTAATGCATCGGCTGTTGATATATTATACACATTATGTCAAATCGATCGTTATTATGTCACAGAGAAATTGCCCAGTAATGTTCGACAAATTAAGAGTTCAGCGGCGTTTCTTTATTCGAATATCGAATTGGGTTTTTGAGAATTTAATTTGTTTGGTTGTTTTATTTTTTTAATTGTTCGCGTTGTCAGATGTGACGTTTTTAGGGTTCCATACCCAAAGGGCACAACGAGATCCTATTAGGTACTAAGATTCCGCTGTCCGTCCGTTTGTCACCGGGCTGTATCTCATGAACCGTGATTTATTATTTAAAATAAAAAAAAAGATAGTCAGTTGAAATTTTCACAGATGATATATTTCTGTTGCCGGTATAACAACAAACATGCTTTTTTTTCGTTTTTATAGATAGATAAACGCAAAAGGTAATCGCGCGGTAACCGTACATTTTGCCGCGATAAAAAGTAGACGTCCTTCCCCGGGGTCTAATCTATATCTGTACCAAATTTCATCAAAATCAATCCAGCAGTTTCGGAGCCTATTCAATGCAAACAAACAAATAAACAAACGTTTTCTCTTTATTATATTAGTATCGATAGTACGCAATCCTTCGCGCGTGGGTCCAGAAATTATGTTTGTATAAAAATGAAATGATACGATAATACAATAAAAATACTGATTGCTTAAATATTCGGTTTTTACTAGTTTATTTATTTCATGGTTAACCGACGGCTATTATTATAGGGATATCCGATAAAACTAGTTTTTGGCTTTTTAGGTTAGATTTAAATGTTATATCACACCATAATTTTAAATAAGACGACCGTAATACTACAATTTAAACTAGATAACCGCCTTCTTTTTTGGAAGTCGTTTAAAAAGAGCAAATGAACATGACTCACTCGACAGGTAATTTTACAGCGCATGCGCCAAAAATACGCGGACTCGGAACACGACCTATGTTAACACTGTAGAGCAGTGTTTTTCAACCTTTTTCATGATGCGACCCCCCTTGTATGAAAAAAAAATTCGCGACCCCCCGACCCTTCGCTTTTTTATCACGTATATATGTGTAAGTTACAGTGTTACAAATATTCATTCCATACGACGTTTTTATGCGACTCCATAATTAGGATTCCGATATAAGTACATAATATAGTACGTCAAACATATTATTTTACAATAACATACATCGATGATATCGATGATCGATTTATGACTCCTATCGTATATGTATATCCTTCTTCGGTTAAAATTCTCTTATCTACACTAATATTATAAAGAGGAAAACTTTGTTTGTATGTTTGTTTGTTTGTAATGAATAGGCTCAAAAAGTACTGGACCGATTTCCAAAATTCTTTCACCATTCGAAAGCTACATTATCCACGAGTAACATAGGCTAAATTTTATTTTGGAAAAAAATAGGGTTCCGTAAAATATTTGGGTTTTTCGGACACAAGGTGTAAAAAATCAACCAGAAAAGTTACTTATTTTGCGTACGCTGCCTAAACTATAAAAGATAGAACCATAAAATGTTCTAATTAATTGTAGATCTTATAAATATCTACAAAAAAGTCCGCGACACACTATACCTATCTATGTCGAGTAAGGCACAACAACCATTTTTTTATTTAGAAATCTTGAATTTTTTTTGGACTACATTTAAACGCGTTTATTTTACTCATGCCATTAATCCTTATCAAAATAAATTATTTCATCACTAAGTACAGTTTATGTAGATAATATTTGGTCTTTGAATGATTGAAATTGGACGTTTGGTTTTGAAGTTATGGCGAAATTAAAATATTACGATTTCTGCTGCACGGCCCGTTGCATTGTGCGCGTGCGGGGGGGTTTAGATCTATCTATGGTATTTCATACGATAAAAGTGTACCCACCTACTTATTTCATTGGTTTTAGTAGGTACCTATATTAATTTATTTCTGTTTGTTTTGACTAGATTTCGCCCGTTTTGTTAGAGGTTTAAACTTTAAAGACATTCTGTAGTATTAGTATCATTATTGTACCCGTGCGAAGCTGGGGCGGGTCGCTAGTAATAAATAATAATAAATAGAAAATCTTTAAATTTTTTTTACTAAAGTTCTCTCGACCTCCGGCGACCCCCCTACAGAAGCTCCGCGACCCCCCAGGGGGTCGCGACCCACAGGTTGAAAAACACTAGTGTAGAGTATAGACTGTGATTCGTGGAAAAAAGCGCTTGTTAGCGCTTGCTAACGCTAAAGAAAATCAAAACTGATTGTCGGCCAGGACAACACATATACTAACTTCAATATCGCAAACATGTCCGCCATTTTGCTTACTTAACGTTTAGTGGTCGCCATTTTGCTTACGCTTTTTTCTTAGCGCTTTTTCCGCGGAACACAGCCAGTATGTCGTCTAAAGTGTTAGAGGCCAGTACTAAAACATTGGTACCGGAAGGTTGGTATCACTGTTCGCGCCATTAATTAGGAATTGCTAATGACATCCGCAGGCCGCCGCGCCGTGTGCTTCATATTAATTGATCGCCTTTGTTTATGTAATACACCTTACTAGTACAGTGCAGGTGTGACGTAATAGAGCAATTTAATAAAGCTTTCTGTCGCGCACAGTAGAACTCTGGAATGAACTGTCGCCAGCAGTATTTCCGGACCATTACGACCTGCAAACCTTTAAGAAGAGAGCGTATCCCTCCTAAAATGCCGGCAACGCATTTGCAACTCTACTGATGTTGCGACGGTAATCGATTTCCATCAGGTGATCCGTTCACTCGTTTGCCCCCTAATTTTACATAAAAATAGGAATTAGGATACGAGGTAGAGTTTCTGCATGCACATAATATAGCGTCAGTTTACAATTTACGCCGAAACGCGACGCGGCGCGCACTTAATAAGACAGCGAATCAAAATTGAATTTTTACTACTCAAAAAATATTTACACTCATTTTTCGTTTCATTTCAAGAGTTCGAATTGCAATGAATCGTGTATATTTTTGTGTAGTGAATAAAGTTCAATTTTGAATCGATAACTTAATAAGTGTGCGCCGCGTGAGGTATTAGTGTGAGCTGAACCTAAGTGCCAATTTCACCATCGTCTGTTAGTGTTAATCGTTCGTCTTCACTTTCATTAATGCGAAGAACGAGGGAGATGACATTACTAACATTAGTATTTAATCATCAATTAACTTTACATGCAGGCGTTAGCGAAATTGGCACTAAGCTTAGAAAACATTGATTCTTATTAATAACACGAATCATACACTGTGTGTAAAGGTAAACACAGTGTTGCCACCCTAAGAAAAGCAAAAAGCAGTAAATGGTACTTAAAAACCAGCAGAAAACAGTAAAATAGTAATTTAAAAACATCAAATCTACTGTCCGACATAACATTCATAGAATTGATAAATAGTTATACAACTAATGTTAGATATATACCGCAAATATACATCACCTAAATGATGTATCCGAATCCGTAGGTTGTGACTTATTGCCATTTGAAATTAATTATTTTTTACGCAGTTCGTAATTCGTATACATCACCAAAAAACAGTAGAAAATTAGAAATACGAACTAAAACAGAAAACAGGGATGTCAGGCCGAAAACAGTAAATCTACTGTTAAAATAGTAGGATTAGCAGCATTGCTTACACTCATTATTATTGTTACGAACAACACAAAGAGACAGCGCCATCTAGCGTCACTTGGTGTGAACAGGGACAGCGTGGGGCTCCCTACTCAGTACTACTGTGCGAATCTTCCGGAATAAACCAACCAGTTCACGTGAGTCGCGAACTTCTCTGGAATGGTCTGGGACTCGTATCGACCGATATAAATACGCCAGAAGAATGCGAGCGAGTTGAGTTCACTTTGAGCTTCCCGCGAAGCGAAATGGGCGATACCAGTGAAAACTAGTGATCGGGAGTTCGAGTTGAACAGCGAAACAGGCGATATCGATGTGAATACTAGCGATGTGATGATTCATGATACCGTGAGTGAAACCCACGACTTGGCTACGACTTAGGACACCGTCAGTGCTTAGTGTTTGGACTTAGTGTTTAGTATTTGGACCTAGTTCTTAGTGTTTGACATAGTGCTAGCGAATAAAGTCTTCAAAAGAGTCAGCAGGCTTTTTTTTCTCCAAATCCTGTGAACCCCAACACGTAACATTATAATACATAGGACAAGCAAGTAATTTAGGGTTGATCAACTTTTTTGTTGAGTCTCCACTTTCCGCGAACATGGAGGAGATAATATTCTAAACAGGAATTTCTGAATTCCTACCTATAAAATATGGAAATTGCTTCATAATATTTCCATACACGTATGACCTAAATATGTTTCATGTGCGAGGTAGAAAATAATCTAAACACATTAACGTTGCACTGATGGACATTTGATAGTAGGCGGGAGTGATTCCGACTAAAAGGTTTCGAGAAAAACGTACTATGCAATATACATGAAGTATTATGATTTAAATATTGCTATATAATCTTCATATATATAAAAATGGATTGCTGTTCGTTAGTCTCGCTAAAACTCGAGAACGGCTGGACCGATTTGGCTAATTTCGATCTTAAAATAATCGTATCAGTTCAGGGAAGGTTTAAACGGTGAGAAATTCCAGTGCATAGTTAAGGCAGAACAACGTTTGTCGGGACAGCTAGTAATTCATATAATAATAAATAAGAAATATCAAATAAGAAAGAAAAAATAAAAATGCCAAATATCATACTCCGCTTTTCGCTCAATTCTTGTTTCTACTGTATTGAAAATTTTTGCTTCAAGTAGTAATATCACATGTGCTAGTTTTTTCCCGCAAACATGGTATCCTACGGGAACAACTTTTTCGGGATAAAATCTAGCCTATGTTTTAATACAGAGCCTAAACTATTACCGTACCAAATTTCATCAAAATCCGTTCAGTACTTTTCGCGTGACAGAGTTACAAACAACCATCCATCCATCCTCAAAAACTTTCACATAGTAGTAAAGTAGAATTATGAAGATTAACATTTAAATCGACATAATATGACATCATTGATAACGTTCTGCAAATCGAACAAGTGTAGGTTTATATTATACTTTATATTTACGTTAATGACTATCGTCATTATGTAAGCGTTGCACATAATATTATAATTTATGTAAGACTTGATAAACGACTAATAAAACTAACTTTGGAAAGTACAGGATGTGGTTTTTATTTCAACATTTCAACACTACATTTCATTTGTCACGTAACTGATAACCATCATCATGTCCGATTTATCGTCACCAGAAATAATAGCAAGTGTATGTAAGACGCCTGATTTTAAGTGCTCTGAGGATTGTCTACCTCTATCAAGCCAGCAGTGGCGAACGCTGGTTTTCCATCATAGGGAAGCTCTAACCTGAACAAATAGGAATTTAGACGAAGGTCTTCAAAAGGTAAGTGGTAAGTGAAGCCGATAGGAATTGAGTTGTAGGAACCCCACGTCACTGCAAGCCAGTTATTATTCTATAATAATACTAAACTACTATTACTTAGAACAGAAATATAAACATAATAAATAAAAGTTCAAACTTGGAAATTACAATATGAATTAGGTATACATATTATGAACGAATTTCGCTTAAAGGATGACTAGTATAATATAATCAAATTAAATAAAAATTACGTTGACTCTAGAAGGATTTGAATCTATTACTCGTATATAGCACGCAGTTTCAGTTTTAATTTTTCTACGGATGTGTTATCTATATCTATATAAAAGGTTTATTAGAATTCACCCTCTGAGGTGTAAAAAAAGGGTTGAAATTTTGTGTAAAAATATTTAAAATCTGCTCCGATTTCCATGTATGTAATTTAATATCTAAGCTAATAAATAAATTTGATTAAGTACGTATTTTATAGTTTTTTGAAATTCGTCCTCTAAAAGGGTAAAATAGGAGCTCCAGTTCCAGTTCCAGTTTGAATACTAAAAAATCAATATCGATCGGATTATGTTGAATTTTGTCACACCGATAGTTATTATGACGTAGAAATCCGTTTATATATTTTTTTTGAAATACCCTACAGGGGTGCAATGGTAATGGGGAGACAGACGAAGCCGCGCGCAAAAGCTAGTATTATATGCTCGTAGTTGATACCTTTCTGCTGCAACGTAAAACTATTTCTTGATAAAAATCATCCATGCGGTCGCGTTGTAGAGAACTGCGCATAACGTATTTAACTATTTACAAAGTGTATTTTGGCACTCACTAGGTACGAGAAGCTATGCGGAGTTTGTTTGAAATCTTGCTAACGAATTCTTTGGTAGTTGACTGCATGTAAAATAAGTATTTAGTTGCATGTATAATATAACTACTGTTATGAATGTGAAAGTTTGTGAGGATGGATGGACGGATATTTGGATGTTTGTGACTCTTTCTTGCAAAAACTAAATGATGAAATTTGGTACGTAGTAGAATAAGCTCTGGATTAACATAGGGCTACTTTTGTTGACATGTACAAGAAGTCGACATTTTGCGTCACATAATATGTGGATGGCCCCTTATATGTGAGGCCGTGGTATTCATCGAAGTCGAGCTGGTCCATTCGTGCCGAAGCAGGCTCCCGGCCCACGTGAGACAAATAATTATAAACATTCGATAACAAATAGGTATTAATAACTCCCCACACCGATATCGGTGACGGTGGCCGGTTTCATTGAAACCAGGCCAGTTACGCAGGAGTAATTTTATAGTGCCCAAGTGTGTGTGCAATACACAAGAGCATTATCTCTTCCTTTACTATAACACAGTGAGACGGATAACAGACACGACTGGCGAGAGATCAGGCGCAGGTCCGACTTTTTACATGCCCATCCGACGCATGGATCATCTTTCTTGTCAGACAGTCTGGTGATCAGCCTGCATTGTCCTAACCAAACTTGGAAATAACATTTTTTGATGTTCCAATGCGGGAATCGAATCCATGACCTCCGAGTCGAGAGCCAATGCTCTAACCACTAGATCACGGAGGCTGTTATTAAGGTATTAAGAGAATTTCGAGTGTTAGTTTTTTAGTGAATCAGTTTATCCTTTACACATAAGTTGCATCTATCGACACACGCAAGGAATGCCATTACGAAAGCCATGCGCCAGCGCCGCACCGCGCCGGTACATCCGCGAGCGAGCTAATATTCAAATGTAGGAGAAACGTATGTTGCGTAGAGTCGGCAACAAAACATGACCAGTACTAGGTGTAAATGCTACTTTTTATTATACCAGATGTTTCCCGCGAATTTTGCAGAAACCGTACATTTTTCTGCGATAAAAGTAGTAGCCTATGTCCTTCCCGGTGGTCTACTCCACATCTGTTTCAAATTTCATCAAAATCGATCTAGTAGTTTTGGAGCCTATTCAATGCAAACAAACAAACTTTTCCTCTTTATTCTACTAGTATAGATAAATGTGAAAGTTTGTGAGGATGGATGGATGTATGGTTGGATGGATGTTTGTTACTCTTTTACGCAAAAACTATTGAACGAATTTTGCTGAAATTTGGAACGGTTGTAGTTTAGGTTCTGGATTAAAACAGGCTACATTTTATCCCGAAAAGTAGGTATCCCGTGGGATACTGGATTTATACGGGCGGAGCTGCGGGCAAAAGCTAGTTTCAAATAAACAGTAATTGAGCGTTCTTGGTAATATTCATATAAAATATATAACATGTACAAAATAATGTATAAAATTATATGTAGAGAGTGGTGCGCTTGGGGGCCGACACATGCGGCATGCCATGGTGATGCTCTACTGACTCTGCTTCGTTAGACGTCTGGTCAGTGGTGAACTGGTCACCCAAGGGTCTAAATTCTAAAACATAGAATACTGTTTCAGCTGGGTATTAGAAGTTTCGCGCTAAACCTAGGAATGTCCACTTCCATTGAACTCAGGTTAGTTACGCAAGAGCAATTTTATAGTGCCTAAGTGTGTGCACAGTACACAAGAGCACTCTCCTTTGGAGTAAAGGAGAGAGCTCTTGTGTACTCCTTGATCCTTCACTCTTCCTATATTCTTATAACCCAGTGGGACGGATAACCGACACGACTGGCGAGAGATCTGGCGCAGGTCCTACTTTTTACATGCCCATCCGACGCATGGATCATCTTTCTTGTCAGACAATCAGGTGATCAGCCCGCATTGTCCTAACCAAACATGGAAACAACATTTTTGTTGTTCCAATGTGGGAATCGAACCCACAACCTCCGAGTTGAGAGCCAATGCTAGAACCACTAGACCACGGAGGCTGGTAAAGACGTGCTAAAGAGACAGAGACATTTTAATACAAGCATAAAGTGCATACAATTTCTGTCAAAACCTCTACTATGTGACTCCATAAGTAAGCATTAAATATCTCAAGAGTGCTGCCGTGAGACATTAAATGCTTACTTTTGGAGTCACATAGTAGAGGTTTTGACAGAAACTGTATGTACTTTATGCTTGCATTAAATGTCTCTATCATTAAATGTCTAAATATCTTGCATTAAATGTCCCTCTCAGAGTGCTGCCGTAAGACATGTTTGCTGTCCGTACACATACGTACGTAGTGGTTATGATCGAGCGCGTTAGATTTGGACATTAAATGCTTTTTAATCGGTTTCGACGATTATAAATGTGGAATGTATGCTTTGGGATTTTATAACTTTCGATTTACTGTTCAAAAAAACTCATGCTCGTCCTGGTGCATGTACATTTCTTTCGAAACTGTTCGAGCCGGAACTAGTCGACATTGTGGACGTTTTCATGTTAAAACTCTTTTAGGAAAACACTAGCTGATGCCCGCGGTTCCGCCCGCGTAAGTACAGTAACCCACGGAAACCGTATTTGTCCTGCGATAGAAAGAAGCCTATGTCCTTTCCCATACATACATACATATAATTACGCCTTACGCCCACGGGTAGGCAGAGACCGCCTCTTTCCCGTAGGTAGGCAGAGACCATTTCTTTCCACTTGCTATGATTCTTACATACTTGTTTCGCTTCGTCCACTTTCATTCTTACTATCCATTCCTCCTCTTACGTTCAACGTAGCGAAGCGGCTCTCCATGGGCCACTTTTCGCCTCCGCGAGAACGAGACGTGATGGGTGCGAACCACAACGCCGCCATTTTGGATAATTAAATTATTTTTATAATTATCCATTGCGTTCCCACGGATTGGCGGAGACGGTAGGAATAGGGAAAGGGAAGGATAGGTGGTGTGGAAAGGAAGATTGGTGAGTTAGAGTGGGAAATAGGAAATGTAGGATATTACCGCCCAGGAGGGCAAGGGATAGGACAGCAATAGCTAGGGAAGCCGGGGTCGCATACCCGTATACTATACCACAACTACCGGACAGGTAAGTTGGGACGAGTATCCCATGACTACTTTATATCTGTGCCAAATTTCATGATGATCGATTTCGTAATTTTTACGTGAAACTGTAAATAAAGTATCACACGGGAACCGTACATTTCCCTGCTATAAAAAGTAGCCTATGTCCTTTCTCAGGCTACAGACTATCTGTGTACCAAATTTCATTTAAATCAGTTCTGTAGTTTTGGCGTGAAAGACGGACAAACAGACACACACACTTTCCCATTTATAATATTAGTATGGATTTCAAAAGTTACGGTATGTTTTTTTGGCTGTAACAGTTTTTTCAGGACATTACCGTTTGAGTGTTGACAATGAAACGGATATACGGAACGCTAATTTCATTGTCGTGTACACTGCACCGTTACCGCAGATGTGTGATGTCAGATGTGTCATTACACTCTACAATGTGGAGTCTACATCACGATTATCTGAATCCATAGATATACATAGATATATAATATTAAAAAGAGGTAGATATGTAATAAACGCGTAAAAATGAAGACTCGAATTGGCCCGAGTCGGGCCAATTTTGGTTAGTGTGCTCCGCGAGTAATAGCGTGTTTTGTGTTACTATGCGACACATTGACACGCGTCCCATGTCAATGTGTGTCGTGAGTCGTGACACAGAAATATTGTCAGTTTTGTAAGGATATAACGTATCTATGTAATAATTAATCAAAGTCTGAATCTGTATCATTCATAAGACAAATCGTGATAACCATAGTTGTATATATGTCACCGTAAAATTTAAAAACCGTTAGATTGTAATATAACTAGTGAAATTGTAAAATGTTGATAGAGTTCCGACGCGAATATGCTGCCTAAAGTTTAACACATTATTTTTAGTTAGATTATAAATATTTAGTTTTTAATCTTTCAACATATTTTTACAATTTCGTTAGTTATTTTACAATCTAACGGTTTTTACAATTTTACGGTGACATAATATATAAGTTTTTGCCTCTACACGCATGTAGAGGCAAAAACTGTCTCCACTTAAATGACCCCACCTTTGGAGTTTTTGGGGCCATTTTGACATTTGAGGTATGGTGAAATGAAGATAGCTGACATTTGTGGTACGGTGAAAACCAAGATGGCGTAACTTTTTCTTGTATAAAGATTTGTTGTGTCAAATGTACGTCATAGCCTATCTTGAGTTTTGAAATCTTTGGTGATAAAATTGAAGCGACATGTGAAACCATGAAATGATTTTATGAAGTTTCGACCAATCAGAGAGCGATTCACGTTGGTTTAACGTTTACGAGAATACCGTTTGGCAGTTTTAGCGTATCGGGACTTGATTGTAATTGTATTATTGAAGGTTTTATTTAGAAGAATTGACCCTCTGCTTCAAATAATTACTATCGACATCTTAAGTTTCAACGCAGGTAGCGCTAATAGCACATTAGAATGTATGTTAATTAGAAACAATATTGATTCACCCCAAAGGAATTTTGCACGATTTAGGTCAAGACTCCGCCTAATTTATAGGTGCTTCTTCTCCGAAGCTAGACTTTTTCGCGCGGTGACGTCACGTATACCTGCCGATCTATTTATTACTCCGGGTAATAGACCAAGAGCCAAAACTTGATTTTGTTGAATATTCTTGTTTTAGGTTTGGTTTCATTTCCTTAGGTATTTAAATTTTTACGTTACAAGTAATGTGTGACTAACGCCCGAATTCTCGCAATCGATACTTAAAGTTAATGGTTACTTAGAGGAAAATGACAAGGATGAAATAAGTAATGCTCTTCCTAAATAAATTTGTATTATGATGTTGAAGGAGTTGATTTAACTGAGCACACAATTATTATACACTCAACAAACTTCGTGAACTGTTTACTTTCTATAATACGCAGAATCACTTTAGCAGAAAATCATACTGTTAAGTAAGAAGTTAAGTTCTACCTAGCCATACTTCTTTTAAAGATATTAGAAGACTTGCATGACGGATGCTGTCGCAAAACCTCTTAAGCAACATACGTAGTAAGGTTTAAAGAATTTATTACACAAACAAAATAAAGCGCCCTAAGACCAGGGTTTTATTTTCTTGGTCAGACTTTAGGTTAGGTAGGTTTACCAGATATAATTATTCTAAGTTCCATTCCTACTAATAATAATGTGCATTACTAATAAAAATACTAACAAACTATGACATTACATTACATAAATAGATTTACGCTATAAAAATACAATGATTCATGTAATAAAATTTACATTTAAAAACAAGAAATAAAAAAAAGAAAACAGGAACAGAAATACTAATTATTGAACAAAATACTAATGCTTGATTTCCAATTTTCCAGGAAAACGAATCGACTCGAGGAGGCGCTGAACATCTTCGACACGATAGTCAACAATGTCAACTTCAAGGGCATCTCCATTATCCTATTTCTGAACAAATCCGATCTCCTCGCGAAGAAAGTCGCCAGCAAAGAGACAGACATTCGCTGGTTCTATCCCCAGTTCACGGGGAATCCCCATAATTTACGAGACGTGCAGCTGTTCCTGTTGAATATGTTCGCGAACGTGCGCAGGGAACCAAAGACAACGATGTACCACCACTTCACCACGGCCATAGACACGCAGAACATCACGGTGGTGTTCAACTCCGTCAAAGACACGATCCTCAACCGCAATCTCGAATCTCTGATGCTGCAGTGACAGAATGTGATAGTGCCAATACCTCAATCGCAAAAAGACAATGCAAAGCGTTCGTATCCAGAGCCGGCAAATTAAAAAAAAAGTGATGTGGGAGTTTTGTCATGCCGTGGCACTTGTATTTATAGTGTAGTTTTTTTATAAAAGTTTGTATATCAGTTTATTTATGACCAAAAATGTAGATTTTGCACTTGTAAATTGTAATGTATTATTGAACACTTTTTGATACTTTTACGGGGATGTTGCTGGGTTTGTAGACTGTAGGTGCTGCTGTATACTGGGAGAGGATGAATGTACAGGGGATTGATAGAGATGATTTTCCGTCTCACTCATCGCCTTAGGCTGGGATTATGTGCTCCGGGATCTGGAACGTTGGTTAAGATTCAGAGCACTGAAAATAGAACTCTGCGTTAATACAATAGAGTTGAAAATCGAAATGTGGAGTGTCTAGTTGTCATAAATGACATTTGACTAGACACTTGTGTATTCGATTTCAGCTCTATTGTATAAGCGCAAAGTTCTATTTTCAATGCTCCGAATTTGCCCCGGCCTACCGGATTCCGGACAACATAGAATATAGACAACATAAACAAGCCGTAGAACGAAAAGGGATGAGTGACAATGTTTCTCTTTTTATACTATGGTGTACAGTGAGATAGAAAATCTTACTCGAGGTTCTCCTATATTGCTTTATTAGAGAATGCAACAGATATTTGCACACGATATGTAATAATCTCAATGTACTGCCTTAAAATGTATAATCATAATTTAAAGTTAAAATCACCGTTGGCAGTGCCATGTATTAGTGATTTTTGTAACAAAATATACTCTTGTAATAAAAATAAGAACAATATTTTGTGCCTGACTGATGTATAAAGACAACTTGTTTCTTCATATTTTTCAGTGTC
This sequence comes from Glaucopsyche alexis, assembly GCA_905404095.1. Classification (NCBI taxonomy): domain Eukaryota; kingdom Metazoa; phylum Arthropoda; class Insecta; order Lepidoptera; family Lycaenidae; genus Glaucopsyche; species Glaucopsyche alexis. The sequence continues at coordinate 4,064,431 of FR990053.1, forward strand.
GAAAATTGTTCTTATTTTTATAAACATTTATAATAAGTATATTAACAGTAGAATTTTGAAGACTTGTATCCCAGTAGGGAGTAAAAACATACATAGGAACTGTGATTAAATTATATAGGCTGTAAACAGCAACGAAGTACGCTTTTATATGAAGCCGTTAGAAATTGTCTCAATTTTATATTATATCTACCCGCTCAAAACGATTTAACGATTCGAATTTCGAAATCGATTCGATTTTTAAATGTAAGAATTCGTCGTCGATATCAAGCGGGTTTTTGTAATTGGAATCGAAATTCGAGTTGTTTTTTTTTCTACGGTAAGCTACACTTTAGGGCATGAACACAAAGTAGCGTAGCGTGTAGTTTAGATGAATTTGTAAAGTGCTAAAAAACAAAAATACACGGCTTTATAGAATTTTACAATACCAAGAGAGTATCGTTTTTGGTACTTTCCTATAAAATTGAAGACTAATTTTTCTAAATTTTGATAGGAAGCTTTGATGATCTGAATAAAAAAATGCAATACGCCTTTAGGAATTGGAAAACATGGATGACCATATTTTCTGTTTTGTACTGCGAATGATCCGTCCCTTGGTACACTGCATGAACAGTTTTTCATCCTTAATGATCATTTATTACTTGTTAGAGATATGGAGCGTGGAACAAAAGATCAAGTCATTTTAGGTTACAAAAGTTTTGCCTTTTAAAATTAGCTTCTAAATGTTTTGCTCAATAAATTCATAATGGCTGTGTTTGGCGAAAAAAGCGCTCGGATGCGCTTGTAAGCAAACAGGCAATCGCTAAGCGGTAAATAATCAAAATGGCGGATTGTGTTAGCGATATTGAAGTTAGTTAACGTGTCCTGGCCGACAACTGTATTTTTTATCAGCGCTAGCACGCGTTGTCAAGCGCTTTTATCCGAAAACACAGCCAATGACTAACATTTCTATGTCCTTAGCACAAATAAAAATCGCGAACACGTAAGTAAAATCAAAATCTAAAATAAAAAAATAAAAGTGAAATCAAAAACGCTACCCGCTCTGCTTCTCTCAATACCGGCTTCAAAACCTTCTCGTATGTATTCATATAAGATCGAGAACGGGCACAAATTGTCATTAAAGTCATTCGGCTAAGCGTTTCTCATCCTGATGTAACATAAGCACTTGTACTCATACCGGGTTAAGTCATAAGCTTTAGCGTATTTATTACTAGTTAGTTTGGGTATAGATTCTTTTTTTTTTATATAAAATGTTCTATTTATTTTATGCAAATTCTATATATTCGAGGCTTATGTAAATACCTCCTAGTTTAATTTAGTCTTTTGGGGTAGTGATATATTGCATTTAATTTGGGCAGACTATGTTCTGTTTCATTCGGTAATTGTTTAAAAATCTTTAATATTAATTTCTGAAAGTTTCGGTTGTTATATTTAGTATTATTTTATATTCGAACGGCAGCCTCCATTTCCCACCGTGAGGAATAATAGTATTGTGCAATTTTTATAATTTTATCAATAATTGTTACAACCCTTCCTCCTATTATACATGTTTACGAATTGCTGGTTATATAAACATAAACAAATAATTCATTATTATATAGAAAGTGTCCATATTGAGAATTTAATAGTTGATCGCATGAATCATTGTGAATTTTTTTTCACAAACTTCCCAAAAACCTGACTTATATAAAAACAATAGATACGTCTCAGCGTCGAAATTCTGTCCTTTTTCTGATTAAAGTTTGTGTATTGTGTACCGCGCAAAATCACTGTCAATTAAATATCATTTTTTATATGTTTTTTACTAAATATAAACTGTATTAATCGTGTAAAATTGAATGTAAAAGCAATTTTAGTTTAGGGCATTATAGTATTGGTACAAAATTACCGGTTCAGTGCTTTGGAATTAAATTACACTTAGACTTACTAGAACTGTTTTTGATGTCCATTTATTTAAATACTTTTTTTTTCAACTTTAAGTCCACAATAACTTAAACAACTATTTTCTTAGCCTCATATTATTAATATTTCAAAGCAGCTACGTAAAAAGTATGCGGTTTAGGTAAATCCATGTTCTAACCTAACCTATTGTTGTTGATACAATGAAATAATAATTTACCTCAAATGTATAATTTTATGATTTATTTGAATAACAATATTATGTAAGACCAACGCACATTAAAAGAGCATGGGAAAAATGTATGAACGCTCGTCTACACGGCCTATTCGTACCTAAACATGGCTCTCGCACGATAAAAAAAACATCTTTTCCACGATCTCCAGTAAAAATTAGGTAAAGCTCAAACAAAAGGACATAAAATCTATTTTATTTATAATCGGTTTTTGGCGTCTATACAAAAAAAAACCTTTAGTCATACGTTTGTAGCTATACAAAGAAATAAAGTATAAAAAAGACCTTTCTAATGACATACTATAGCTTGTGTGTATTGAGTAGGTGTACCACCGACAATTTTCCCGCTCGACCAGTCTCTAAACATTCACCTTCGCACTAGGATGCCTCAAAATATTTAAACGCAAAGGAAGTAACCGCAACGACTGCAGACGAGGTTGAACTACATATTTACACGTGAGTGTTTTTGCGAGCCCACTGTTCAACGGCGCTGTTGAGCGATTTTCATCTTATGCCTGGTCGAGCGGGAACTTATTCGGTACCCATACTCAGGCATACTCCCCTTTCGCTTTGCGATTTCTATTCGGAATTTCCAAATAGTATTCGGAATGTGTGTACAAGGCCTAAGTAAAAGTACGTTTATGCGTGGGATATACGAACTTATGAGTAGCATAATAAAGTTGAGAATTGTACCAACTCAAACATGACAAAAATAATATTTCTATGAAAAGCAATAAATGAGATTATGTATAGTGATTTTTTTGTATGAGAAATTTTATTTATTGTATATTATGATTATTATTATAATTATTATTATAGTATAATTTTGTATAATTTGTGTTTTGTATAGAATATTTGATTTTGAAATATAGGAGAAGAAGTAGAATGATCTGAAAATAACTTAAAGTACAATTTTTCACTAAAATAATAAGATTTAATGCAAATAAATGTGGTTTAATGTAATAATTTAAATAAATTCATTTCAAATGACGGGTTGAATACCTTACTTTGTACCAGTTAAAATTAACTGAATACAGTTATAATTTAATTGAGAATTTTCTGTATTAATAGATTTCCCCAAAAAATATAAAAAAACTATAGTTTTTGGACCTGTTAGACAATATTCTGATAAGTGTCAATTAGCAAATTTACATAATAATTTTGACATAAAGTTAAGCTTCGCGCCTCACTCACCATCCAGCCTGCAAATCCAGCCCGTCAATATTGTCCGTCAATAGTGTCAATCATTTTTTATTTTTGCCTATTTTCAAGGCCACGACGCTAGATTTGCAGTCTGCTGCCCTGTTACCTAATTTTATAGATTTCAACCGACAACTGGGAATAGTCTTCATTTTGACGTTTGAATTTTTTACATTTAACAATTTAAAAAGTTTTTATGTCAAAATTTTGACATTTTAAGACCATTGCCAGTTGTCAGTTGAACTCCATAAAATTAGGTAATAGAGCAGCTGGATTGTGAGCATGGCGTCTAAAAATTTGACAAATCGCGACACTTATTAGAACATTCAGGACCCAAATATAGTAACCTTGTTTTAAATAAATATAGCAGTCATCAATAGTAATAAAATCAGGTGTTACTTCGCCGAAAACCATAGCATACAATTTAATGAATAGCAATATCTAGCATATCCCGCGAAAAAATAGCCACAACCTGCAAGCAAATGTGTGAGTACACCCATAAGCAGTGTCTCCTCCCACACTGCTTAGTGTAGGTTTGCGTATTACACGCTTATGCGTGCATTCACACATTTGCTTGCAGGTTGTGAGTATTTTTCGCGGGGTATTGCTAGATTATAATATATTATTTAAATTGTACAACTGCAACACTTATCTTTGTGTTTTTTCACTCATAATTAATAATTGTCTCACGGTTTGTCACTATTGCGAAATACAAATTGTGGGACGATTCCCATAGAATTGTCTTTTGAGTTATGTTTGGGAAATATTATGTATGGTCCTTATGATTATGACAACAAGGTTCAAAAGTTGACTAAACGAATTCTATGACGATCAAACGTTTTGTGCATTGGCAATCCGACATCAACTTTTATGTCAAAGTAAGGTATTCTTTAAACTTGGTCTCAATTTCTTAGGCAAAATGTGATAGTTGTAAGTAATAGTTGCATGGGACATTCTTTGTGTTGTATATTTACTTTGTTAGCTATAATAATGTGGGGATATTGTTTTTTTTTTAATTTGAACATGCCAACCATGGAGACTAGAGATGCATCATATTATGATATATAAATAAAAAAATGTCCGTCAAAAAAAAAAAAACAACGTTACTGTAGAAACGGTGTAAATTTCAATGAAACGGCAAAATTAAATCTTAGCATTTTCTTATTTATTTATGTAAATAGTTTTTGACTGTGTAATTAAAAATTTAATGAGCAATAAGTGATGGAGTGAAGTAAGTAATTCATTAGGAATTACTTACTTCACTCCATCACTTATTGCTAACTTCATATCATACACCCTTCTGACTCTACCGCCATTCTGATCAATTTTGGAACTATTATTTAATTACTTTTGTCGGTCACTTTGTCAGATTTCTTTCTAATAGAGATGACTGCTCCTTTCCGACAAATGTTGAAATTCTATGTGCCACCGCTAGATGGCGTTTATTAAAACAGCCTAGCTTGTTAAAAAGATGACCAAAATTATATATTTTCTTTTTTTTAAACTTATTGGGAAAATCATTGTGTGATAACTTTAGATTCTTCTTTTATTTTGTTACATAATAATTATGATTTGAGCTGTGTTGTAATTTTTCGCACCTGCTTCACAAATATGTACAAATGCCCAAATAAATAGTTAATTTTTATTTTATTTGTAAGCTAAAAGTAATTTTAGGTTTTGTAAAGTACATATTCTTTTAGTCTTTAGCCCTTTGGCCCTGTAGTTCTAAACGCCCTATTCCTTGCACATTCCTTGATTATTGTAAGTAGATGTTCCATAAAACTATTACGATGTGGGTGCCAATTCTTGTATTATTTGATTATTCAATATTAATAATAAGGCTAATTGTTTTTGTACGATATCTGGAGGCTGATATGTTTATTACTCGTGAGTTTGTTTTCTTTGTAGCACATGTGAGTACCGAAACTGATTAATAAGTTTACTCGTGTTAAACAAATGTTGTCACTGTCGATTGCTATTTCATAACACGAATAGACTATGGATGTGGGTAAAACAGCACCCTTCAATTAATAATTATTATTAATTGGATCGAAAATCGTGGCAAAATGTTACGTGATCCATTACATGACGCTATAAAGTGTACGGTTTTACGCGTGTCCACTGTTTATGAATTTTTCAAGTATGTTACGTCATTTTTCACTCGCGATGAGTGTGGACAATATATTTTGGAGTTTCTCTATATTTTGTATACAGTTCAATATTTATTGTACAGTGTAATAAAATTCCATTGCATGTATGTTAGTTTTTTATTTTCAATATTATAAGTATTCTCAAAAAAGGCGTAATTAATATATATTTTATATTTAAACGTGTACTTATAATGTTTTAGAATATGTTTGTTGCAAAATAGTAACCAAAGTTTTATTTTTTCCACCTAATATAGAATCTCAAACCGAATTTCTATTAAACTGTAACTGTCATTAGGTACTCTGAAGAGGACTTAGGATATTTTTACATATAAATATACATCTAAGATATAAAAATTATAGTAACCAAATTAAACAACAACAAATAACAATAATTGTAACCTACACTACGATGTCTGTAGCACACTCAGGCCCGTATTAATAAACCGTTCTCAAACTCGTTCTCAAGACCTTTCTCGGCTGAGACGGTCTCAAGTAGCGATTAGCTTCTCAAGAAGGTCTTTAATTCATAGTGTGATCTCAAGACGTTCTCAGTTGATAACGTTCTTGAGATCACTTTCTCAACTTTTAAGCGTCATTTACAAGACAAAGAACGAATGAAATTACGTTTCGTTTACACTTCTACAAAGATCGGATTTATTGAATAAACATTCCTTCAATATTTATTTTAAAAAATGTAATATCTAATAATATAAATATCAAAAAAAGTTAAATTTGTATTTTTTATATTGAAAAACCTGATATTCATTAATTTTCACGTAGATATTAATGTTTAATAATCGATTACATAATAATATCTATATTTTTATAACAACTAGGTAAAACGGAATGCGGATCACAAACATTCTAAAAAGTTCTACTAAACATTAAAAAATAATAAGCAATTTAAATTGGAAAGCTACGGGAAGGTACTCAGTCAAAACACCATACGGCATACCATCTATCTCAGATTAATAATTAGCAATCGGCGGCATGACGCTGCCGATTAGATTTGTTATATAAATGACTGTATGGTAAGGTTGCCAATCGTCCTGTTTTCCCAGGACATGTCCTGGGTTTTTAAAGCGCCCTGATAAAGTCATGTGTTTTAAAATTCGCGCGATATTTTTACAATTTTGCTTTGAAATTTAATTTTATTCAAATACTTTTATGAAAAAATATGATTAAATTAACTGTGGCAACTGTTTTACTGCGTCCTGTTTTTAAAATGAATTGTTCTGGTTTTTTCAACTTTAAATCCTGGTTTTTTAAATTTGGCAACCCTATGGGCGTGGATTGGCGTGACCACGAAGTAGAGATACCTACCAGGAGTCCGAACGTAATGTTAAAATAATGGTCTCAATCACGAAGCATACCAGGAGTCATAGGCGTAGCTACGGGGGGGCAAGGGTGGGCAACGCCCACTCTAGAAACTTCTTTGCCCACCCTAGACCCTAGACAGTATTAACGAATTACTAACTTAAGGACTTAACCAAGGACGGCTGCCCCCCCTAGACAAAATTCCTAGCTACGCCAATGCCAGGAGTCCGAACGGTATAAGGCTTTTCCATAGTAATTATGTATACAATAATAGGACCAGATCTTAGTTCTCTTTTCTGCCACTAGCTGTGCGAGAATTTGTTACGTACCGAGTGTTGCCAATACTATTATTTATTACAATTATTTTAAAATTACCGTTAGGCAATTACCGTATTCTACGGTATCTAAACTTCGTGAGCAGTTTCTAAGAATTTCCTAAAACTTTTATCTAATTAGATTTAAATCCAATAAATTTCGAGGAGTTCCCTCGATTCCTCATGGATCCCATCATCAGGTCACCACCACACAAAACGGGACCAACTTGGGATTATACCCTTAACACCAAAAAAATAATTTGGAAAATCGGTCCACAGACGGCGGAATTGTGGTCTAACATACAAAAAAAGAAAAAAATATATAGGTATATGCAGCCGAACGTATAACCGCCTCCTTTTTTTAAAGTCGGTTAAAAAAATGTTGCGCGCCAGCTGGCAACGATGATGCCTTGTCATGTGGATACGAGGTTTTATACGTTTGTATTATTTGTATATGGACGAAATACAGATGGTTCAAGCCTGCGACGAACGCCTATCGAGGCAGTATGTTCAATGTTGTATAGCTATAATTGTAAGTTGAAAACATAAACGGAAAACAAAAATTATTACAGAGAAAATCAAGAATGTAAATTGCTCGATGTCAGAGAAATGTCAAACAAATCTTTCATCTTTCTACCTTAGAAGGTAGAAAGAGGAAAGATTTGTTTGTTTGCAAGCTTAGAAGCTGGTCGACAAATGACTATCATTTGTCGACCAGCTTCTAAGCTGTTTGTTTGCATTGAATATGCTCCGAAAGTACTGGTGCAATTTAGATGAAATTTGTCACAGATACAGAGTTGACCACGGAGAAGGACATAGGCTACTTGTGTAAATTGCGATATATTTACTATTGCGGCAAAATGTACGGTTCCAAATTTCCTTTTGCACACAAACACATTGTTACTTTTTATTAAAATAATAATAAAAAGTAAATTGTTACTTTTCAAGCTTAAAGCTCATTTACTTATTTTTTGTTACCGACATAACTAAATCACAATCTATTTTAATCACAATAAACCGTATAGAAGGGGCGCGAAACTATAAATTATGGAGCAGTTTCTAGTTGTTACCTCCAGTTCCAATTCCATAAACAATGTGGCAACATGGCTTTTGTTCTTTATACAAATAAATGTAGGATAAACTAAATTCAATTGATTACGTTTTACGATAAACTAAGTAGGTACTTTACAAAATATATCGAATTTCTCATACAAAGCTCCTAGTTCATTACTTCTGTCAATAAATGTCACTTTCAGGGAGCTTAGATACTTTGCATAATAAATAATAATATATCAATTATACTGCTTTATACTTTGCATAATAATATATAAATTAACAGCCTCCGTGGTCTAGTGGTCGGCTCGGGTCTCGGGTCTCGGGTCGTGGGTTCGATTCCCGCATTGGAACAACAACAGATGTTGTTTCCAAGTTTAGTTAGGGCAATGCAGGCTGTTCACTTGATTGTCTGACAAGAAAGATGATCCATGCGTCGGATGGGCATGTAAAAAGTGGGACCCGCGCCTGATCTCTCGCCAGTCATGACGTCCGTCCGTCCGTCCCACTGCGTTTCGAGAGTAAAGTAGGAGAGTGCTCTTGTGTACTGCGCCCACACTTGGGAACTATAAAATAATAACTGCGTAGCTGGCCTGGCTTCAATGAAACCGGCCACCGTCACCGCAAACGGTGTGGGGAGCTATTATTATTATTAATACTTAATATATCAATACCTACATACAGTAGCCACACACTATAGGTACGGCCTATCTTCTAATCGGTATGACGCTACCGATTGAGTCAGAGGGTCAATTCTGCTAAATAAAATCTGCAATAATACAATTATTGTAATCAAGCCCCGATACGCTAAAACTGTCGAACACTTCGTACCTACGCCCAAAAGTAAATCCCGCAGGATGCGTATATTTTACCGCAATAAAAAGTAGCCTATATCCCACACCGTGATCAACTCTGTATCTGTGCCAAATTTAATCTAAATTGGTTCAGTAGTTTCAGAGCCTATTCAATGCAAACAAACAAACCTTTCCTCTTTATAATATACTGACTTTTGCCCGCGGTTTCGCCCGCGTGCAATAGTGTTCTTGCCTCTTAGAGAAGAAAACTTATTTGACAATCCAACAAAACTGATCAACCACATCCATGGACAATTTATAAGTACTGCAGTACAAGATATTCGTGAGCCTCTAGCGTTTTCGATAGCGCAGAAGTGCGAACCTCCGGCCGGTCGCAACAGCAGTGCAGATAAGTTTTGAAACAAAATAAATTTATAGTAAGTAGGATAAAACCCATTGAAAAGGGAAGAGAATATAACAAAAATAAAAGAAAAAATAATTTACGGGCGATTTGAGGTCGGGAAGTGAAGGGTGTGAGTTTTTACGGGTAGAAAACGGTTTATCTCGATTTCCGGCAAAAGTACAGTCCTATAGAAAAAATTTAAATGACAAAGTTGTAGATAATAAAAAGATCTACAACTTTTGTATTTACATTTTTTTCACATAACCTTAAAATATATATACAAATAACCAAGTTTTTTATTTTTGTCTCGTACAAAGCCAAATAAAAAAACTAAAAATTAATACTTACCTACTAATAAAAAGAAGACATGAAACTCCCTTTTTATGTCCCAAATCAGTGTAATTTTTCTGATTTAAAATATTAATTTGTTCACCTTATTTTGACTTTATAGGCGGGTCTGGGGCTTACTACTTGTTCTTTTCTTTGCATTTTCTGAGAACATTTACTATTGTAATGTATATATTTTTGCATTATCAGAAAGAATAGATTGCAATAAACAAAATGCCCACCGACTTTTTAAAAAAAAAGCTGATATTTGACGCGAGAATTTTCGATTGAAAATTAGGGTTAATTTTTCGTTATTAAGTCAAAATAAGGTGAAAAAATAAATATTTTCAATCAGAAAAATTACACTGATTTGGGACATAAAAAGGGAGTTTCATGTCTTCTTTTTATTAGTAGGTAAGTATTAATTTTTAGTTTTTTTATTTGGCTCTAGTTTTGTTGTTAATTTTATGTTTCTTGTGTTATATTAATTACCTACTTGAAATAAAACTGAAGTATTAACATACAAAAAAAAAACTTGGTTATTTGAATTTTTCACATAAATTTTGAGGTTATGTAAAAAAGTGTAAATACAAAAGTTGTAGATCTTTTTATTACCTACAACTTTGCCATTTAACTTTTTTCCATAGGACTTGTAGTTTTGCCGGAAATCGAGATAAACCGTTTTCTACTCTTAAAAACTCACCCCCTTCACTTCGCGACCTCAAATCGCTCGTAAATTATTTTTCTTTTATTTTTGTTATATTCTCTTCCTTTTCCAATGGGTTTCATCCTACTATAAATTTATTTTACTTTTGTAAATTTTCAAAGGTTTTTAAAAGCACTAGTCATTAGACTAGTGACTAAACCACTAAGGCTTAGAGCTTGGCTCTCCGAAGGTCGTGGGTTTGATCCCCCGAACAAAATATATATTTTCAGCTCTGGTTAGTATAACGCAGGCTGACCGCCTGATTGTCTGACAAGGATGATGGGGTCCTGCGCCTGATCTCTTGCCAGTCGTGCGGTTATCCGTCCCACTGGGTTATGAGAGTAAGAGAAGTGAGAGTGATCTTGTGTACTGCGCACGCACTTGTGCTCTACTAACAATAACTCCTGTGTTGCCGGACTGGTTTCAACGAAACTACACGAGGTTCTCTATATTATGCTTGCCAATAACTCTGATCAAATAAAAATTTTATTGTCACTAGAAAAGAAAGATGGAGGGAGAAAAAACTCCTTTTATACTTTCCTACTTTATTAATAACTTATCTTTATACTAATATATCTATACTAATATTATAAAGCTGAAGAGTTTGTTTGTTTGTTTGAACGCGCTAATCACAGGAACTACTGGTTCGAATTGAAAAATTATTTTTGTGTTGGATATTCCATTTATCGAGGAAGGCTTGAGGCTATATAATATCACGCTGTGACCAATAGGAGCCAAGTGTAAGTGAAAAATGTGGAAAAAACGGGGAAAATTATTCATATTTGAGGGCTTCCGTTGCGTGCGCTGCGTAAACGGTTCAAGTAATAAAAATGTCCGCGACAGCATATATAAGATTGACTCACTATAACCTTTTTATGGCAATCAAATTTGGTTGAAATTAATGCATTATTGCGCCATCAGTTGATGCGGACGAACTCTCGGGCAACAGCTAGTAATATTATAAAGCTGAAGAGTTTATTTGTTTGAACGCGCTAATCTCAGGAATTGAAAAATTAAAAATGTTTATACATAATTATTCCTGTTTAAATGATCTAAAAATGTCCGCGACAGTATATTACGTCTATCTTTTAAGATTGACTCACTAGGTATAACCTTTTATATGGCGATCATAATAACAGAAATTGTTATGAGTTATGTCTACAAAAGATGTTCACAAAAATGTAACTGGGAATATCTTAACAAGACAAAGATATCTAGGATAAAATAAAAGTAGCCTGGTCCATGTATCCTGGAGTTATGCTGGTTATACACCTGCAGACACCTGCCGTAATGACGCTGTTAACTTGACTTATTTTGTGCTGTTGCTCGTTAAATATAAAGCCTGCTTTAAAGCCTGGCCAATTTGTTTCAGGATAAATATGGACGAAACGGTTAAGAAAATTCTACCAATAATGTTCTAATACTTACAAAAAGGTTGAAATTACTCATCACGATGGCGAAGTACGTTACTGAAACAGTTTCGGTGGCCAACACAATAGGCTAGCGGACTGTTTTTTTTATTGCATAAATGAATAGTACCTAGTACCTACTCTTGAATATGAGTAACTTCTCAGAAGAAACAGTATGTCAAAAGTCAATATTTTCAAAGGTACAGCAATTTGTATATAAAATTTCGCAAGTCTCGAAGAAACGCTCCATACTAAAGTCGTACCCACGTGTGACGTCAAACGTGGGAAATAGTGTATGAAGTACAAAATATATAGTACAAATTTGTTTCTGTGGCCTAATATATGGCCACAGGAACATATTTGTAAATATCTCCGATATTTGTGTTTAAATTCAACCCTACCGTAATTAATGTTTTTGTATATGATGTAGAATTTTTTCATCATCTTTTTTGTTTCATCGAAATTGAAATCATTTTTTTTTTCATCGAAATCCGTTCATTAGTTTGCGCGTGAAAGAGTAACAAACATCCATCCATCCTCACAAACTTTCACATTTATAATATTAGTAGGAAGTAAACTAATGATGTATAGTAATGCCTCAATATTTCTGAGTATATTAATGAAACTAAATATTTTAGATGTAGTCCGATCCCTGGACAGAGCAAATGATTTAACGCTACCATTTATTTTATTTGTGTCATCCCATTCATATTATAATATTAACATTAATTTTATAATCTACTGTCCGTGCGCGAGTTGCATGCGTTATTTTGTCCTCCCCGTGGTCTACTCTATGTCTATGCTTTTCATTACAATCCGTTCAGTAGTTTCGTTTCGGATCCAATTCAATACAAACAAACAATGAAATCTTTCATCTTTACAATATTAGTGTAGATATTGAAATAGTTCGCTATCACAACGTAGGTACTTATCTCAATTATTATTAGTTACGAGAACTTTGTATTTTGTCCGTTTTTGCGGACGTGCCTCGGAAGCCCTAATTACAAATGCCCGCTGGCTCCGAAATCTACGGCTTGCTTTATTCAAATCATTGTTCTACGTTTAAAATTATGTGTCAATTTCACCAACGCCTGTTAAAGTTAAACGTTGATTAAGGCGCTCTTACCCTAAAAATACGCTTCTTTAAAAAATTTTTTGAGACGAATGGATACATTTTAGTGCAATAAAAAAATATATGTTAATTTTGATCATATTTGCTAGGGGACCTTCATTTTCAAAACACGTTATCTGAACATTTTACCGATAAAAAAAAATCATAAAGTAACCATTAAAATAGAAATTCTTGGAGTTGTAACTGTACTATTTGTGAACAAAAATGAGAAAATTATTTGCAGTTTCGTAAAACATAATAAAAGGAAGGGAATTGTTGTTTTGATTTTTCGATTGGAATAAGATATTTGTTACAATTAGTTTATTTTAATAATAAATAATTCGGACGAGTCGAATGAAACATCGCGAAATGGCGACCTGTCATTCCTTCTCTTTCATATCTATGGAATAAGACAGTACCGGCTTAGGCCTCTTGCTAATGAGACGTAGGTATGTCAAATTTTTCCACTTTTTTCTGCTCAAAAATCATTCGAATTTAATCTTGAAAGTCCGTTCAAATTTATTTACCCCCGACTTGACCTTTATGTCGTCTGCATAAAGGTCAAGTCGGGGGTATAAATATTAGTTTTTCTTTCGTCGTGTAATACTAATAATATATGCGTAATTTTGCTGTCTGACGTAAGGCGCTCGGTAGCCTTTTGGCTTTTTGCGTTGTTGCGACCAATTGGTCTCGGGTTCGAATCCCGGTCAGACGATTTTTTTTTCTTTTTCTTTTTCTCGCACTATAAAACTCCGAGCAATGCTTGTTCTCCCAGTAATAAAAGTATATTGTTAGTTATGTACTTATTTTATTATTAGTTACTTTAAGTTGTTGTAAATATTAGTGTAGAATATATTATAAAAAATATGAAAAGATTATATTCGATGAAAGTTCAAAAACCGTCTTTTTAAGATGCTAGATGGAAGTACAAAAACTCTTTATAAGTAGGTACTAGGGAAACCGAGCTTTGGTCGTAGTTTTAGTACAACGATAAAATATAATAAAAAATAAATAAAAAATATTAAAGAAAAACAAATACATTATGTATAAGAATCACAAAAATAATATTTATCTTACTGGGATTTGAACTCACCACCAAAAATCAAACGTAGGTAGCAAACCGAGCTGCCAGTCAGACTGACGTAAAGTTACCGAAATTATTGATATAATTTATTACACGACGAAAGAAAAAACATATTTGATTCAAAATTGACAACATTGATTGACAACAAAATTAGTAATTATATTATAATACCTAAATATTATTCTGTTGGTTTGTAAAGTTTATAGATAATATAATTATATCAATTATTATAATCAATTCTAATTCTAATCACCATGAGCAATAAGGAACATGTATTAATTAGTAATCTACGTTTATTTTTTACTAGCTTTTTCCCGCGACTTCGTCGGCGTGAAGATCGGTTTCCATACAAAATTTTAACCCCTTTGTTACCCCCGTAGGAGGCGAATTTTAAAAAATCCTTTCTTAGCGGATGCCTACGTCATTACAACTATCTGTATGTCAAATTTCAGCTAAATCCGTTCAGTAGTTTCGGCTGCGCGTTGATAGATGAGTCAGTCAGCTTTGCCTTTTATATATTTAGACTAGGTGATGCCCGCTACTTCATGCGCGCAAAAGGAAATCTCGATGGAACTTCACATTTTTCCGCATTAAAAAGTATACCTATGTGCTTCCCCGTGGTCTATTCTATTATATATCTGTCCTAAATTTCATCAAAATCTGTCCAGTAGTTTCCGAGCCTATACAATACAAACAAACAAACATAAACACAAAAAAAACCTGTCTGTATTATATTAGTATAGATTAAATAAAACAATATTTACAATAAATATGATGTAGCCGAAGAGACTATTTGGTTAAACCACTAATATAATATCAGAAACTAGGTAGGTACTAGGTACCTATTTGAAATTGTAATTTTTTGGGTGTCAGATAGCCGAAGTTCTTGTAAGTAGAAGGCGAATATTGGATATTGAATTTTATTGTGTATTTATTTATATGTATTGTATAAAATAATTTAGCTTTGTGCTACGCGAACGAAGTTGCGGGCAAAAGCAAGTTTAGATTTTCTAATCGCTGAAAATTGCGAAATTTTACATACAATTTTGAAATCTCTTAGAATGAAACGTCAATGTGTGTAATGTGTATTGTGTATGTGTATGTTGTAGTGTGTATTCCGCAGTACTTCAACTGCTTATTATAATAAAGGAATCTACACTAATATTATAAAGAAGAAAACTTTGTATGTTTGTTTGTTTGTTTGTAATGAATAAGCCGATTTCAAAAATTCTTTCACCATTCGAAAGCTACATTATCCACGAGTAACATAGGCAAAGTTTTATTTTGGAAAAAAATAGGGTTTCGTAAGATATTTGGGTTTTTCGGACACAAGGTGTAAAAAATCAACCGGAAAAGTTACTTATTTTGCGTACGCTGCCTAAACTATAAAAGATAGAACCATAAAAATATGTTCTAATTAATTGTAGATCTTATAAATATCTACAAAAAAGTCCGCGACACACTATATCTATACCTATCTATGTCGAGTGAGGCACGACAACCAATTTTTATTTAGAAATCTTGAATTTTTTTTGGAATACATTTAAACGCGTTTATTTTACTCATGCTATTAATCCTTATCAAAATTTCATCACTAAAGTACAGTTTATGTAGATAATATTTGGTCTTTGAATGATTAAAATTGGACGTTTGGTTTTGAAGTTATGGTGAAATTAAAATATTACGATTTCTGCTGCACGGCCCGTTGCGAAGCGTCACCAAGGCGGGGGTGCGCGTGCGGGAGGGGAGTTTAGATTAGATCTATGAGAAGGGATGTTCGATGTTGGCATCGATAATGACATCGATTGCTAAACATCGATGTCAGGCAACATCGATGTTTTTTTTCTAACGTCTTCACGGCCTGCCGTCCGTCATCAATACATCCATACTAATATTATAAATAGGAAAGTGTTTGTGTTTGTCCGTCTTTCACGCCAAAACAACTAAACAGATTAAAATGAAATTTGGTACACAGATAGTCTAGAGCTTGAGAAAGGGGATACTTTATTTACAGTTTCACGTAAAAACTACTAAGCCGATTATCACGAAAGTTGACACAGATATAAAGCAGACCACGGGAAAGGACATAGGCTACTTTTTATCGCGGGGAAGTGTGCGGTTGCCGTGGGATACTTTATTTACGGTTTCACGTAAAAATTACCAAACAGATTATCATAAAATTTGACACAGATATAAAGTAGACCATGGGGAAGGACATGGACTACTTTTTATCGTGGGACATATAAGGTTTCCGTGGGTTACTGTACTTACGCGGGCAGAGCCGCGGGCATCAGCTAGTATAATATATAAATATTAGATTTGCATTTTATTATTTTAAGTAATAAGTCCATGAAAAATGAAGAAATTAGGATATAGATTAGATAGGTATATAGATTCTTTATGACTAAACAATATTGAATACGTGAACTTTATTTAACAATTACTTTTTTTTTAGCTTAGGGAAACTAAAAAGATTAATTGCTGAAATCGCAATGGCTAAATCTATACATATAAAATCCTTTGTCCTGAATGACTGACGGATCAACGCACAGCCTAAACCGCTGATCGTAGAGACCTGAAACTTCCAGGGCTTGCTCTTTGTAATGCGTAGGCATCCGATAAGAAGGGATTTTTCGAAATTCGACTTCTAAGGGGGTGAAAAGGGGGAAAACAGTTTGTATGGGGCAACGTGATTCCTTGGTCCAATCTACTTCATATTTTGCACAAACATTAAGTTACAGAATTAATGGAATTCGTGTATCATAGTTTATTGAAATTCGTCCCCTAACGGGAATAAAAAGGGAAAGAAAGGTGTTTGGGAGCGATTTGCTTTAAAGTTGATATAAATACTCCTTGGTGCTTTTGATTTAAAGTTCCCATTCACAAGTGATCGATCGATTTAGTTTTTACAATTTAAACATTTATTGGATTCGTAGTTGCAAGGAAATCGGTTTAGATAAAAATTGAATATAGCCTAAGATCCTAGGACCGCCTTACTACACTTTTTATATGAAACTCGTATATATATGAGTAAATTTTGTTCCGATTTTTGACGCCCACAGCAAAAACTAGCTGGTAGGTCTTACACTAATCATTTTGTGTAATAGTTTATCGTTAGAAATTTACTTTCAAATACGAATTAATTTCCAATTTGATCGAAGCAATCGATAGCCCGTGAGTGGGGAGCTTTATTTTTATTTTGACATAATATTATGTTGTCATCATGTTGAAAAATAAATCTGACAAGAATTAAAAAGTTAAATTTGATGAAAATCTATTCTTGAAAAAGTAGGCACTTAAATATTTGCGAATGCTGTATATAATACATATTATCTTCATAATACATCCATACTAATATTATAAATGGGAAAATGTGTGTCTGTTTGTCCGTCTTCCACGCCAAAACTACTGAACCGATTGTAACGAAATTTGGTACACAGATACAGAGAGTGCAGCCTGAGAAAGGATATAGGCTACTTTTTATCGCAGGGAAATGTACGGTTCCTGTGGGATACTTTATTTACAGTTTCACGTAAAAACTACTAAACCGATTATCATGAAATTTGGCACAGATATAAAGTAGACCACGAGGAAGGACATAGGCTACTTTTTATCGCGGAGAAATATACGGTTCCCGTGGAAAACTTTTTTTACACTTTCACGTAAAAACTACTAAACGTATCATCATAAAATTTGGTACAGATATAAAGTAGACCACGAGGAAGTGTTCTTCCTCGTGCTCTACAACTTTAAGCTACTTTTTATCGCGGGACATATACGGTTCCCGTGGGTTACTGTACTTACGCGGGCGGAGCCACGGGCATCAGCTATCTATACTATAATAATTATTATAAAGCTGAAGAGTTTTTTTGCTTGAACGCGCTAATCTCAGGAACTACTGGTTTGAATTGAAAAAATATTTTTGTGTTGGATAGTCCATTTAAAGAGGAAGGATCTAGGCTATAAAGCATCACGCTGTGACCAATAGGAGCGAAGAACAGTGGAAAATGTGGAAAAAACGGGGAAAATTATTCATCTTTGAGGGCTCACGTTGTTTGTTTGATCGCGCTGATCTCAGGAACTGCTAAATCGAATTGAAAAATTCTTTTTGTGTTAGATAGTCCATTTGTCGAGGAAGGCTATATAACATTACGCAGCGACTAACAAGAGCGAAGCATCAGTGAAAATGTTGCAAAAACGGGGAAAAATATTCATATTTGAGCTTTATTTGCGAGGGCTTCCGTTGCGTGCACTGCGTAAACGGCTCAACTTACTCAAAAAATATGTACCTATGAAAGAATTATTCCTCTTTAAATGATCTAAAAAAATCTTTTAAGATTGACTCACTATAACCTTTTTATGGTAATCAAATTTGGTCGAAATTAATGCATTATTGCGCCATCAGTTGACGCGGACGAAGTCGCGGGCAACAGCTAGTTTAGTACAAAATTAGGAATTAGACTTCTTTGGACCTAGACTGAAAATAGACATTTTGACACATTAAATTTGTACTGAGATTTGAACCTAGACGCTACGCTATGCTTTAGGCGGGCACAATACCGCTAGGCTATGAAGCTGTGAAGCACATTATGATGTTGACGAAATTCCGCTTTTGTACATTAAGGACACATCACTTTGATGTAATTCGCATGAAGCCCCCCGCAGTAACGGGGGCGGCACGTCCCCCACTCATCTCCTTCACCCCCTCGAATACTTCATAGTTGGCTACTCACAGCGCCTTAAGGGTGAGAAAATAAAAATAAGTGTAGCTCGAATTAGAATATGTATTCGAATATATCAAGATATGGTACAATTATTGACAATATAAGTCAAAGTATTAATTCACTTTTTAAACTGTTAATAATACAGATATGTTTTATTAATTGGAGTTTTGTAGATACCAATAGATTAATTATCATGTTATCTCTCTTATTCTTCGTATTAATGAAAGAGAAGGCATGATATTTCGACAAATGATTAAAGATAGGCTTTGGTGAAATTGGGACTAAATCTGACAAATTACCGAGAAAAAATTGCGTGTAGTTGCTGCGTCTTTAAATTGCGATGCGGCCAAATTTACATGAATGAGTTGTGAAATCTTTAACGAGAATCCACTTTTGATTAACGAAGTTGGTTCTTAGAATGCGATTATTTCATTAATAAAATCAGTAGGCAGATAAAAGATATACCTAATCAACGTATTAGGTTTCATCTGTGTTTCTTATGGTGTTTTGTCGCGTCGGTAAGTAGTGCCATCGTGTGTTCTAAGGGGGCCCATACATGGTCCGGTCTACCTTCAGTTCGGCCTGAACGGATGCAAAATCGTATCGTGTGTGTGCAATTTCGAGATCGCATCAGGCGGCCGTACGGACTGAAGCGATTCGTTCCAGTGTTGCCAGCTCTTTTTTTGTGAAACTACTAAAATCGTATCGATTTCTACTAAAACTACTAAAAAACTACTAAAGAGGCTACTTAACTTAGAAATTCCTGAAGCCCCCCAAAAACCACTGCATTTTAGGTTTTATTATATTAAATTTTTTTCATTAATTGAATTTGATTATAAATTTTACCATTAAATTAAAATATACTAGGAAATATTACGTATTTAGTAGCTATTTTGCATATCATTACTGTCTGGCTCTTTCCTACTTAAACACTACTAATAACTAAATTTCTACCAAGGAGGGAATAAAATACTCAATTTAGTAAAATTTTGTAAAATAACTAAGTTGGCAACATTAATTCTGGCCTGACCGATCGGCCTGAACGCGCGGCCTGTCCTGACCGTGTGTGGACAAATCGCTTCAGTTCTTGCCCGACCCGCTGCCGTGCGGGCGTGTATCTTGTACAAGCGTTGTATGAGTTTTCGCGGTGTTTAAATACAAAATTGATAAACACGACCGTAGCGCGCGGCAAACCAGAATGCAGGGGGGTGAAACTCTCATACATGCACAAATTAACAGAGTACAGAGACATCTAAAAATGACTGTCCGGTACTAACAGTTTGAAAGTTTTCGGATTGTCACAACAGATGCCACTAAGCGACTTCTACATCGCGCTATCGCTAACACAAGGCGTATTTATAAGGGCTCGCGAACATTTTACTATGCAGCAATCATATCCCACTATTAAAGAGGAACTTGGTCGTTGTTGTGTCTACGACTTTCGATAAAACTTAATTTCTGTCCATAATTCAGTTCAATAAAAATTATCAGGCGGTACTACTTCCATCTAGCGGGTTTGATAGTAACTAAAACGGTACAACGCCATCTAAAAACGACATTCCGAAACTTTTGCAAGACTCAGTTTCAATTTTAGAGTTGCGCATCTATACTAATATATATATCTGTATTATCTATGCCAGAATGGACTGATGCGACTGTTCCGTGTGTGGGCACGAATCAGATCAGGCCGAACTGATGTAAATTGGATTGGATGCGATTTTTTCCGTGTGTGTGCTCGAATCCGTTCAGGCCGAACTGACGTCAGTTCCAGCTGAAACGATCGGCCTCTCGTCTGTGGGGGCCTTAAATGTACCTGCAACGGAAATAGTAACCCTGCAGTAACATATTTTATTTAAAAACTTACTGCATTATCAAAATATTTCCAAGAAAATTCTAGAGATTTGTTGCTGGTGTTTCTTGTTCTTATTTCTGCCAGCTTTCGTGTTATTGTCACGAAGAGCCGCAATCAGCGCTGACATATTTTTTATCGCGCTACGTGAGAACCGAGGAGTGCCGAGGACGTACGACAATTTCGTGAGTCCAGCTCTTGTGATTCTAGGTCATCGTATAATTTAAAACCTAGGGATACCAAAATTATTTTTGTAAACAAGGTTCCTAGCAGGAGCGTTTTTAAGTCGGGACATCTGACAGCGTTTTAACACGACAAGGACCGTCGGGCTACCAAGCGTCGCCTGGTGTCTGAAAAAGTTTTTGATACCACTTACGCCACCAGATGACGCTTTATGTGCGTTGGGTTTGCCCCCTAACCGCAGGAAGAATATCAAACACCTTCATTGTATGGGCGCTGTCGTGATTTTCATACAACCTCCTGCGTTACGTTTACACATCTGTCAATAGGCAATCGGACTAATTTTTTTTATTGCATAAATGAATAGTACTCTTAAATATGAGTAACTTCTCAGAAGAAACCGTATATCAAAAGTAAATTTTTTCAAAGGTTTTTCGCGCGAGCCTCCTAAAAACGCTCCATACTAGTCGACATACAAATGACGTCACTTGTAGGTACATATATTTGTAAATATCTCCCATATTTGTGCGTTTCAGTTCATTTTTACCATAATGAATGTTTTGTATATGATGTGAGTAAACTAATGATGTAGGTTTTGTTTACCAATTTCGCAAAAAAAAAAATTGTACTTTTCAAATTATTTTATTAGTAAACTACACATAAAATAATATATTTTTTTACATTAACCAAGTAGTAATGCCTCAATATTTCAGAATATATTAATGAAACCAAATATTTCAGATGTAGTCCGATCCCCTATTGTTCTTGCTAGGCATCCTGTGAAGTCAACCCAAGCAGGATATATTCTACTTAGAGTAACACCGTATGCTGAGTGCGTGTTTTTATCACTGCTCGCCGTAAAGAAGTTAACTATAATTTCTGGCAGAATAATGCAAAACCTTTGCAACCGCGATTGTCTTAAATAAATAAAAAAAAAAACTACAATTTGTACGGCATCGAAACAACGCCTCAGTGGCAAACAAGTAAGTAACTAATTCGATGCCATACAAATTGTAGATAACACTACTACCAAAGAATATATATTACTAACGTACTACTACTACCTACTAAGTACTAACCTCACATAGTAGGGTAGTGACAAAAACTCGCACTTAGCACACTGAAGCCTAATTTTGTTAACTATTTTCGATTTAACCCATAAGTTATAATTAGGAAAAATAAGTAATAAGTAAAAAAAAAAAAAAATTAAAAAATAAGTTGTAGGTAAAAAAAATTGTATGGGGTTTAATTTATCGCATCGCAAACGACATGTCACTTAGCGATGACTTATCAAATCTCATACATTTTTGATTACGAAGTTCGATGTCGAAATTATCAAATGCATTTTGACAGATTAAACAAAAAATATTTGGTATGTCGAATGTCAATAGCGTACCTAGTCATTCACTTATATGTAACTGGTTGTTTCATTTATTGCATCAACTTATACTACATAACATATCAATATCTAGATCGAATAGGATTTTTAAACGCACTATTTGATGTATCATAAAGAGAGGGAGAGACAAATGAAGTCTACATACGATACTACAACTTATCAATTGTAGATACGTTATATATTATTTACAAATTGTAATTATTTAATTTTTAGCAAGCGCCTAAACATGGCTATTAAGTTTGTCCTGTCAATGTTTTTGATAATATTGTATCTACTTAGTTAAGCTAATAAAGTTTTGAAGTTCATAATATTATGTAATATTTAATTTTTTTTTGTCTCTCATTATGCAAACACGTTATAATCTGCTGTCGGTAACCCTATATAACTGACCCTTCTGTAATGCAGGCGAATTCGGTAGCTCGATGAAATCACGATATTTCAATAATTTTCGTGACTTTCTGTATGCGGAGTTAATTTACATTTATATGACATTTATTTCCATTTAATTTTGTGCTCGTTTCGACAATAATGTACTGGCAAATAGTGTATGTAGGTGTAGTTTAATGATGAAGTAAACATTATATTGTCGAAATTGGTAGGTAATGTTAAATAATTGAGAATAATATTAATTAATTAGCTATTAATACTTTGATTTATAATTGTTTATTGTACTATGTAGTATGTATTGATAAAACACAGGGATTTCAAGGACATTATGTGAGATCTTTCATCCTGTGACCTACTGTTAATTTGTTACGATATCATGATTAACTTAAAATTTATAAACGGAAAAGAGATGTTTGATTTTGGGCCAGTTCTATGTACACTACATAGGTAAATAGGAAAAAAATATGGGAATATCATAAAAATACGAAAAAATTAATTTGAAGAAGGGTACATGCGTACAAAAATGATTATTTGAAGAGTTTTTTATTGCGAGAACACTATTTTTAGGGTGGCCATGACGGTTGTTTTGACTTGACTTTTGACGTAGTAGACAGTTATACGAAGAGACGTCGTCTTGAATGTCATACGTCTTTCTTTGTCAAAAGTCATGTCATTGACAAAATTACAATCTTTAGATAATTCTGATCTGATCCGCCATGTTTTATTTTACTTTGTGTTGCTCTCCTTAATTTAAATGTACATGGAAACGAAGTGAAATTAAACAAAATAAATAATAGGAAACGGTTACTATATTATGTATCTATATTTACATATACTGTACATAGGGCTGGCCCAGGCCTCATACATTTCTTGAACATCTCTTTTAACTTTATCCCTTCTTAGTACTCCTAGTAGTTTCTTTAGATGCTGCCCTCGGCTTTGCGCTCCTATGGCTTTACCTATGGATTTCTGGATTCCTATCTGAATTATTTTCTTGTTTCAGCCTTTTTAGACTTCTTTTTACGTAGTTTTTTTATTTTGCTCCATCCATCCATACATCCATCCTAACAAACTTTCATATTTATAATAGTAGTAAGATTTAAGTATTCTTTTTTAATTTTTAATTGGTTGAACAGAATAGATAATTACGTACAGTGAAACAGCTTTCATAGAACAATCCAAATCGAATTCGACAATTTTCACTTCAACGGCCCACAATTTTTCCACACAATAGCTGTGAACAGTAGACACACCGTATGCTTATAGTAGGTAGTGCAATCCAATCGAAAGCTAACTATGTAGCTGTTTAGCTGTTCTTCTTTCTTTAATCTGTACCCGCATAAGCATGAAATAAGATCGTTACAATATGTCGCGAAAACGGTTGTAGATGGCTTTTTGTAATACCACCCGCGGGATCGAAGTTTGTATAAAAACAGCCACTTAAACAACTTGAAGGTGACATTTAGTTTCTAAAATTTAAATTTTATAAAAACAACACTTTGTTTCTTATTTAAAGGTAGGCTGAGTAATGAAAAATTCTCATACAACAAATATTGTTTATAAAGAACGTGACAGAATTGATACTGTTGTGGATAGAATTAAGTTTTATTGTAAATAGGCTTAATTTGTATATTTGTTTGTAAATAGTACAGTTTCAGTAGGATAAGAATCACTGAAATGTATTAGAATAGGCTAGGATACGTGTATGTAAATTATTTTGCATAATATCGACAGAATATGTCCGATACATTTTGTAAATATTGTATATAATTTGCATTGTATCGAGTCGATAGGTCCTAGGTCACTTTTTTGTACTGTTAAGGATCAAAGGGGCCTATCCGATCACCGCGGGCGAATATGTGTGCGCGGAAAAGAGACGCACCTCGCGGTGAGGGATAGCATGATCCGCGGCGCGGGGGGTCACGAACTCGTAACCCCGCGGGGCCTCTTTGATTCTGGCTATAAATATAGAGCCGGATTCCGGGTTCTTCACTGTGTGTCGAAGCAGTCACGAGTCTGGAAGAAGAAGACTCCCGAAGAAACCCTGGAAGAAATAGTAATAGTGAAAGTAGTGCTAGTATAGTGAATAGTGAATACTGTGCTACGGGAAAATTGTATGGGGAAAATAAACGAACGGGTTTCAATCGTGTAATGGTCGTTTCAATCGAAATTTCCCCAGAGCTATCGAGGCGGTCCACGAACGTAATATACGGCGTACCTGGAACGGAGGGTGCGTTGTATTAGGCCAGATAGTGGCCCCCCGGACAGTGTCTGGCTGCCGTGCTGGATACTGCAACATCGTGGACTGTGGAAAAGTGAATATAAGTGGCCTCCGAGCTGAGTCGTGGGTTCTGAGGGCCACTACATTTCTGGTCCTTCTCGGCCGGATACGCTGTCTTGCCAGTGACAGTATTCTGGTCCAACGTGTTGGCCCCACGGTCGGATCGTGAGTACCGTGTGGGTGAAAAAGTGCTGTGTTCCTGCCCTGCCCGATCGGCTCCCGGTTCAGTGCGTGTTGGAGTCTCGGCCCAGAAGGGGTATCGGGTCCAACGAACTCGGGAAGTGGAGGAGCCTACGTCTACGTGTTCGTCGTGAACCTTCGCCGTGGTACGTCGAGTGGAATCGTCTCCAGGTGGGCCAAGTGGGTCTACAAGCTTCCGCCGCGTGCATCGAGTCACCGGGGAAGGTCGTATCATCGGGTCGTCGTGTCTTCACGTCGGACAAGTACGTCGCGCGCACGTCGTCGCTACGTACGGACAGTACCGTGAGTCACTGAACTTTTTCATACTCAGTGAAAGTGTAAAGTGTTTTGTGAACATTAAGTGTTTAAAGACTCTTTAAGTACTTAGTTTTAGTAAACCCCTGTATATATTAATGTAAGGTCAGGCCAATTAAGTGCCTGCGAAAAATTTAATAGCAATATTTCATTTGTGTTTTTGCCTTCGAGCAAAGACAGGGGTTATTAAATGCCTGTAGAAATTTAATAGCAATTTCTCATTTGTGCATTTTTGCCTTCACAATAGGGAAGGCGTTCCCAACTGTTAGGGGAACATAAATTTAAGTTTAAATTTAATTTAAATTTGAATTTCGAATTATTTCTCGTAAATATTTTTTGAATTATTCTTTAATTGTCTTTACATTTTAAATTTTAATTTTAAATTTAATCTGTACATATTGTTGCTTGTTTTTTGTTTTTTGTTTTGTTGTGTGAATATTAGGTTAAGTCTTGACAATGGTAGTAACCAGAAGCCAAGCTGACGCACCAGAGATAGTTGAAAGGAATCGTACCGAAATGGAACGTCTACGGTTTCATGATCCGCCAGCATCCCCGTCTGTACGCACAAAGGCATACACTACGGAGCCTACGGAAGCAGGCACATCGCAGCTGCTCATGCAAGAACGTCCAAGGGTTCGTTCTACAACGGGATCACATGTGTCCACAATGAGCGCCGTCACTCGTGTGAAGATGGCTGAATTGAAAGCTGCAGAAAAACTAGCCGAGATTAAAAAGAAGGAACTCGAGCTGGAAAAACAATTGGTGCAGAAGCGATTGGAGGCCGAAGTATCTGCCATTCAGGACGAGGTTAGCATCCACGATGAGGATCGCAACAGTCACACAAGGGTGACAGAATGGTTGAAGTCTACCGAGGCAGAGCCAAGGGAGGAAGCTGTTCAAGTGGAGCAGCCCCAACCAGTGCAGCAAGGCCCAACGGAAAAGGGAGACATTCAACGGCTGGCAGAGGCCATCGAGAAAATGGCACGGCCGCGAACTCATAGGATGGATCTACCTACCTTTTCGGGACTAATCACGGAGTGGCTTCCATTTAAGGCGGCCTACAATGAAAGTACAAGTATGTACCAAGTCCCAGCAGCAGAAAACTTGCAACGATTACGAACCTGCCTGAAAGGCGACGCAAGGGAAGCCGTATCGGCACTTCTGAGTACTGCGACGGATCCGGAGGTGATCATGAAGACACTGGAACAATGCTTCGGACGTCGGGAAGTGATAATCGATAAGGCAATGGAAGACCTCAAGAGGTTACAACGGCCCACGTCGGCGGCCGGTGAGTTGAATAATTTTGCCATCAAGGTGCAAAATATTGTTTGTGTGTTGCAGAGTGTTGACAATCGACGAGGTTACCTCTACAACCCCATGTTAACCAGGGAGGTCCTGGAGAAGTTGAGTCCACACCTCAAGTCAAGGTGGTGCGACTACGCACACGAACAAGAGGGAAGTGTGCAACCCGAAATCGTACTTCTGTCACGATTTCTGATGAAGGAAGCGGACCGAGCGCTCCGATACTCCTATGCACCGCAAACCAGTGCAGCGTCTGCCAGGAAAGAAGTAAGGCAGCCAGTGGGAGCAGCCGGACCGAAGAAAAAGAACGTGGTCTACAGCACTACCGAGGCCGCAAGTACCTGTCCGTGCTGTAAGAAGGGACCACACAAGTTGAGCACCTGCCAGAAGTATAAAGGCATGAATGTAAGTGCCAGGTGGGAGTTCGTGAAAAAGGAAAAGCTTTGCTTCAAGTGCATCGATGAGAAGCACCGAAAAGATAAATGCAAGGCAAAGGGCTGCAACGTGAACGGCTGCAACAGGCCTCATCATCCGTCGCTTCACGTGGAACGGGGGGAGCAACAGCAGCAGCAGCCAACGGAGCCACAGCAGCAACCGCAGCAGCAGTGGCAGCGACAATCGCAAGAGGAGGTTGCGATGTCGACACAAACAGCTTCAGCTGAGAAGGTACTCCTGAAGATGTGCCCTGTGATCGTGTCCGGACCACGGGGGGAGTACACCACACATGCATTCCTGGACGAAGGAGCTACCGTCACACTCATCGATGAAGAGTTGGCGCGAGCCGTCGGTGCACAGGGTGATGCAAAACCATTAAGGTTACGTGGAGTGAACATGCAGAAGAGCGACAATGCCAGCAGAGAGGTTCACTTACATATTCGTGGATTGTTCGCAGGAAAACCGCTCGCACTCCGAGCGCGGACAGTCAAAAATTTGGACTTGCACCAGCAAGCAGTACCGTTGAACGTCGCATCGTGTCAACACTTAAGGGATCTTCGGAAAGAAGAAATTTGCTACACAGCAGCAAAACCGATGCTACTGGTGGGGAGCGACCACTGGCAGTACATTATCAGTCAAGAAATAAGGACTGGGAAACGAAATGAGCCGGCAGCGTCCAGGACCCAACTGGGATGGGTCATCCATGGGACGATACCGCGCAGAACGATGCCTCGACGAGGGAATGCAGAAAGGGTGTTCCATGCGAGGACAGACGAAGGACTTCACGAACTGGTGGAGGAGCACTTCGCGATCGAGTCATTGGGAGTAGCAGCCAAGGCACGGGTAAGGCCAGAGGACCAACGTGCAGTGGACATCGTGGCGGCTACCATCAAACCCACCGATGGAGGATACGAGGTAGGTCTACCATGGAAAGACGACAACATTGTGTTTCCAGGTCACTGCAGCTACGAGGCAGCTTGCAGACGCCTCAGGAAGATGGAGGCAAAAATGGATGCAGATCCAAAATTTGCAGAGGCTTACACAGCACAGGTAAGTAATCTGTTTGAAAAAGGCTATGCTGTTCCATGCGACGGTTCAGAAGAACATAGCAGGAGGAGCTGGTTCCTGCCACACTTTGCAGTGGAGAATCCCAACAAGCCGGGGAAGCTTCGCTTGGTGTTCGACGCCGCAGCCAAAGCGGGAGGCACCTGCCTGAACGACGGTCTGCTGGAGGGACCCGACAGGTTAGTATCGCTGCTCGGTATTCTTTTCAGGTTCCGAGAGAAGCAGGTGGCAGTAACAGCGGACATCCAGGAAATGTTCCTCAGGATAAAGATTATCCAGGAGGACCAGGCAGCACAGCAGTTCCTATGGAGAGGAACAGCACGGAACCGACCACCTCAGAAGTTCAAGATGAAAAGCATGATCTTCGGGGCGGCCAGTTCACCATTCATGGCACACTTCGTAAGGGACTACAACGCGGAAAAACATGCGGAGGAGTACCCTAGAGCTCTGGAGGCAATCACCAAGGGGCACTACGTAGATGACCTGGTGATGAGCTACGAAGACGAACAAGAAGCCAGAATGGCCGTGGAGGAAATTCGCAAGGTACATGCTGTAGCAGGCTTCACACTACGAGGATGGAGCTCTAACAAGGAATATGTGCTACGCGACGTGCCTGCGGAGCTACGGGAGGCTGCGAGCTCGAGCTTAGGGGGCAAGCAGCCGGAAAACAAGATCCTGGGAATCTACTGGGATGCAGGTAAGGATGTACTAGGTTTCAACACCAGGATGAGCCGAGTACCAAGGAACGTGGCTACAGGAAGCTGCGCACCAACGAAAAGACAGGCACTTAGTGCAGTCATGTCGGTCTTTGACCCATTGGGGCTCCTGTCGTACTATACGATCAGGGCCAAAATAATTCTGCAGAGTTTATGGAGGCTGCAGATTCCTTGGGACGAATGTATTCCCGAGGAGGAAGGCAACATGTTCAACAACTGGATTGGACAACTGGAAAATGTAAAGAATTTACAGATCAGAAGGTGCTACTTCGACGACAAGGACTTCGAAGTGGAACAACATGTCTTCTGCGATGCGAGTGAACAGGCCTACGCTGCAGTGGTTTACTGGCGGATCATGTACGGGGACAAAACGGACGTGGTCCTGGTAGCGGCTAAGGCGAAGGTGGCACCACGTCGCACTCAAACCATACCGAGGCTTGAGTTGCAAGCGGCTGTACTAGGAGCTAGGTTAGCCGATAGTGTCAAGAAAGAACATCGTCTACACCTGAGAAGAACGTGCTTCTGGTCAGACTCGACAACGGTGGTCCACTGGATCAAGAACGACGCACGAAGATACACACCGTTCGTGGCACATCGGCTCGGCGAGATAAATGAACTCACCGACAGAAAAGAATGGAGATGGCTGCCAACGGAGGAAAATGTTGCAGACGACGCAACAAGGTTCAGAGAGGAACCACTGAAGGAAGACCACCGATGGTTCTGTGGTCCAGACTTCTTACGCCGTGATGAAGAGGCGTGGCCCCAAGAAAGGGCACTTGAAGACCGGGAAGATGAAGAAACCGTGGCAGTTACCAGAGAAGAGGAAAGTGACTTCGACTGGTTGCCCGACCCGGCTAGGTTTTCGAACTTTGACAAACTCGTGCGCACTATTGCCTATGTTCTAGTGTTCACAGATCGCCTACGACGACGGTCTTCAGGCATGACCGTGGCACACCTCGAGCGCGCTGAGGCCCTGCTTGTGCGGCGCTCTCAAGCGGAGAGCTTCGCCGACGAGCTGGGGCGCCTGCGCCGAGGGCAGCCGCTGCCGAGGACGAGTCGTCTCCGGAGGCTGGACCCGATGCTGGACGACGGCATCCTGCGACTGCGGGGGCGCATCGGGGCGGCGGCAGCACCGGAGGAGGCGAAACGGCCTGTCATCCTGGACGGGCGACACCACGTCGTGAGGCTGCTCGTGGCACGCGAGCACAGGAGGGCTGGACACGCCAACCGGGAGCGTGTCACCAACGACCTACGGCAGCGGTACTGGATCCTGCACCTGAGGCCTACGGTGCGTGCAACGGAGCGTGAGTGCACGTTCTGTCGCGCGCGCTGGGGCCAGCCACGCCGACCCATCATCGGGGACCTGCCCCGAGCCCGCCTGGAGCCCTACCACCGCCCCTTCTCTAACTGTGGGGTGGACTACTTTGGGCCCATGATCGTCAAGATCGGAAGACGAAGAGAGAAGAGATGGGGTGCATTATTCACGTGCCTGACGACGAGAGCAGTCCACATCGAGCTGGTGCCATCACTATCAACGGACTCTGCTATAATGGCGTTAAGAAGAATGGCGGCGAGAAGAGGATGGCCGAAGATAATCTACTCGGACAACGCCACCAACTTCCGGGGAGCAGACAACGAGCTTCGCAACGCCTACAAGGAGTGGGGACCCGCCCTACAAGAAGAGGGTCTCCGCCACAACATGGAGTGGCGCTTCATACCTCCTGGAGCACCAAACCAGGGGGGAGCGTGGGAGCGGCTCGTGCGGTCCATCAAAACTGCACTGAGCGCCACGCTACGAGAGAAGGTCACCACGGAAGAAGTTCTGCAGACTCTGCTGCAAGAAGCAGAATTCAGCGTCAACGCTCGCCCACTTACACACGTGAGCGTTGATCCTCGCGATCCCGAGGCGCTGACACCCAACCACTTCCTGTTGGGTTCATCGATGGGCCTGCCCTCAACGGGTCCATGCTGTGAAGACGACAGGCGCACATGGCGCGCCAGCCAAGCGCTCGCCGACCACTTCTGGCGACGCTGGCTCCGCGAGTACCTACCTACGCTGGTACCTCGAGGAGAGCCGCGGCGGGACACGACGGCAGTATCCCCTGGAGACGTCGTGCTGGTCGTCGACAACACGCTACCCCGCAACGTGTGGCCGCTGGGAGTCATCGAGAAGACGTTCGCCGGTCCCGACGGAGGAGTTCGCATCGCGGAGGTGCGGACACGAACAGGAACCTTCAAGAGGCCCGTGAGCAAGCTCGTGATCCTGGTGAAGAAGGAGGCTACGCAAGCTGCGCCGGGGGGAGGATGTTGTGGATAGAATTAAGTTTTATTGTAAATAGGCTTAATTTGTATATTTGTTTGTAAATAGTACAGTTTCAGTAGGATAAGAATCACTGAAATGTATTAGAATAGGCTAGGATACGTGTATGTAAATTATTTTGCATAATATCGACAGAATATGTCCGATACATTTTGTAAATATTGTATATAATTTGCATTGTATCGAGTCGATAGGTCCTAGGTCACTTTTTTGTACTGTTAAGGATCAAAGGGGCCTATCCGATCACCGCGGGCGAATATGTGTGCGCGGAAAAGAGACGCACCTCGCGGTGAGGGATAGCATGATCCGCGGCGCGGGGGGTCACGAACTCGTAACCCCGCGGGGCCTCTTTGATTCTGGCTATAAATATAGAGCCGGATTCCGGGTTCTTCACTGTGTGTCGAAGCAGTCACGAGTCTGGAAGAAGAAGACTCCCGAAGAAACCCTGGAAGAAATAGTAATAGTGAAAGTAGTGCTAGTATAGTGAATAGTGAATACTGTGCTACGGGAAAATTGTATGGGGAAAATAAACGAACGGGTTTCAATCGTGTAATGGTCGTTTCAATCGAAATTTCCCCAGAGCTATCGAGGCGGTCCACGAACGTAATATACGGCGTACCTGGAACGGAGGGTGCGTTGTATTAGGCCAGATAGTGGCCCCCCGGACAGTGTCTGGCTGCCGTGCTGGATACTGCAACATCGTGGACTGTGGAAAAGTGAATATAAGTGGCCTCCGAGCTGAGTCGTGGGTTCTGAGGGCCACTACATTTCTGGTCCTTCTCGGCCGGATACGCTGTCTTGCCAGTGACAGTATTCTGGTCCAACGTGTTGGCCCCACGGTCGGATCGTGAGTACCGTGTGGGTGAAAAAGTGCTGTGTTCCTGCCCTGCCCGATCGGCTCCCGGTTCAGTGCGTGTTGGAGTCTCGGCCCAGAAGGGGTATCGGGTCCAACGAACTCGGGAAGTGGAGGAGCCTACGTCTACGTGTTCGTCGTGAACCTTCGCCGTGGTACGTCGAGTGGAATCGTCTCCAGGTGGGCCAAGTGGGTCTACAAGCTTCCGCCGCGTGCATCGAGTCACCGGGGAAGGTCGTATCATCGGGTCGTCGTGTCTTCACGTCGGACAAGTACGTCGCGCGCACGTCGTCGCTACGTACGGACAGTACCGTGAGTCACTGAACTTTTTCATACTCAGTGAAAGTGTAAAGTGTTTTGTGAACATTAAGTGTTTAAAGACTCTTTAAGTACTTAGTTTTAGTAAACCCCTGTATATATTAATGTAAGGTCAGGCCAATTAAGTGCCTGCGAAAAATTTAATAGCAATATTTCATTTGTGTTTTTGCCTTCGAGCAAAGACAGGGGTTATTAAATGCCTGTAGAAATTTAATAGCAATTTCTCATTTGTGCATTTTTGCCTTCACAATAGGGAAGGCGTTCCCAACTGTTAGGGGAACATAAATTTAAGTTTAAATTTAATTTAAATTTGAATTTCGAATTATTTCTCGTAAATATTTTTTGAATTATTCTTTAATTGTCTTTACATTTTAAATTTTAATTTTAAATTTAATCTGTACATATTGTTGCTTGTTTTTTGTTTTTTGTTTTGTTGTGTGAATATTAGGTTAAGTCTTGACAATGGTAGTAACCAGAAGCCAAGCTGACGCACCAGAGATAGTTGAAAGGAATCGTACCGAAATGGAACGTCTACGGTTTCATGATCCGCCAGCATCCCCGTCTGTACGCACAAAGGCATACACTACGGAGCCTACGGAAGCAGGCACATCGCAGCTGCTCATGCAAGAACGTCCAAGGGTTCGTTCTACAACGGGATCACATGTGTCCACAATGAGCGCCGTCACTCGTGTGAAGATGGCTGAATTGAAAGCTGCAGAAAAACTAGCCGAGATTAAAAAGAAGGAACTCGAGCTGGAAAAACAATTGGTGCAGAAGCGATTGGAGGCCGAAGTATCTGCCATTCAGGACGAGGTTAGCATCCACGATGAGGATCGCAACAGTCACACAAGGGTGACAGAATGGTTGAAGTCTACCGAGGCAGAGCCAAGGGAGGAAGCTGTTCAAGTGGAGCAGCCCCAACCAGTGCAGCAAGGCCCAACGGAAAAGGGAGACATTCAACGGCTGGCAGAGGCCATCGAGAAAATGGCACGGCCGCGAACTCATAGGATGGATCTACCTACCTTTTCGGGACTAATCACGGAGTGGCTTCCATTTAAGGCGGCCTACAATGAAAGTACAAGTATGTACCAAGTCCCAGCAGCAGAAAACTTGCAACGATTACGAACCTGCCTGAAAGGCGACGCAAGGGAAGCCGTATCGGCACTTCTGAGTACTGCGACGGATCCGGAGGTGATCATGAAGACACTGGAACAATGCTTCGGACGTCGGGAAGTGATAATCGATAAGGCAATGGAAGACCTCAAGAGGTTACAACGGCCCACGTCGGCGGCCGGTGAGTTGAATAATTTTGCCATCAAGGTGCAAAATATTGTTTGTGTGTTGCAGAGTGTTGACAATCGACGAGGTTACCTCTACAACCCCATGTTAACCAGGGAGGTCCTGGAGAAGTTGAGTCCACACCTCAAGTCAAGGTGGTGCGACTACGCACACGAACAAGAGGGAAGTGTGCAACCCGAAATCGTACTTCTGTCACGATTTCTGATGAAGGAAGCGGACCGAGCGCTCCGATACTCCTATGCACCGCAAACCAGTGCAGCGTCTGCCAGGAAAGAAGTAAGGCAGCCAGTGGGAGCAGCCGGACCGAAGAAAAAGAACGTGGTCTACAGCACTACCGAGGCCGCAAGTACCTGTCCGTGCTGTAAGAAGGGACCACACAAGTTGAGCACCTGCCAGAAGTATAAAGGCATGAATGTAAGTGCCAGGTGGGAGTTCGTGAAAAAGGAAAAGCTTTGCTTCAAGTGCATCGATGAGAAGCACCGAAAAGATAAATGCAAGGCAAAGGGCTGCAACGTGAACGGCTGCAACAGGCCTCATCATCCGTCGCTTCACGTGGAACGGGGGGAGCAACAGCAGCAGCAGCCAACGGAGCCACAGCAGCAACCGCAGCAGCAGTGGCAGCGACAATCGCAAGAGGAGGTTGCGATGTCGACACAAACAGCTTCAGCTGAGAAGGTACTCCTGAAGATGTGCCCTGTGATCGTGTCCGGACCACGGGGGGAGTACACCACACATGCATTCCTGGACGAAGGAGCTACCGTCACACTCATCGATGAAGAGTTGGCGCGAGCCGTCGGTGCACAGGGTGATGCAAAACCATTAAGGTTACGTGGAGTGAACATGCAGAAGAGCGACAATGCCAGCAGAGAGGTTCACTTACATATTCGTGGATTGTTCGCAGGAAAACCGCTCGCACTCCGAGCGCGGACAGTCAAAAATTTGGACTTGCACCAGCAAGCAGTACCGTTGAACGTCGCATCGTGTCAACACTTAAGGGATCTTCGGAAAGAAGAAATTTGCTACACAGCAGCAA
This sequence comes from Glaucopsyche alexis, assembly GCA_905404095.1. Taxonomy (NCBI): domain Eukaryota; kingdom Metazoa; phylum Arthropoda; class Insecta; order Lepidoptera; family Lycaenidae; genus Glaucopsyche; species Glaucopsyche alexis. The sequence continues at coordinate 4,099,083 of FR990053.1, forward strand.
AACCGATGCTACTGGTGGGGAGCGACCACTGGCAGTACATTATCAGTCAAGAAATAAGGACTGGGAAACGAAATGAGCCGGCAGCGTCCAGGACCCAACTGGGATGGGTCATCCATGGGACGATACCGCGCAGAACGATGCCTCGACGAGGGAATGCAGAAAGGGTGTTCCATGCGAGGACAGACGAAGGACTTCACGAACTGGTGGAGGAGCACTTCGCGATCGAGTCATTGGGAGTAGCAGCCAAGGCACGGGTAAGGCCAGAGGACCAACGTGCAGTGGACATCGTGGCGGCTACCATCAAACCCACCGATGGAGGATACGAGGTAGGTCTACCATGGAAAGACGACAACATTGTGTTTCCAGGTCACTGCAGCTACGAGGCAGCTTGCAGACGCCTCAGGAAGATGGAGGCAAAAATGGATGCAGATCCAAAATTTGCAGAGGCTTACACAGCACAGGTAAGTAATCTGTTTGAAAAAGGCTATGCTGTTCCATGCGACGGTTCAGAAGAACATAGCAGGAGGAGCTGGTTCCTGCCACACTTTGCAGTGGAGAATCCCAACAAGCCGGGGAAGCTTCGCTTGGTGTTCGACGCCGCAGCCAAAGCGGGAGGCACCTGCCTGAACGACGGTCTGCTGGAGGGACCCGACAGGTTAGTATCGCTGCTCGGTATTCTTTTCAGGTTCCGAGAGAAGCAGGTGGCAGTAACAGCGGACATCCAGGAAATGTTCCTCAGGATAAAGATTATCCAGGAGGACCAGGCAGCACAGCAGTTCCTATGGAGAGGAACAGCACGGAACCGACCACCTCAGAAGTTCAAGATGAAAAGCATGATCTTCGGGGCGGCCAGTTCACCATTCATGGCACACTTCGTAAGGGACTACAACGCGGAAAAACATGCGGAGGAGTACCCTAGAGCTCTGGAGGCAATCACCAAGGGGCACTACGTAGATGACCTGGTGATGAGCTACGAAGACGAACAAGAAGCCAGAATGGCCGTGGAGGAAATTCGCAAGGTACATGCTGTAGCAGGCTTCACACTACGAGGATGGAGCTCTAACAAGGAATATGTGCTACGCGACGTGCCTGCGGAGCTACGGGAGGCTGCGAGCTCGAGCTTAGGGGGCAAGCAGCCGGAAAACAAGATCCTGGGAATCTACTGGGATGCAGGTAAGGATGTACTAGGTTTCAACACCAGGATGAGCCGAGTACCAAGGAACGTGGCTACAGGAAGCTGCGCACCAACGAAAAGACAGGCACTTAGTGCAGTCATGTCGGTCTTTGACCCATTGGGGCTCCTGTCGTACTATACGATCAGGGCCAAAATAATTCTGCAGAGTTTATGGAGGCTGCAGATTCCTTGGGACGAATGTATTCCCGAGGAGGAAGGCAACATGTTCAACAACTGGATTGGACAACTGGAAAATGTAAAGAATTTACAGATCAGAAGGTGCTACTTCGACGACAAGGACTTCGAAGTGGAACAACATGTCTTCTGCGATGCGAGTGAACAGGCCTACGCTGCAGTGGTTTACTGGCGGATCATGTACGGGGACAAAACGGACGTGGTCCTGGTAGCGGCTAAGGCGAAGGTGGCACCACGTCGCACTCAAACCATACCGAGGCTTGAGTTGCAAGCGGCTGTACTAGGAGCTAGGTTAGCCGATAGTGTCAAGAAAGAACATCGTCTACACCTGAGAAGAACGTGCTTCTGGTCAGACTCGACAACGGTGGTCCACTGGATCAAGAACGACGCACGAAGATACACACCGTTCGTGGCACATCGGCTCGGCGAGATAAATGAACTCACCGACAGAAAAGAATGGAGATGGCTGCCAACGGAGGAAAATGTTGCAGACGACGCAACAAGGTTCAGAGAGGAACCACTGAAGGAAGACCACCGATGGTTCTGTGGTCCAGACTTCTTACGCCGTGATGAAGAGGCGTGGCCCCAAGAAAGGGCACTTGAAGACCGGGAAGATGAAGAAACCGTGGCAGTTACCAGAGAAGAGGAAAGTGACTTCGACTGGTTGCCCGACCCGGCTAGGTTTTCGAACTTTGACAAACTCGTGCGCACTATTGCCTATGTTCTAGTGTTCACAGATCGCCTACGACGACGGTCTTCAGGCATGACCGTGGCACACCTCGAGCGCGCTGAGGCCCTGCTTGTGCGGCGCTCTCAAGCGGAGAGCTTCGCCGACGAGCTGGGGCGCCTGCGCCGAGGGCAGCCGCTGCCGAGGACGAGTCGTCTCCGGAGGCTGGACCCGATGCTGGACGACGGCATCCTGCGACTGCGGGGGCGCATCGGGGCGGCGGCAGCACCGGAGGAGGCGAAACGGCCTGTCATCCTGGACGGGCGACACCACGTCGTGAGGCTGCTCGTGGCACGCGAGCACAGGAGGGCTGGACACGCCAACCGGGAGCGTGTCACCAACGACCTACGGCAGCGGTACTGGATCCTGCACCTGAGGCCTACGGTGCGTGCAACGGAGCGTGAGTGCACGTTCTGTCGCGCGCGCTGGGGCCAGCCACGCCGACCCATCATCGGGGACCTGCCCCGAGCCCGCCTGGAGCCCTACCACCGCCCCTTCTCTAACTGTGGGGTGGACTACTTTGGGCCCATGATCGTCAAGATCGGAAGACGAAGAGAGAAGAGATGGGGTGCATTATTCACGTGCCTGACGACGAGAGCAGTCCACATCGAGCTGGTGCCATCACTATCAACGGACTCTGCTATAATGGCGTTAAGAAGAATGGCGGCGAGAAGAGGATGGCCGAAGATAATCTACTCGGACAACGCCACCAACTTCCGGGGAGCAGACAACGAGCTTCGCAACGCCTACAAGGAGTGGGGACCCGCCCTACAAGAAGAGGGTCTCCGCCACAACATGGAGTGGCGCTTCATACCTCCTGGAGCACCAAACCAGGGGGGAGCGTGGGAGCGGCTCGTGCGGTCCATCAAAACTGCACTGAGCGCCACGCTACGAGAGAAGGTCACCACGGAAGAAGTTCTGCAGACTCTGCTGCAAGAAGCAGAATTCAGCGTCAACGCTCGCCCACTTACACACGTGAGCGTTGATCCTCGCGATCCCGAGGCGCTGACACCCAACCACTTCCTGTTGGGTTCATCGATGGGCCTGCCCTCAACGGGTCCATGCTGTGAAGACGACAGGCGCACATGGCGCGCCAGCCAAGCGCTCGCCGACCACTTCTGGCGACGCTGGCTCCGCGAGTACCTACCTACGCTGGTACCTCGAGGAGAGCCGCGGCGGGACACGACGGCAGTATCCCCTGGAGACGTCGTGCTGGTCGTCGACAACACGCTACCCCGCAACGTGTGGCCGCTGGGAGTCATCGAGAAGACGTTCGCCGGTCCCGACGGAGGAGTTCGCATCGCGGAGGTGCGGACACGAACAGGAACCTTCAAGAGGCCCGTGAGCAAGCTCGTGATCCTGGTGAAGAAGGAGGCTACGCAAGCTGCGCCGGGGGGAGGATGTTGTGGATAGAATTAAGTTTTATTGTAAATAGGCTTAATTTGTATATTTGTTTGTAAATAGTACAGTTTCAGTAGGATAAGAATCACTGAAATGTATTAGAATAGGCTAGGATACGTGTATGTAAATTATTTTGCATAATATCGACAGAATATGTCCGATACATTTTGTAAATATTGTATATAATTTGCATTGTATCGAGTCGATAGGTCCTAGGTCACTTTTTTGTACTGTTAAGGATCAAAGGGGCCTATCCGATCACCGCGGGCGAATATGTGTGCGCGGAAAAGAGACGCACCTCGCGGTGAGGGATAGCATGATCCGCGGCGCGGGGGGTCACGAACTCGTAACCCCGCGGGGCCTCTTTGATTCTGGCTATAAATATAGAGCCGGATTCCGGGTTCTTCACTGTGTGTCGAAGCAGTCACGAGTCTGGAAGAAGAAGACTCCCGAAGAAACCCTGGAAGAAATAGTAATAGTGAAAGTAGTGCTAGTATAGTGAATAGTGAATACTGTGCTACGGGAAAATTGTATGGGGAAAATAAACGAACGGGTTTCAATCGTGTAATGGTCGTTTCAATCGAAATTTCCCCAGAGCTATCGAGGCGGTCCACGAACGTAATATACGGCGTACCTGGAACGGAGGGTGCGTTGTATTAGGCCAGATAGTGGCCCCCCGGACAGTGTCTGGCTGCCGTGCTGGATACTGCAACATCGTGGACTGTGGAAAAGTGAATATAAGTGGCCTCCGAGCTGAGTCGTGGGTTCTGAGGGCCACTACAGATACCTTTAATTCGTTATGTAATTCAAATATATTGAATACTAGCTGTTCCGATACACGTTGTTGTCTTAAGTATAAACCTCCAATATTTCATACCATTTTAAACTTCCCTGGACTTCTACAAATATTTCAAAACTAAAATTACCCAAATCGGTTCAGCCATTCTTGAGCTATAAATAGTGTAACTACGAGTAACACGCCTCTGTGGTCTAGTGGTTCGAGCATTGGCTCTCGCCACGGAGGTCGTGGGTTCGATTCCCGCATTGGAACAACAAAAAATGTTGTTTCCAAGTTTGGTTAGGACAATGCAGGCTGATCACCTGATTGTCTGACAAGAAAGATGATCCATGCGTCGGATGGGCATGTAAAAAGTCGGACCTGCGCCTCATCTCTCGTCAGTCGTGTCGGTAATCCGTCCCACTGGATTACGAGAGTAAAGGAAGAGAGAGTGCTCTTGTGTACTGCGCACACACTTGGGCACTATAAAATTACTCCTGCGTAACTGGCCTGGTTTCAATGAAACCGGCCACCGTCACCGAGATCGGTGGGGAGTTATTATTAACTAACACGACTTTTATTTAATAATATTTATCTAATAGGTCTAATGCTCTTAGTTCCAAATCATACCGACAAAATATATTATATACTTATTATTTACCGTGTGCCGAAACTAAGTAGTTCATGCTTCAAAAATCGTTAATTAAAACCAATATTTATGTGTATACAATCACCATCAATTAAAATCGTTTATACTCGTATACTTATTGTAAATGAACTGAAATAATTTTTCAGTTGAATTATAATGAGACTGATCTGTTAATAAATAGTGTTAATTGGATTTTTTTTATTTATGATGTTTGCCGAATTTTTTATGATACAGATGTAAAATTATATTTTGTTGAAATGCGAACAAATAATATTGTAAGTATCTTTATAACAAATAACAAAGTTAGTTTAGGGTCTGGATTAAAACTTAGGCTACTTTTTATCCCAGAAAAGTATAGTATTCCCGTGGGATACTCGATAGTATATTTAAGCGGGCGGAGCCGCGGGAAACATGGATGGACGGATGTTTGTTCCTCTTTCACGCAAAAACTACTGAATGGATTTTGATGAAATTCGGTACGGCAGTAGTGTAGGGCCTAACCCTGGATTAAAACATAGGCTACTTTTTGTCCCGAAAAAGTACAGGGTTCCCGGGCGGAGCCGCGGGCAACAGCTAGTGTAATGATAAAAATCTCTCTACTAAGGGAAGAAGTTCAGGGAAGGTTTAAACAGTGTAGGTTGTAGGAGTAGGTGTAGGTGTAGCCTTCGATTCATTCCAGTTTATATTTAAGACAGAACAACGTGTGTCGGGACAGCTAGTTTTCTATAAATTGAAATGCAAATCTAGCAGCTAGTCAATAGTGTCAAATGGAGTAATATTCTAGTCCAGCCTATTGTTAGTTTTTAGGGTTTGGTTAATTTGGTCGTCAAGTCGACCGAAAAGCAGTAAAATTTGTAAATACACTTAATTATGTTAAAAATTTAATGTACTTCACATATTATTATGATAATATGCTTCATATGATCATATCTGTTGTAGATATTTTAATACTAGCTGTTGCCCGCGGCTCTACTCGCGTAAATACCGTATCCCAAAAGAACACTGTACTTTTTCCGGATAAAAAGCCTATGTTTTAATCCAGAGCCTAAACTACTATCATACCAAATTTCATCGAAATCCATTCAGTAGTTTTTGCGTGAAAGAGGAACAAACATCCATTCATCCATCCATCCATCTATCCGCACAAACTTTCACATTTATAATACTAGCGGTTGCCCGCGGCTCCGCCCGCGTAAATATAGTGTCCATCGGGGACACTGTGGGAAAGCCACGCTCCGGCATGAAAGGCCGGCTCGGCCGGGTAAATACCACGACCTCACAGAAAACCGACGTGAAATAACGCATGCGTTGTGTTTCGCCGAGTGAGTGAGGTTACCGGAGGCCCATGGGGGGATTAGGGATTTTAAGGAACAGGAACGCAAGTTAAACGCAACCAGAGGAGTTACAAGTGTAACTTCTCTGGTGTTGCGAGTGTCCATGGGCGGCGGTAATATCGCTCACCATCAGGCGATCCGTCTGCTCGTTTCCTGGTTCATTACATAAAAAACACTGTATTTTTTCGGGATAAAAAGTAGCCTATGTTTTAATCCAGAGCCTAAACTACTACCATACCAAATTTCATCGATATCCGTTCAGTAGTTTTACGTGAAAGAGTAACAAACATCCATCCAAACATCCTCACAACCTTTCACATTTATAATATTAGTATATTTATAATATTAGTAGGATATTCTTGTCTCTTGTCTGTACTTAGTTTGAGTTTCATATCACGACGATGCCCAGGATTTCACTTCAAAAGTCTCACAGTGTTTGAATCGTTTGCCACTTGTGAAACGGACCGAAGTTACATAAGTCAGTAGTGCGGACCGGTCAACGGCAGGTGGGCACGCCTCCAAGTACGTGAGCTGCACGGCACATACTTAGTATAAGGGTATACTGGCTAGTATGGGTTATATAAGCGGTAAAATACGAGAGACACATAAAATTATTGCTAGATGCAGAAGTAAATAGTAAATATTTTTTTAACCTGATGACGAAAATAATATAAGGTTTGGTAAAATCAATTATGGATACTTTGGGCATATGATCTACTGCTTATGTTAAAAAGTTTAAACAGAAAAATAAACGTCATACTTGAAAAAAAAAAACAAGAAGTTTGTTCTTTATATGACCTAGTTTGCGTTTTGCGGATAATCACCTATACATGAGATGATTTCTTTTATTTGAGTATTACAGTTAGGTACTTTTCTGCCTAAACGTCTTTACATAAGCAGTGGATCATGTGCCTGAAGTATCCGTGATAAATTTTAGGTTTCCAAATATATCTCTATAATAGCCCGGATAACATTACCCGGGCTATTATTATGAATCTATTGATACCTAATATATTACAATCGGATCAGTAGTTTAAGACCGCTACGGTGGAACATACAATTAGGTAATATATTATACAACTAGATGTTGCATGTCACTACGTGCGCGCAAAAGGAAATCCCGCGGTAACAGTACATTTTGCCGCGAAAAAGTAGCCCATATCCTTCCCCGTGGTCTAATCTTTACCTGTACCAAATTTCATCAAAATAGGTCCAGTAGTTTCGGAACCTATTCAATGCAAACAAAGAAACAAACTTTCCTCTTTATTATATTAGTATAGATATACATACATACATAGAATGCCCAAACCTTTTCTTTTGGCTTCCCCGTAGTCGAGTAATAACAGAGACAAAGATCAGATTAAAACGGGACTTCTCGTATTAAAATACGAATAAAATACAGAAGCGCTTGATGTATCGTTGCTTTGTTTTTATAAATTAACCCTTCGCGAGCTGCGGGGTAAAAAATGGCCGGCGTCGTTATCTGTGCACACATAATATTTCTTTTTCATTCCTTTGACATATCTATCGTCGGAGTTGCGAAGCTGTTGGGGCTAACTTTATCAAAATTATTTATTGCAGCGCTTATTTAAGCAACGCGATTACTGGAATTCATCATTATGAGTAGGTACTTACTCTGAACCCCAACTATCAACATTTTACTTTTATTGCATCATGAATGAATCGTCTTGATATCATAATCTGATTTGTGTAGTTTGAACCCATCAAAAGTTTGACGTTGAGAATACCATTTTACAGTTTTAACATAACTTTGGTTTTAACATATCGATACTGGATCGTAACAGGATTGCAGGATTTAATTAGCAGAATCGACCTTCAGACGAGCTCGTATTGGAAAAATAGCGATTGGAACGTCTACTTGGATTTAATGTGAATAAATTGCTACAAGAGGATATTTTCCATTTTTTTTGAAAACTACTTATATTTAAATATTGGGACGAACGATTTATAAAAAAAAAATACGTTTATTGCAGACCAATAGTCCATAGAGTTAGTACTTACATTTAAACCTTACACTTATGTTAGTAACACTATATTCTAGCTTTAAGTATATTATTATTATTATTTGGCGTATCTGCGCCACGGTACCGGCGCACTGGGTACATAATTATGCACGTGGACGTGTTCCCAGTGCCCCGCTATCGCACCGTCAGCTTGCCCACATATCGCTTTCAGTATGCTGTTGTCGCTCCCGCGAACCCTGCACATCAATGACGCAATACGCTTACGTACAATTGACGATTTCTCGTCAATTCTAGCGTCAGCGAACATGCCAGATGTACTACAGTACCGCGGGAGCGCCAGCAGCATCCTGAATGCGTTATTAATCCTTAATTAGTTGTTTTCATAAAATATTTTCTTTGGTGTTGGGTTATGGGTAGTATTCACATTTCACATTTCTATTTAAAATGTTATAAACCAAATTCATCAATGTACAATAATTGATACAAATTGCGATTTTAGGATATGAAATCTAAGAATTTGAAAATGTCATAGGAAAATGTAGAAAACTATAACTTTTTTTATGTAGAAAACACTTGACACTTGTCAGTTGTCACTAGTTTTGTATTGTTTGTTTTTTTTAATTATTTTTTTTTAAATCCATACTAATATTATAAATGCGAAAGTGTGTCTGTCTGTCTGTCTGTCTGTCTGTCTGTCTGTCTGTTACCTCTTCACGCCCAAACCGCTGAACCGATTTTGATGAAATTTGGTATAGGGATACTTTGAGACCCGAGAAAGGACATAGGATACTTTTTATCCCGGAAAAATGTACGTTCCGCCGCGATAAACGAATTTTGGCGCAACGGAGTTGCGGGCGTCATCTAGTGGCTGTATAAAGTAGTCTATAGGCGTTTGGACGGCTGTGAGGTCACGGAATGGGTCAAGCGGAAGACCGGTGCTGGACATACCTAGGTGTGCCAGCAATGCCGAGCTTGATCCAATTTGCGGCTGCCTTCGCTGTTTTAGTTATAGAAGTTTTACATTGATGTAGGTATTTTTCTTATCATAGTTAACTTATTATTTTTAGTTGTAGTATGTAGAGCTGCAAATAAATGCTTCTTATTCTTATTCTTACTATTATATTGTACTCGAAGAGCATCAAACGCCCGCCGCGAATATGCCACCCACAGAGCACAAGTATACAGTGGTTGACAAAAAGCTTTAAAGAGTGCAATTTTGACCTCTACTGTACACCGCGCAAAGCGTCGGGCCAGCATATTGCAGCGCACGGCTAAAGCCCTTCTTTCCCTCTCTAAATCGTCATCATCATTAAGGTTCTCGTTTACGTCATGGCCCAGGTATTTAAATTGCGAGACTCTTTTGAGCGCAGTACCGTTTAAAGCTACAGGCGGAATATGCAACGGTTTGTTCTTTCCAGCCTTAAAAACCAAAAGCTCACTCTTAAGTACGTTATACCTTAAACCATGCGCATCTGCATAGGCCTCACACACGGATATTAGTCGTCTGAGCGCGCTGATTGACGGACTCAGCAGTACCATGTCGTCCGCGTAACTGATGCTGTTCATGCAAACACCATCAATCGAGCAGCCGACACCAGCACTGCCCAGCCCCTCAATCAGCTCGTTGACGTAAAAATTGAACAGAGATGGCGACGTCAGTCCACCCTGCCTCACTCCACACTCTAACCTATATACCTCTGATAGCTCTTTACCCCATCTAACCTGATTAGTCTGTTGGCTGTACCAGTAGCCGAAGGTACTGATAAGTGGTTCAGGTACCCCAGCTTGTCGCAATTTGCTCCATAAGATGTTATATCTAACTAGATCGAAAGTCTTTGATAGATCCAGAAAGGCAGCATAAACCGGGGTCTTTCTCTGTGTATAGTACTTAACAGTGTGCTTGAGCGACAGAATTGCACACTCAGTTGACAATTTAGGTCTAAACCCGAATTGCGCATCTCTTATACTGAGATACTTGAAAAGCTGCCGCTCCAGCACCGCATCAAGAACCTTGGCAGTAACAGTGGCTAACGAAATGGGTCTGTAATTAGCCTTATCCGATAGGTCCCCAGTTTGTTTTTTAAAATCGGGACTACTATCGTCTTCATGAGGTCGTCAGGTAAGTACGCGTGCCTAATACAAAAGGTATATAAAAGAGCTAAGAGTCTTGGCAAGTGCGGACCCGCGTTTTGAAAGTGCTCAATGCTGAGACTGTCGTGGCCGGGTGATCGTCCTCGTCATACTTTTGATAATATCAAAAATCTCCTTCGCTGTGACACGAGCCGGTATCTGGACGGGGATCTCAGCCCCGACAGTCTCATCATTATCACATACATCAGACACAAGAGACTGCACCCTAAAATGTTTCATGAACATGTTGGCTATGTCTTTCGGCTCACTCACACCATCAACGCTCACCGGGACACTAGCCTTAGTGCCTAACTGCTTAGTTGTCTTCCAAAAACCACGAAAATCTTTTTGTTTATGTTTTACTGCCAAAATATCCATCCTAATTTGTTCATGGTTATTTTGACAGAAACGCAGCTTCGCCTTAAATATTTTCCTGGCGTCAACCATTTCTTTGTAGATTGGCCCGCTTTTCGGTCTACCAAACCAAATCCAGCAAAGAAATTTTTGACGAGCATCCCGATGAGCTTGACACACATGAAGATTCCATCCTGGAACCACTCGCCCCCGTCTCTTTGCATTATGACCTACATGACCACCCCGTCCTTTATAACTACACACAGAGGCCTCACACAACACATTAATTATAGATTTATATAAATTATCAATAACGCACCTATGAGCTACATTACTACATAAAGAATCACAGCATTGACTTAATTCAGATGGAAAATGAATATCCCTTAACTTTTTGTTACAAATATTATTAAAAATGTCAATCTAATTCGAATCACGCTCACCCCATTTAATTTTATTAATTATAATGTTGTCATACATTAGTATCTTTCTGCGCCTGACAATACCAAGATCACACTGGATCTGCAGAGGGAAATGATCTGACCAATACACGTCATTATGGATTTTCACTGACATTACAGTTTTCCATTCAGCTTCAGTAGTCAAACAATGATCGAGCCAAGTACAAGTACCGTGAACATCGCTTATGTACGTATATGAGCCAGAATCAATACCCAGTTTTTTAAAATCGGCACATATCCAATTATTTTCTAAACAAAAACTTAACAATTCCTTACCAAATAATCTCCCGGGGTGAGCGTTGAAATCTCCTAACACATATACAGTATCAATATTTTCATTTTCCACTATTGCTGTAATTTCACTTAGGCACTCAATAAATTCACATAGATTGTCATACTCATCTGTAGGCATGTATACATTGAAGAATAACATACATCTGTCCAAGACAGATACTTTAATTGAGGCAATAAGACTACTTTTACACTTAATAACGGATACAGTCTCAAATAAGTTCTTTCGCCATAGTAACGCGACACCACCATATGGTCTACCGCTTAGTAACACATTTGTATCAACCGCAGACTTTCCAAAGAAACAGAACTCTTCGTTCACTGTGCTTAAGTCGGAAATTTCGTGTGGCATCAGCCAAGTCTCCTGCAGAGCAATTTTTTGAAACTTTTATTCAAACACACACATAAAAATATATACAGAACAAATATACATTATTATATAATATATATCACGTCAATCCGATCCCGTGCTAAGTTGAACTTGTGTTACGGGTATCAGACAACGGATATATATTTTTATACTAAACACACACAATTCTATACTATACAATACTATACATAAATCTTATTTTCTATATTATTCACATTCACTCTTACACACACATTGTAGTTTATCACGTATTGTCTTTTTTCGGCGACGTGATGCGCGCTTCGTTGGGGAGCCATCCCCGAAACCTCCGGTAGACTACGTCCGTCGGCCAGAACTCCTCCACCTCGAAGGTCGGTAGAAGATGCGTCGGTACTCTCACCACAAAGGAACTGAAGTTGACCCTGTGGCGAGACTCCAGACGCTCGACCCTTAAGGTGAAAGACGTCTTCTTTCGGATGTAGTCCACAACGTCCTCGACCGTCGTCGACCAGTGCAGGCGGGACACGTACAGCGGTGTGGCACGTACTTCGCACCGCAGACGCTGCTCGGGTTCGCTGGGTGCGGTGCCGCGGTGGTTGCGGACGGCGGGCTATTATATCAGCTGTTTTGCTCATCGACCGAATACAATCTATTGATCGTTTGAACGACTTGCAATTAAAACTGTACAAGTTTATAAATAAATTATTACTTGTCTTTCTATCCATATTAATTATTCATTGATATTTATAGTACTCGTTTTCGTCATCTTCTCGCTTTCCGCATTCTTTTTGTTATTAAAGTTAATAAATCTACGGAAACAAACCCCACTCGGCCACAGATTCTCATCCATAAATAGGTGTCTTTCTTTAATCTCATATTAACTTTTTCTAGTTCAACCTCAGTATCGGTATTACATTTAATATATTTCTTAATATCACTAGCCTCACAGTTTATATCTACGTTATATATATAGAACGGAATTTTTGTGTTCGCCGCTCTAAAATTACAATCCATTTTGGAATCCGCTTTGCCCTTTTGGCCTATAAACTTATTTTTAAGTCGTTTTCTTTTGACCATAGTCCAGTTCTCGTCGGTTTTAATTAAAGTCCTATTTTCCTTATTCTTGTGAAGACTTTTCGTATCATTCTCGGCTGTTGTAATGCACACGTCAGCGTAGGTACGCTGCGATAAGAGCTCGGTTCCTGTTTGCGTTGCATTCCGAGCGGACTCACTAGGGTAGGTATTACTGTGCGAATCAGCTGTTGCGCACGAGTTGTTTACTTCATTATTTTTACTAGGCGAAACATGTATTATTCCTATAGGACCGCTGTCGCAATCAAAATTACAATTTTTGTTACTCGAGCCTCTTTTGGTATTCACAAAATGACAGGTAGGTATAGATTGAACCGTGGGTTGAACAGATACCGCCCGTCTAGTTTCAAATTCCTTCAATTGTTCGCTTGTGACGTATGAATCCTTGATTTCAGATACCTCTTTTTGAAGGATAATTATGTCCTTCAAGAGTCTACTAACATCAACATGGTCAAATGTTACAGGCGGCAATCTTTGCAACTCGCGCGCCACAAAAATGGGGGTATATTCGGGATCCGTGCATTTCAATAAAGTTATTATGTCCTCTAATTCTCGACAAATCTTCCCATTTTTACCATCTTTTCTGCCCTCTTTGCGCCGAATATTGCGATTTATGGCGGCCGGAACCGACCCGAACAGTAAATTCTTCGCAATAGTAATTTGTTCAGGTGAAAAAGACGATACACATAAACGCACTATACTATCCTCCGTCATTACGTCCACTTTGTTTTGTATAAAACATAACAGGGCGCCTAGACGAATTACCTTCGTTAAAATTCGGAAAGATCTGTCGTATCGACTTCTCTTTTGAGATCACGACATTTTGTGCCTAGCCAAACGCACACTGTTGTTCGAATCGCAACAACGAATTGCTCAAACGTTAGTTGTTTATGATTTCAAGAATTTAGCCGTCAGTTGTGAAGTTGTCAAATGTCATATATTTTTTTTAAATTATTGATGGCGTTACGGCATAAAACTATTTGTCAGTGTCAAGTTAAAAAGGCAGACAACTAGATTTAATGTAGGTACCTATATGATTTCAACACCGTATTATTTTCAAGTCTAATGTCTAGTCAAAGTTCAAAATACAAATAGTCAGTGCAAGTCAGTCGATTCAGTAAAACGGTACCTAGAAGTTTTATTGAAAGTTCCTAGAGTGTTTTGTATAAAATGGAATCAAATTTCAAGTGTAGAAATTTACAATAAGAATAAAGTAGGTACTTATTTAACAAGGATTTAATTTAACCGATTATTACGGTTGTAAGGCTGGAACTTCAATATGCACCGAAATCCGAAACACCGGGAAAAATTCAGAGGATTATAAATTAGACACACAATAATTATTGGTTAACTGTTTATCTATTGTATGACTCCAGAGTTCTATTTTGAATAATTATTATATTATATAATACATTATTTAATTAATTATCTTCTAGTTTTCATTGATAATACAGATTTTATACAGATTTCTTGCCAAATGGTCATAGGACACATTATAAACAGATTTTAAGAGATTACACTAAAGGCCATACTCACGGTGCGTCCAGCAAATCCAGCACCGGTACTATTATGAATTTTAATATTATCCGGTGTTCAGCATAAAATATGTGTACAGTCTGACAAGGATCTTTTGGCACGTGGACAAAATCAGAACTAACATCGCCGTCTTGTAAAATGTCACTTTTAGTATTATATTATATTGTTTTGTAGTTGCGACACTTACCTTTTGGCACGTGGATAAAATCAGTAATAACATCGCCGTCTTGTAAAATTTCACTTTTAGTAATAAGTATTGTTCTTATTTGCGACACTCACGCCCCCATCTAAGTGCCAAAAGATCCTTGTCCGACTGTAATGGCGTATCTATTGCCTTGCAAATGATACCATCTAATAAAAAAGAAGGAAAAGGTTTTAATGTAAACTGCATTTTTATTTAGTATTAAATGACTATTTCTAACTTTTTTAATTAGAATATGATATAGTTATAAACATTTGTTAAAATAATAATAAAGTACACTCGTTTTATCTAAGATTTTTCAAGTCACTTTTTAAAAATACCAACATTTTTCTGGTTGGCAACATGCAAGAACGAGACACACGGCCTCCCTTCTGGCTATCTCGCTCGGCTCGGATTTGCCTCTATGATACGTGCATTGTGAAATACACTCTATTACCAAGGCAATACAGTTCTTTTTAGCAATTACAAAATACGGAGTCTTCTATCCTTAGGACTATATCCATGTCCTGGTAACTCTTTAAACTGGCCAGAAGAAGATGAAGATGAAGTACAATAATTTTTGTTTGTTATCAAAATAACAATTTACCTAACTTAGGTCTTTACATCCGATGATGGATGATTTATACAGTATTCTCCGAGCGAAGTAACCACTCGTGAAATACTGTAGTGCCTGGGACAGTTGGTTTTTAAATATCGTATGATTGCCCAACGGCATTCTCACAACATAGCCAGCCTAGTCCAGAGGAATGACTAGTCAATACGTCTGGGGCCAACTATGTGCGGGTTTCCTCACGATGTTTTCCTTCACCGTTAGAGCGTCCGTATAATGTACTTGAGATCTGCTGGCCGATTCTGTATCGTTATACATAAAAGTTGGCTTCAAGGCTTCATACTGGTGGAGAGAAGAAGAAACATACTCACATACTTTTATATTTATAATATTAGTAGGATTTTTGACTACTTAAATATTATCATTACCTTATACATAAGTAAAATGCGTTTTAAATCTTTATAATTTGTAGGAATTGTAGGTATACAATAATGTTGTTTATACAGTTTATAGTGAGCAGTAGGGTTCCTATAACTCCATTCCTATCGGCTTCCCTTGTCACATACCTTTTGCAAACCTTCATAGAAATCCCTACCTATGATACAGGTTCCGGCTTCCCTTTGAAGGAGAAGCAGCCTTCACCACTGATAGTGAGAAGTGATATAAATAATCATAATTTAATTAATGTATCAAAACCGCTACCAACCTAAGTTAATTTGTATTCATTCTGTGACAGGCTTTAACTAGTGCGTGTAAATAATAACTATTATTAGCTGTGTTGATTTTTAAATTGTATAATGTTATTATTGGTTATGTGACTTGAGATAAAACTGATTATTTAAAGAAATATATGCATTATGTAATTCCTTTGCAAGAAATAAAAGTATTTTTACATTTTAAGTTTATTTTCTTACTAAAACCATGTAAAACTTACTTAAAAAAGTAAAATAAAATGTAGATACTCTTGTATTGTTATTATTTAATCAATCCTAATACGGACACTTAATACAGCACAACAACTTTATTAGAGGAATAATTGAAGGGATGGTAGTAGAAAACGTGGAAGGCCGAGAACTTTTATGGACAGGTGTAGGCGAATGTGATGGTCGTGTCGTATCAGGAGGTCAAGAGAACGCCCGGAGTGCAGACAGGAATGGAGAAAGCATCACTGACAAGAGCAAAGCTCTTAAATTAGAATGAATGAATAATTCTAGCAAGACAATGCTTATAACAAATTCAAAGTGTTATGGCCGCATTGTAATATTTTGTCTACAATATGTGGTAAGCAATAAATAAGTAAACCTAACGGTTTACTTATTTATTGCAATAGTACCCTGTACAGTCAAGGTACTTTAATTACAAATGTAGTTTAACGTTATAGTTCTGTAAAATTGTAAAGACTATTTCAATTATTTAGTCACAAATATACTATAGAGATTAAATATTAAGTATTTAATTGGTTAACACTACTTGACTGTTTATAATAGGTGTATAATAGCATAGATATATAATATTAAATTTGTAATAATTAATCAAAGTATAATAGCAAATATTTCAAAACTTTTATGAGGTGTTTGTGTCCTTCTAACCCATTTATAAGGCGAAGGTGTTGAGCATCGATGACAATAAAATATCATTACATTGAAAAACTTATAAATTTTAACTACTAAATACAAATCTTTATTTCTAAGGAAGTTTCAGAGAAACTTGCTTAATTATGAACTCCATTTGTTACCTACCTACTATAATTTAGGTACCTACTATACACCTAAAGATTGCTTTCAGCTGATATAGTAGCGTGTAAAGATTACAAACTGCAAGTAAGCTACAAATTAATAAATTTATATTTTAACAAAGTGTTGAATTATACTTGAATACAATGAATTACATATTAGGTATTGACTATAATTGTGATTTATTGAATACTTTAGATTGAATTCTTTTGACTTTATGCAATATAGACTACTAGCAGAAGGTGTTGTATAGACCCTTTAGGCAACTTTAGGCAAATCATTATTATTTACAAATAACAGCTGATCAATAAAAATCCGCCATATTGTTCGTTGAGGCGATAAAGGTAGCCCCCTGGGTATCTTTATCGTTAGGTCGATAAAGATAAAGATCACGATCTACTAAATGTCACTTACGGCCGCTTGTCTAGGCATTGTATGGAGAAACACGTTAGAGCAATTCGTTAAATGAGTGCATCGTTAGCGTATTCGTTCAAAGTGGCTGCTTGGCTACCAATTTTTTTAACGATACGACTGAATATGTCATTTAACGCACGCTTATGTCAATCCCATACATTTTTTATTCACGAAGTTCGCCGTCGATATTATTTAATGCATCTTGTCTAGCCCTCCAGTTCGTTTATCACGATATTGCACGTTGAAAATTTTAGCACATCCGAGGACATTAGCCTCGATATTATCAATGCAAATCACTTAAACCGGGAACACGTACACGGAATAAGTGCGCATGCGACGGCGCATGCGACGCGACTGGTTAACAGAAAAATAAAAATAAATTATTTAATGTATTTTTTTATATATTTATACAATAGTAATTTACACAAAGTTATTATTTACACCATCGAGCGGAACGTTTAGGCGGTAAATTCATAATCATTAAAATGAATTCGACTTTTATTGGCTTAATGGTAAAAAAATACATTAATTAATTTATTTTTATTAATTTTATTATTATTAATTTTATATTTTAGGGGTGGCTTTCTCCACTCCTTATATAATATGAAGTATAATATATGAAGTGGGGATGAAAAATATTTTTTCATTCTACACCATCGTGTGGGGTATCGTTGAGGGTGGAATAGGTCTTTTAAAATAAAGGCAAGGTTTCGTACATGACTTTTTTATAAAGTCAACCATTTTCAAGTAATCGGCCTCTGGCATTTCTAAACTATGAGACTTAGAATCTTGCAATTTTCTATGCTAATAGAACATACTAAAAACTTTTTAGGAAAAATATTTTGAACGAAATCAGACAATAACTTTTAAAGTAATTTGAAAATACCTATTAGGCGTTTATAGTTACGGAACCCTCCATAACTATAAACGCCTTATTAATAAATGAGGTGTGAATAGATTCGTAATAATAAAATAATAGTAAATGGGTTATGTTTTTTTTTTATAAAAATGTAGTTATTCATAAAAAAGACGACTAAAAGCAACAAAGAAAACATAGAAAAATACAAGTATTTCAGTTACAAACAGCTCCTTTCAAAGACTTAATTTATTTGTAAAGCAACATGTTTACGTGTGAAATAACTGCCAACGATATTGTAAACTGTAATAATAATATTATTTGCACCTCCCATATTCGTGTAAAGTGAGTTGGAAGAATGCCAACGAATGCTCCCTTATAATACCATAGACCTATTATTTATATATATTAATATAAAACCAAGCATGTCACATATTAATAAATAGTTACTAAGTCGAGGTTAGTTACTTTTTGTGTTGTTTGGGGCCATTTTGATTTTTGAGGTATGTCGAAATCAAGATGGCGTTACTTTTTCTTGTATGAAGAGTTGTTCTGTAAAATGTACGTCATATCCCATCCTTAGTTTGAAATCATTAAACGTTAAGGCCGTCACTCACTCAGACACCATGGATGGATGGTGGTAGTAGGTAAGCGACACGTCAAAGAGCTAATTCATAGTCCCCCTTAACTCCACTTGCGCAGATCCGGGTTAAAGCTAACCCTGGGTTAAAATAATGCCCTCTCTTTCATAAATACGAAGAACGAGTGAGATAACATAATATTTAACCCTGGGACTTTAACCTAGATCTGCGCAAGTGGGCTTTAGCAACATTAAACAAGAAATAATAAAAGCTCGACACATGCCTTGAAGGGTTAAGTGAGTCGCTTTTTAACACCTTTTTGACTTTCTCGCGCTTATCGCGACAAATGCTGATTGTGGGTGCACCACTATTCCCTCTTAAAAGGCCGGCAACGCACTTGCAGCTCTTCTGATGCTGCGAGTGTCCATGGGCGACGGAAGTTGCTTTCCATCAGGTGACCCGTTTGCTCGTTTGCCCCCATATTTCATAAAAAAAAAATATTCTTTGCCACGGGTACGTTAGGGGCCGTCCATTAATCACGTGATGTTTTTAACAACTTTTAAGACCCCTCCCCTCCCCCTGGTGATACGTGGTGAGGTTTTATACTACTCCCCGTCCCCCACCTAAGATCACGTGTATTTTTTTGTACATAGTAAGCAGGTCATGTTTGAAGAAAAACTTTAACTTAAAATACAACTTAATCGTTTAATTTAAGCAATTAAATCTATACGAGTCATTTGTCTTGTAAGTATTTAAACAACACTACGAATCTACAACCGATAATAATTTCGATATGCAAAGACTAGATTCGATAATTAATACACGTGATGTCTCCTTAAGCCCCATCCTCCCCTTGTGATACTTGGTGATTTTTTTCGGACCCCCCTTCCCCCCTAAGGCATCACAGTCCATAAATAAACCAAAAAGAGTCGAATCCGTGGGCCGTGGCCTACATAAAGTTGGCGGCGCGGAAACATCGATGCATAAACACAAACTCACTGCTTATCTTAATGGCTGTTTAACGCACTTGTACAGTGGGAACGGACACTAGGAACTAAAACTGCCCAAAATGATCCTATCTGATCCTGTCTAAAACTACTCGTAGGAAGTAGTATTTTTCATTACGTTGATGCTAGAAAGAATGATTAATAGGTATTTTGGCACCAAGGAAAATCATTATTCTTTAATATCATATCTTCTTATATATAAAAATAAATTGCTGTTCGTTAGTCTCGCTAAAACTAGAGAACGGCTGGACCGATTTGGCTAATTTTGATCTTAA
This sequence comes from Glaucopsyche alexis, assembly GCA_905404095.1. NCBI lineage: Eukaryota > Metazoa > Arthropoda > Insecta > Lepidoptera > Lycaenidae > Glaucopsyche > Glaucopsyche alexis. Next base: position 4,119,157 of record FR990053.1, read on the forward strand.
AATAACCGTATCAGTACAGGGAAGGTTTAAACGGTGAGAAATTTCAGTTCATAGTAAGGTTAGGTTACTGAACTGAACAACGTGTATCGGGACAGCTAGTTTTTTTGGTATATTTTGTCATAAATACTAATTCAAAGTAGGCACAGGAATTTCAGTCCCCAGTCGTTTCCCTCAAAGATATCAAAGCCACAATAGTGGGTACAGCAAAAACATTCTTAAAATAAGCTGACAATTAAGAATGACCACGAGAATATATTAGTATAAAAATTATACATTATTGTGGTTAGTGACCTAGCTAGGATATTGTGTAGGTATTTTAAGGATACTCGAATCCTTATGCCTTTTATTTAATTACAAAACATTTTATTAACCTACAAACCTTATTTATTTAAATAAATTTTTTAAGTTGTTGTTATTTTCTGAACCTACCTAACCTATCGTTAGATATTCAGAATTTTTGCTATGTATATGTCACCGTAAAAATTATAATATAACTAGTGAAATTGTAAAACGTTGATAAACTTCGGACGCGAATATGATGCCTATAATTTAACATATTATTTTTCGGTAGATTATAAACATATAGTTATGAATCTTTCGACATATTTTTACAAACTCGTTAGTTAATTTACAATCTTACGGTTTTTACAATTTTACGGTGACATACTTAGCGTGCGTTTTTTTCGCTCAGTGTGCTCATCTTCTGTTTGAATGATTCGCTCCAATTTCCTTTCGGCAGTAAGAGACGTATTTCCTCGCCTTTATAATGCTGTTGATATTTTTTGAGACGATAAACCTCCTTTACAGCATTCATTCTTTTTTCAAGTAAATTATTTTGGGAAATAAATTTCCGGGTTTCATTTTCTGCATCAAATGGGTTGTATAATCAGCAATGTGTGATTTCTATGTTTTTACTAGAGTACAACCGAACCTGTACCCTTTGGCCGTAACCGAAAACATAATACTACTTACGTGGCCTTGCTCTTAGCTTCAGCCAAAACCGAAACCGACCTTTCTCAATATTATTAAAATTGTGTATTGTATTCTGATTTCTGAAGTCTAGTGTATTGTAAAGCCGGGTACAGACTTACGTAATGCAACCAGTGGCGGATCAACGGCTTTTTCGAACCGGGGCAAAAACTTGATATGGCGTTTGGTATGTTTGCAATGCATGCGAACAGCATTGAATAAGCTCCAAAACTATTGGAAAATTTTTTATTAAATTTGGTACAGATATAGACTACGGGGAAGGAAGGATTTTATCGCATTTTAGCGCATTTCGTTTTACGCATACTAATTTGAAAGCAACTATCGTATTCGTCTTCGAATTTGGACTTTGCTGCTAACCGTACACAATTGTCAGTATATTTTGTTCCGTTTAAGGGCACATTTGTGTGACACAAACGATATCTTGTCGCCTGTCAAAACTCGCGCCACTCCGAAATATTACATGCCCGCAGGCTCGCTTCCTGGCGCTGATAAAAATATGTTTTTTATTTACGACCGTGTTTATCTGTGGCTCAGTTTTGTGTTTGATAGTTTGTCGCAATTGTCGTAGCTCTCTGTGATGTGGTCGTAATCGTTATCGATGTTGCCATGTTCAAATATCAAAGCTTTTCCGTCTGTAGCTTCGTAAAATTTCATTTCACAGTAATAACTATTTAATATATCAGGCTATAATTATAGGCTTAAAAATTAAAGATAACATATCGTTCCTTATCCCACATGTTAACACTTATGACGAGTTCCATAAAGTCGTAATTCCAACGTCTTTAAAATTTACTCTATAAGATTACCAACTAGAACAAAAACCCGACCAATTGCGAATCGGACTCGCACACGTCTTTACTTATTATTTAGTTATTTTTGTACGAATTTTATCAAGTAAGCGCATTTTACAAGTTAAGTGTCTATAAATTCTGAACACCAAAAAAATATTTTTTGAATACTTTATTTTAGCATTTTGTCGACGTGGTAAATACACATGTCCATGCAAAGTTTCTAGAACTAATCGCTTGGATATGACGAAACCATAAGGGTTCCGAGACGTAAACCACGTTACCCTAAAAATGAAAAGACATGGATTTGCTTTCTCTTTTACTCTTATGGGTTTTTCCTCCTTCCATTTTTTATTCTTCTTTTATGCATATAATAGATTCTACTTATGCATTAGGAATAATGCCATATTAGCAATAATGGAAGATTGATATAATCATTTACTACTATTAGTTATTAGAATCAAAAGAAATTCTAATTTTATTAACCTGTTTTGTTGGAAAACCAGTGTTGGATATAATTAAGAATGTAATATTAAAAGTTAATAATAATTTTTTTAATAAACAACTCTCAAATCTAGGCATTTTAACAAGAATCTAATATCAAAGAAAGTCTGGGTGATAAATGAAATAGAAATCATATTATTACTTACGTATTATTTAATTTTTCGTTGTGTAGGCGGCATAAATTAAAAAAGAAATCTATTGTCTGCGTTTTCGTACTAGATTTCAATTCTGTAGTAATTTTTGTCATAATGTGACTATCATCATCATGACCATCATCCCCTCGACTGGTGCTCGAGTCTCCTCAACATGACGTTTGGTTGTAATCCACGCTAGTCTCCTGCTGGTTATCAGACTTCACGTGTCTTCAAAGATAAAAGCTAAGCTTCAATTTCCCAAAATGATAGTTAGCTCCTAAAAAGGAATATTATGAGGATTTTCAGACGTTTTTCGTTTTAAAAAAATGTACAGGGATGTTGTTATAAAATTGTTGTGAACGTTTACAGGCGTGTCATTTAAGTGCGGTGGATGTAGACATAAGAAATATAGACACGACACGACGAAAGGCTTTCAGGCCCTACTTTATATATCAGACTATTACTTTTATAGCAAATAGCTTATTTCTATTACAATGTTAAAAAATTAAGTATAAGCAATATTAAAATATTGGTACACAAACGATTTTACTCAATTTAACATCTCTGTAATTTTTTTTTTTTTAGCATCACAATATGTTGAATTATTATTATTTTTTATTTGGAACAAAAAACAGTTACATGTTACAATCTTAAACTAATACAATTAACGAATAGAAGTAATAAACATATAACCCACACCATTGTTCACGAATTAACAATTTAAAGGCAAACAAACAACAAAAACATATTATCTTAAAACTACATAAGAAGTTTATAAGTCTACAAAATTTTAAACTCTTAATTACTATAAGTATACTAGTGAACTAAAGCTATCATGTTCTTAATTGTAATATGCTGAAACTATCGTAAGTTAGGTATATAAAATTCTTAATCTAAGGTTGGTTTTCCAATGGCAATTCTGTTAATATTTCAGTAGCGTGTCTTTTGAATTGGCTAATAGATTGTGCAAAAATGTCAATGTCACTGAAATATTTATTGTACGTATCTACAAGACGACGAAGAGGAATGCGGAGACCAGCATTAGTTTTGCATGATGTAGTATGGAAGAGTTGATATTTCCGCACTCTACGTCGAAGGATTGTCCGGGGTACAGTGTAGCATATCTCATTGGTGATAGCTGAGCAGTCAAATTTGTTGTTACAGAGACCATACAACATCATAACATCTAATAGGAGACGTCTAGATTCTAAGCTTAGGATTTTAAAATAGTTTAACAACTCAACATAAGGTTATCTATTTCGCGTATGTTTATAGTAGGTAGAGCGTAAGAATTTTTTTTGTACCAATTCTAATTTATGGGAGTATATGGTATAGAGAGGGTTCCATATAGGTATCGCATATTCTAATTGAGACCGTATCAGTGTTTTGTAATGTATCAGAAGTGTGGAAGGTCGAACGAAGTCACGGGTAGATCTTATAACAAACCCATACATACTATAAGCTTTGTTAATTATATTGTCGATATGTTTGTCAAAATGAAGGGAAGAATCCAAAAACACCCCTAGATCGCGGACTAAATTTACTTTATTTAAGGGGACATTGTTAATGGCATATGAAAAGTTAAGTTTATTTATTTTTTTGGTAAAAGAAATAGTGTGGCATTTAGGAAGACTAAGAAAGAGTTTATTTTGACTACAATAATTATGCAATCTACACAGATCTTGCTGCAAAAGCTGGCAGTCTTCAATATTTCTGCATGACTAAAAAAAATTTATATCGTCGGCATACATTAGGAAGAACGAATGCTTAAAAACTTGTTTTATATCATTTACAAAAATTATAAAAAGTAACGGACCTAGTATAGACCCCTGGCGAACTCCTGAGCTTACAATTATAGAGTCCGAGCAATAGCCATTAATCACTACTCTTTGTGTTCTATTAAAAATGTAAGACATAAACCAACGTAGCAAATTTCCCCGAATTCCGTTGAAAGCAATTTTATCTAACAAGAGGGAGTGATCCACCTTATCAAATGCTTTTTGAAAATCCGTGTATATTGCATCCACCTGCCCTTGCTTATCCATATTTGAAAATAAGTACCCAACAAAACACATAAGATTAGTACATGTGGAGCGCTGTTTAACGAAACCATGTTGTTCAGGTAAAATTAGTCGATGGATATGAGGATATACTGCGTCATGGACAAGTCTTTCAAATAGTTTAGACAATGTGGATAAGATCGAAATAGGGCGATAGTTTTCAACGTTACTCTTGTCGCCATTCTTATAAATCGGTGTGATGAATGCCTGTTTCCAAACCGAAGGAAATGCAGATTCTTGAAGGCATTTATTAAAGAGTATATGTAAGGCGCATGATATAGTGTTCGCTGTTTTAGTAAAAAAGAATGGTGGGATTCCGTCAGGACCAGCTCCTTTGGATGAATCTAGTGATTTAAGGGCATTTATAATAGAGGATTTGGATAAGTTAATATCGGACAGACATTGAGTAAACTCGGAAATATAATTAGATGGTTGCCAGGTTAATGGGTCAAGAGTAGAATGTTCGTAGACCGAGCTGAAAAATGAAGAGAATAAATTGCATATATCAGTGGGATTGTCAGATGAAATGTTGTTATAATACATACTATTAGGAAAGTTAGCTTTATTTTTCTTGTTTGAAATGTAAGACCAAAAGTATTTAACATTTTTAGGTATACTGTCCTCTACAGATTTTATGTAAATACGAAAACATTTGACTATTTCGCTTTGAAATAGTTTGCGATAACTGGAAAAATTTTATTCTATTATTTTTTTCGATGTGACTAATTACCATAGTAGAGTATAGATTACTATCTGTATATACGTTTACGTTTGTCATACAAGTACTACTCATGCTGCCCGCGACTTGCGCGCAGAAGGAAATCCCACGGGAACTGTAGATTTTATAAAAAGTATCCTATGTGTTTCCCGGTGGTCTAGTCTAAACTCTAGAATAGATCCAATAGTTTCGAAGTCTATTCAATGCAAACATATAATCAAATATACAAACAAACAAATCTTTTCTCTTCATAATATATTATATACCAACGTTTTATGTATTAGTAAAGCAAAAGTTACTGGCATTGATAAAAATGTGGCCAAGTTTCTTAGACATAATATCTACACGTTTTCTTACTTGTAGGTTTACCTTAACCTTAGCTATTTATTCTGACGCATCTACGCGTTTTCAAGTTCTATGGTCGTGAACGACAGTAATCAGTGTTTGTTTGGGGTGTTTAGACTAATTGAACAAATGTTATTACATATTACAAGCTTGTTAACTTTTAGTTAAAACCATCCGGTTACATTGAATATCATTAGCATTTAAACGAGGTTTAAACAAAGATTAATTAGGGCAATGTTTTTTGAAGTGAAACTCTTTTAGCGGCATTGAGAGTAAAATAAAATATAGTTTTTAAGTATATAATATGTATGTTAGTCTGTAAGGTATTTATAATATGGGCCTATGCCGCCCGAAATAAATGAAATTTAAAATTAAAAATTTCACGATACGATTGTCGATATAACGTTATCTGTCGGAAGCTACTTAAACTTCTTAATTTGCTTACTTAAAAAATATATCTTAATTTTCTAATGTACGGCTCAATTTACAAATGGCACTAGCTGTACAAATTTTAACTTTTGTTTTCTTTATTAAAGTGATGTGCTTTAGGCGCGATGAGAGTATTTTTGGATTTTAAATGATGAATGAAGTTTCACTTCTGTCACATCTACTCCATAAACATAGTTTTTTTTTATTTAGAGATAAAATAACATAAATACAGTTTATGTCGATCAAATTACGTATGATAGATTTACGCGAACGAAGACTATGGATACGATAAGAATTAAATGAATGTAAATTAATTTGGTATACCTCATAATTTTTATGCACTATAATGATGTGTGAGAGCTCCGTGGCCTAGTGCGAAGACCGGTTGGTTCGCACTTAAGAGAGTGCAGGTTCGAATCCACGTTTGTGGCGTGTACCAATGAGCCTTTTTAAGATCTCAAGTACATTATACGGACGCTCTAACGGTGAAGGAAAACATCGTGAGGAAACCCGCACATGGTTGGCCCCAGACGTATTGACCAGACATTCCTCCAGAGGAATGTCTGGTCAATACATCTCGGGCCAACTAGTCCAGACTAGGCTGACTATATTGTGAGAATGCCGTATACGCTTGGGCAACCATACGACATTTAAAAAGGCACAGGCACTACAGTATTTCAAGAGTGGTTACTTCGCTCGGAGAATACTGTATAAATCATCCATTAACAGATGAAAAGGCCTAAGTATAATGATGTGGTATCATCATTAGTCGCTTAACTTCAGATAAAAGTAGAGGAACCAATTTCAGAAGTAAATATTCAAATTCCTGACCGTACTTTAGTTTGGACATAAGAAGGGATATTTTAATATCAGTCACTATAACCATTAAGTTTTACTTATATTAAATTTTACTTACAGATACGTATCTCAAGACAATTAAAGAACGACCCATCTTTAAGGGCCCGTTTAAACGAAATGAAAATGTCTTCATGCCTTAATTGTTAAGGAAATTTTACAATTCACACCCTAAACCTCTTATCTCAGTGTACATAGTAGTCATAAAAGATATAACTTAGACTTAAGACGTGATATATGTAGTGTGGCGGAACATCTGCTATCTGCACATTAATTCTTACGTCCGAACAGGGTTGCTAAGTCTTACTTATTCAGTACTCACTCCTTCTACTTATTCAGGATCGTCTACAGGGGCAGAGATGGACAAAAAGAGTAACCACATTGGAAGGTCCGCAGGGCAAAAGAAGAACTGGCAGACCTGTAACTAGATGGGACGACGATTTGAAGAAAACAGCCGGCCACAAGTGGATTCCAGTAGCCCAATCTAGAGACGACTGTCAATCCTTGGAGGAGGCCTTTATCCGTAGAGGGGTTCTTGCAGATTAAAACTAGTTTTAATATAATATATATAATCTATCTAGCTATTTACTTGTAAAACTATTGTAGATTTTGTAACTGGTTTTTTTTTTCTTTTATATAATATTTTGTAATCTGCAATGAAATAAAATGATTTTTTTATATTTTATTTTATTACGCACTCCTTCTGTTTAGATCCAATTTAACCTAATCGTAAACAAAAATATTAACTTGCTTACGTCCGAATAGGGTTGCTAGGTCTTACTGCTGCGAAAATACAGTATCCCAAAGGAATACTGTACATTTTCGCGATAAAAAGTAGCCTATATTTTAATCCAGAGCCTAAATTACTATCAAATCAAATTTCTTTGAAATCCGTTAAGTAGTTAAGAGTAACAAACATCCACCCATCCTCACAAATTTTCAAATTTATAATGTTAGTAGAACTTACTCCTTCAGTGTGCTGAGAACGAGTACACGTCGTGAAGAAGTTAACTACATTTTGTATAGCACCAAATAAGTTACCACTATTTGCCACGAGGGGCGTTGTTTCGATGTCATACAAATTGTAGTTTAAGCCACATTCGGCTAAGTCGAATTAACTTTCTAAATTGGCCAGATGCTAAGAAAACAGCGATTTTTTATTTTTATTTGAATAAAACCATACGAGTAAACACATCGATTGGTAGTATGCAATCTCATACCACCGGGTAGAGGTAAATTCGGACATACACTGGTTTAGATGTACATTTAGGTAAACAATCGAGCAAACTCTCCCGTTTGGCCGGACGGGAAACCAAATAGTCTTTTTCTTTTTTTTATTTAAAAATGAGATCGGCATACGAGCAAACGGATCGATTGTTGGTATGCACTATGCAATCTTATACCACTATAGGCAGCCTTGAACAGCAGTACCGGTGTTTGCGCCTTATTCTGTAATGCTTGTGTCTCGCTCACAGTAAAATATTAAGCATGTGGCAACCCTACGCCCGAGTAACATACTTCGCATACGTTACGTTCGTTAGCGGATTAAATTAAAATTCCTCAACATTTCCTGTACTGTGTAATATACGGCAAAATTGTTGACGAGCAACAGACTATATTATCATATGCACGTATATTATTTTAAATTACTTAATGAATCTAGGGCCTAATATTAAAATCATTTTACTGGTACTTACAGCCACTTGGATTACAACAGTATGCTTTAGTCTGGCCTAGCATCATTCAGGGAATTCTCCCTTTACAGCACAATCTCATACTATGTTTCTTCGCTTTGGGAATTAGGCCAGATCTGTTTACCTTTACATTCTACATATGCAACTAAACGTAGTCTAATCGGTAGGGATTGTTAATATATCGAGGGATTGAATATAGTTCCCTAAAATGCTTCTCTCTTCCCTCGAACACAACTGAGATTATCTGGGGCCGCACAAGACGACAGCGGATCGACGCGACGCGACGCAATACTCCATTGTGGTATTGTGTTGCGTCGCGTAGTTCCGCTGCCGCGTAGTTACGCCTAGTGCGGTCCCACCTTAAGGGTTCACTATTGTGAACTTAATAAGGTTCGGTTGACACTTCGATTTTCAGCTCTATTGTATAGCGCAGAGATATTTACAATAGAGATTTTTTTGTCGCGACCACAAAAAAGCTCTCGTGGGTACAAGGTATTAGTGGTGGATGTGAAGCCATAAACACCAAATTATTTTTAAAAGATGAAAATCAAAAATCTTGGCCTTTAGTCAAGATGCATTCGATAATTTCGTCGGCGAAGTTCGAAATCAAAAGAAGTGTATGGAATTTGACATAAGTCATGTCAGTCATAAGTCATTTATGTGACATGTCGCTTGCGAATTGCGATGCTTTATGTCGAATCCCATACATTTTGAACTTCGTCGTCGAAATTATCGAATGCATCATGACTAAAGGACCTTGTTCTCTGAACTATCCGTTTGTGTGTATCGCGTGTAGGCGGATTGCAGCACGGATAATACTGGCAATGACACGCAGCTCCCGCCGTAATGTCCGGCAAACGGGTTCTGTTCTTATTGATCATCTGTCACCGTACTATTCTAGGGTTAATTAAATGTGAAGACGTTTTAATTGTGTATAGTGGGGGTTAAATGTTAAAGGGTCTAAAATGTCTTGCAAAATGCAATTTAGATGTTTGTTAGGTACTCAATTAAGCGAGAAACTTATTTATGTCTATTGTATGAATTTTTAGCATAACTTTTCCTCTTTATTATATTAGTATAGATAATCTCTTAGATCTAAGAGATTATCTATACTAATATAATAAAGAGGAAAAGTTTGTTTCTTTGCATCGAATAAGCTCCGAAACTACTCGACTGATTTTGATGAAATTTGGCACATGTATAGAATAGACCACGGGAAAGGACATAGGCTACGGTAAATGTACGGTATCCGCGAGATTTCTTTAAGCGCGCACGAAGTTGCGGGCAACATCTAGTTTATAATATTTTCAGTAATCCGTGGACATTGCTGTGGGCTGCCCTGCGGCATTGTGTCTTTTAAGAACACGTTTACTTGTTTGTGGTGATTTTAAAATCTATACAAATATGAATAAAATTTAAGTGTCTCTTTGTTATTAAAAAAAAAAAAACAGCGTCTAATTAAATACATATGAAAGTAAATACGGTGCTTACAATATCAATTTTTTTTAAATTTTGTCGATCCGTCTGAAACGGCTGGATCGATTTTCACGGGGCTTTCACTTGCAGATAGCTGATCCTATAAGACGTAATATTGGACACTTCATTATCTCAGGGTACCGTTTAAAAAAAATGGTTAGTTAGTTATAAAATAAAATAAAAAATAAAAATATATTTATTGAACACATAAGGGACATATACACAACAAAAAAAAAAAAAAATGAATCGAAAAACAGAATAAAATCCCTACACCACATGTTCAAAGGGAATCCACTCAGGCATCGACCACGGCAATGCCGAGGCGCCTGATCTTCCGTGGTCCCCTATCAGTTTGAGATCTCACATCAGCACATTATTTTAAAATTATTTTTTTTTACTTTACAAACCATACTATAAATAATTATTATATGATTTTCTATTATTAAAAACATCACATAAACCCAGAACAAACAAAACAATTACAGTCAGACGCCACTGTTTACAGCTTTATCTCGCAACACGGGATACTGGACCACAACTCACTGCGCGCGCGCCGCGCCGCCCGCGCCGTGAGGTTCTTTCAGTCGGCGCGGTGACGCGTTAAGTGCTACAGCCTCAGCACCCACACCACAGCTACTATTTTATCGCAGTATCCTACAACTACATGCCATATTGCTAACATTATGTACAATTAATTAAGTGTATTTTTATACAGACGCTATTATGTAAGTGTACTATTACAAAGGTTATGTAAGTGATAAAGACAGTATACTTAGTAGTAATTAGTACCTAAGTAGTACCTAGTAATGGACGCAGTCAGTAGTTCGTGTGTTGTTTACAATCTTGTGCAGCTAGTAGCGACGAAAACTTGACCTTGACCTTATTGTAAGGGAAAAATACCGCCAAGGCTTCGGCTAACAAAACTATCAGTGAGTATAAATTATATAATATGTAATAGTAATCTTATATTTTATATTATTTTATTAACCTATATCATAGGCAAATTATATAAACTTATCCTTGCAATAATAAAATATAATAATTATTAAAAATAAATAAATAGAATAGTAATACATTACAATATACATATTTAACGGTAGCATAGCTAGTATATTTAACGGGCAGTTATAATATAGCTAGAAGCAGCTTGTTGCTGCAGTAAATACGCTTTATATTTTGACTTAAACCCTTGCGTTGTTAGTCAGTTAGTTCCAAGCAAACGAAGAAAAAACCAGCTAGTCAATAATAAAATCTAACTTGAAACCGGAATAGATTTAGGATACAATCTTGAATATAAGTGGAATACATCCTAGTATCCTAGTCTATATAAATATATAAATGTTATGTTGGTTTGTGTACGCTTCAAAAACTCAAAAAGTTCTGCACAGATCGAGCTGAAATTTTAGCATGATATATAATCCGCATCAAGGATTGTTTTATCTATTTTTTGCAGCAGTCACATATCCGCGACCGCGAAAAAACTATATTTACGCGGGCGGAGCCGCGGGCAACAGCTAGTACATTATAAATGTGAAAGTTTGTGAGGATGGATGGATTAAAACATAATCTACTTTTTATCCCGAAAAAGTACAGTGTTCCCGTGGGATACCAAACTACTACATTTACGCGGGTGGAGCCGTGGCAAAAAACTAGTTTTAAATAAAATATTTCAGTATAAACTTAATGTTTGTTTGAAATACTTAACATAAACGTAACTTTGAGAGATGCTTACCTTCAAGTATAAAACACAGCCAATTAAATGAGTGAACTAATTATATAAAGTGGACTTGAAAACTAAAATAAAGCTGTAACTAAAAGTGTAATTATTTTAATACTAGCTGTTGCAAGCGGCTCCGCCCGCATAAATACAGTATCCTAAGGATACACTATGTTTTCGGGATGAAAAGTAGCCTATGTTTTAATCCAGAGCCTAAACTACTACCTTACCAAATTTCATCAAAATCTCAGTAGTTTTTGCGTAAAACAGTGACAAACATACATCCATCCATCCATCCATCCTCACAAACATTCACATTGTATTCCACGTGTATTCAAGATTGTATCCTAAATCTATTCCGAGATTTTATTATTGACTAGCTGGTTCCCGCAACTTCGTTTAATTAGAACTAACTAAAAAAAGAAAACATTTTCTTAAAACTGTACCCTAAGATAAAAGTAGACTATGTTACTCCTTATAGCATATAAATTAGTAGGATTATGAAGAGTTTTATAACAGTAGTATGATTGGCACATGAAAAGAAGAAAGCAAACTTAGAGACGTTTCAAATATTTATAGAATTGTATAGGTCGCGCAACGGTTTATGAGCGCTCAGTGAAAGTGGAGGGGATCGTTCGCGCATGTGACCAATAGCAAAGAATATATATTACTAACGTACCAATAGCGTGTCGACAGCCACGTTCGGCATGCGTTCGGCGCATCCACACCTCCCCACCCGAGCCCGCTACCGCCAAACACACCCAAAAACTGACTTCTGCGCATACCCCCTCTACTTTTGTCGAAAGATCTTAATTCGTTGCGCGACCTGTACATGAAACAATACACCAAAGATAAAGACCAAAAACAATACAATTCATCATTGATTTGACGACCTCTGTGTCGAGCGTGTTGGTGCTAAAGCCGGGGATCGCAGGTTCAAATCCCGCGGAATGAACAAAGAGTTTTTCAGTGTTTCAGGGTAATGGATGTGTATTAAATATTATGTGTATAATATAAAAGTATTAAATATATTTACATTGTCTGGTACCCGTAACACAAGTACTTCGAGAACTTACCACGGGACCAGATTGACATGAGATTGATTGGTGTGAAGCGTCCATAGATATTATTATTATTGTATTAATATTTGTATTTATAAAAAAACTACTGCGAAATATTTGATCGAAAGTCTATTCACACTATTCACACACTTAAAACTCCAGTAAAGCGGGTGGCGGGTGCGACGGTAGTCACATCAGGCAAACTATTGCCTCCTATCCAATAAAAAAATGCAATTTTAGCATACATTTCATTGAAGGCTCGTACCATCGAGTTGTCGTTCGACCAGGCATAATATTAAGAAAATCGCTTAATAATACCGTTGAAATCGTACTCACATGTAAATACGTAGTTCAACCACGTCTGCAGTCGTTGCGGTTTTTTCCTATGTGTTTAAATATGTTGATACATCTGTGCAATGGAAAATGTTTAGAAACAGGTCTAGCCGGAACTTTGTCGATGGTACACGAGTACAATATACGATTCTAACATCATCGGCTATGCTAGATTATTACGCAGCGGAATTGCCACAATTTGGCATGTAATTACGACACGAAAACCGTCATATTGCGTAACATTCACGACTAAACTAACCACATGTCTATAATAATCTGCTGCCCTATTACCTAATATTAATTATGGACTTCAACTAACAACTGGGTTTGGGAAACATTTTGACGTTAGAACTTTTTAAAACACAATTTAAAATTTTCTTAATTCAAAATTTTGACATTTTAACATTATGTATATTTGTCAGAAAAAATCATCATACACAAAAAGTTACGCCATCTTGATTTCAGAAGACTGAATATACTGCGGAAAGCAAATGTCAAAATGTTAAGATGAAAAACCTCCAAAAAAAAAAACCATTTGTATGCAGCGCACTGTGTCCAAAACCATGGCGAAATACCGCCCCGCCCGCACTTTTTAATTTACTCTTACAAAACAAATCGCGTTGTTATATTACGACAATTAGGTATAGAATAAAACTTTATTGAAAAAAAGTTGGGTAAAATATTCCGTTATCCTGTGGCAACATATTATGTGTGGATAACTATTCCATTTTGGAGTGGTTGTCACGGCCTCACTTTCAAGCGTGTTGACGGCTTCTGGATGATTTCTGTGTTCTGTGGTCAAACCTCGACTGCACCTAACAAGCCCAAAAGTAAAACTTTTTGTAAGCTGTGCGGCGTCGCATGTTTCTCTGTCTGTCTCTCTCTCTCTCTTATAGAAAGCAAGCCAGATATTTTCATCCGGAACTTCGTTCCATCCGGGTGTCCCTTGACACCTCTCAAGTTTTTTTATTACTCTTAGATGAATATATTGTATTAATCTTATAGATATTACAATATAATATCAGATATATTCTAGATATGTTATCTGAAAGTATATCACATTAAATATTTATGTCTTTATTAAATAACCATTGCCTTTGTGACACTATATCTCACGGTACCCTATTACGACGTAATAAGATTTATATTCCCTTGCCATACTTTATATCACTGTTACAGAATTATCAACGTAAAATCAATGTGTAAGGGTTCATTTTTGATTGGCAGATGACAGAGAATTTTATACAAGGCCCGCCTCGGAGTGGTTAATGTAAACAATAAGTGCTCAAACGAGGTCTGCATGCACAAAACATTGCATAAAAGATAATATTGTGATCGATTGTTATCATGTGCAATTGATTTTGCATATCTATATAAGGTTCGGTTATATATCAACTACGGATATTTTGGGCATATGATCTACTGCTTATGTGAAGACGTTTAAGCAGAAAAATAATTGGCATTCAAGAAAATATTTTTTTCTTTATAAGGTCGAGTTTGCGTTTTGCGGAGCGTCACCCATACATGAGATGATTTTTTATCATTATATTTTATTATTATATTATGATTTCTTTATGATGATTGAGTACGACAATTATTATTTTGCCTAAACGTCTTTACGTAAGCAGTGGATCATGTGCCCAAATATCCGAAATTGATTTTCGGAGGTATATAATGATACTAGCATTATTTTTTCGCGGCTTCGCCCGCGTAAATAATATATAGATTCATAATCTAATAATATTTACATCTAGATGTTGCCCGTGAGTTCGTGCGTGCAAAAAGTAATCTCGCGGGAACCGTACATTTTGCCGCATTAAAAAGTAGAAATGGCCTTCGCCGTGGTCCACTCTATGTCTGTGCCAAATTTAATCAAAATCGTCAAGTAGTTTCTGAGTCTATTATAATGCAAATAAACAAACAAATCCTTACTCTGTATTATATTAGTGTAGAAAACAGATTCATTAGAGGCTATCCACATGTCCACGTCGCGACGCGACGTCGCGTCGCCAACGTGAAACGGTGCGGTGTAGATGGTACCAAAACATATTATACTACGGTGTTGTAGACGCTCTACGCAATCGTAGCGCCAGCGTAGCAAATCAGCGTAACTGCGCTACGAGCGTTGCTACGGCGGTAAAAAACTTTACTATAAAGCTAGCCATACACGTAAGGGTTGTACCTGATAGGTTTGCCTCAGGCAAATTGCCTGCACAGTTACACCTATTAGGTAGGCTTAAGCTGGGTAGTATGGAAACCACTTTAAGTCTAATAATAATCTATGTTTGTGTACTTAGTCCTAGTTGGGCTTAGCCATCGTTAATTACAATGATGATCTTCGAAATTGAAAATAGAAAATAGGACTGACATAACGTTCGCTTCGTCATCGTAATTGGCGATGGCAGCTTGGCTAAGGGTCCTGATCCTACACACATTAGAGGAAAAGTGTTTCTTAGTGATCGATTTTCTTTAAAATAAGATTTAAAATATTTGAATATCGATTTTTCTCGTATTGTATTATAAATTTTCCGAAACAGAAATTTAAAACTGCCTCGTATTACCTAGACGCTAATAAATTTTCTACGCAAGTAGTATGTAGACGACGGTGATATTAAAATGCTAAATTTAAACATTTTTCGCTGGAGGTGCAGCATATTAAATTTTGTATAAAATATATTTAATCTCTCTTTAATTATCAATTTCCTCAACGATTGATGAATGATAGTAACATGGATATATCTAGCGGGACCGAAATCATCTTACTAATATTATAAATAATAGGTTGGGGAAAAAGTCTTTTCGCATTATAGTATGTATGAACTTGTCATAAAATATCTTGGGCTATACCAATTGTATCTGGCTGATTTTGGTATCATTAAAAAGTTTTAATTTTACAGAAGACAATTCCAAATTCAAATTAGGTAAATTTGAGATTTTCATTTGTTTTTCTTATTGTTAAAATGAGTGATTCTTATGAAGAATTTCGATACATTTTAAAATTTTATTACAAAAAAGGTAAAAATGCAACACAAGCCGCGAAAAAAATTTGTGATGTTTATGGACCTAATGCAGTATCTGTGAGAGTAGCGCAAATTTGGTTTAAGCGTTTTCAATCCGGAAATTTTGATATCAAAGATGCACGTCGCTCTGGTCGCCCTGTTACGGACAAAACTGTTGCCATTTTTGAAAAAGTGGAGCAAGATCGGCATATTAGTAGTTACGATGTAGCTGAAGAACTGGGGATTGACCACAAAACGGTTTTGGCGCATTTGAAAAAAGCTGGGTACACAAAAAAGCACGATATTTGGGTGCCTCATGAGCTCACTGAAAGAAACCTAATAAACCGTGTACTCATTTGTGATTCTTTATTACGACGTAATGAAACCGAACCATTTTTGAAGAAGCTGATAGCTGGTGATGAAAAGTGGATCACGTACGACAAGAACGTGCGAAAAAGATCGTGGTCAAAGGCCGGTCAGGCTTCACAGAATGTGGCGAAACCCGGGTTAACTCGCAACAAGGTGATGCTGTGTGTGTGGTGGGATTGGAAGGGCATTATTCATTATGAGCTGTTACCGCCAGGCAGGACCATCAATTCTGAACTGTACTGCGAACAACTGATGAGATTAAAGCAAGAAGTTGAGAGAAAGCGGCCGGAATTAATCAACAGAAGGGGTGTGGTTTTTCACCATGATAACGCTAGACCTCACACATCTTTAGCCACTCAGAAAAAAATACGGGAGTTTGGCTGGGAGGTGTTAATGCATCCGCCGTATAGTCCTGACCTTGCACCTTCAGATTTCCACCTGTTTCGGTCGCTGCAGAATTCCTTAGGCAGTGTCAGGTTGACATCACAAGAGGACTGCCAAAACCACTTGTCGCAGTTCTTTCATCAGAAGCCCCAAAAATTTTATAGCAATGGGATCATGTACCTACCAACAAGATGGCAAAAAGTTATCGAACAAAATGGCACCTATATACTTTAGTCACTTGTAAATAAACTTTATAAAAAAACCTTTTGAATTTTTATATAATATGCGAAGAAACTTTTTCCCCAACCTAATATGAAAGTCTGTGAGGATAAATGGATGGATGTTTGTTACTCTTTCACACAAAATAAAATGAACGGATTTTGATGAAATTTGGTATGATAATAGAGCGAAAGATAAAAGTAACCTGTGTGTTAATCCAGATATCAAACTACTACCATACCAAATTTCATAGAAATCTATTCAGTAGTTTTTGATTGAAAGAGTAACAAACATCCATCCATCCATCTATCCATCCGTTCATCCATTCATCCATCCTCATAAACATTCACATTTATAATAGTATAGTAGGATTTTGAATTTAAAGGGTCAGTCCAATGGCAGTTTTGTATGCGTATGTGTAATTTTTGCGTTGTACGGAAATCGGAATAATAATAATAATAATAATAATAATAAAACATTTATTCAACAAACACGCTCACATTATACTACATTATCAACAAACATCGACATTAAACATAAACAATCACGATAAAATAACAAATAACAGTAAAATGAGTAAAACGGACATTTGCCTAAACCACATAGAGAGAAAAAAGAACTTAGATTATACATATTAATATTAGCAAACAGAGAAAGAATAGACATATGACAAAATTAACAAAAAAGGAAGGTATAAGGCAGTGTAATGCGAACAGCTGTCGAAAAGGACTCCACTCAGGTGTACGATCGCGGCATAGTACACAACTATCCCGCAATCCCTGGTATTCTGTGGAGCCTCTTTATGGCCAGTAGTGGGTTCGAACCCTAGATATTTGTGATTATTTTTAATTTTTTTAATGACTCGTTTCACAATTTTGAGATTTGCGATTTTTTGGGCCATTTTAACATTTTCAATATGGTGAAAACCAAAATGGCGTAACTTTTTATTGTATGAAGATTTGTTCCGTCATATATTTATGTAATGTCATGGGATACTCTTCCCAACTTACCTGCCCGGTAGTTGTAGTATAGTATACGGGTATGCGACCCCGGCTTCCCTAGCTATTACTGTCCTATCCCTTGTCCTCCTAGGCGGTAATATCCTACATTCCCTATTTTCCCACTCTAACTTACCAATCTTCCTTTCCACACCACCTATCCTTCGCTTTCCCTATTCCTACCCTCTCCACCAATCCGTGGAAACGCAATGGATAATCAAAAATAATTTAATTATCCAAAATAGCGGTGATGTGGTTCGCCACCCATCACGTCTCGTTTCTCGCGGAGGCGAAAAGTGGACCATGGAGAGACGCTTGGCTACGTTGAATGTAAGAGGAGGAATGGATGATAAGCATGAAAGAGGACGCAGCGAAAGAAGTATGTAAGGATCGTAGCAGGTGGAAAGAAGTGGTCTCTGCCTACCCCTACGGGAAAGAGGCGGTCCTGCCTACCCCTACGGGAAAAAGGCGTGATTATATGTATGTATGTATATTTATGTCAAAGTCTATCTTGAGTTTTGAAATATTTGCGCTGGTTACTTTATATCGAGCGACAGAGACAAAACATACAAATAAGCTATCTGGCACTTATCAGAAGATTGAAAACCGGCCTTCAGTGTGATAACATTATTAACCAAATCTATTCAGAAAACATCCTAACACAAACGCCAATCCAAACTATTCGATAAACAAACTAAACAACCTAAAAGTTACGCGATATAACAAGTTGGGCAACTTAACCAACTAATAATACAAACATCAGCTGTTTACAAGTTGGCCAACTTGACGAATCGGACTAGTTAGCATTAGTAAAGCAAATTAAGGGTTACTTCACGACGATACGCGACGCTTTATTTATAATAATAATAATATTTTTTTATTGAGAGCAACTATGGCCCAATTTAGTTTACATATTTTGACATATATTTGAGTATTATGACTTAATTATATACTCATTTGTAAGATAGCTATTGCAAAATAAACTCTAAGGTTTTTTTTTCAAAATATCAACACATTGAAAAACATAAGGAAGTTATCACCGTGGTGGAAATCTTTTAAATGACTTTGGCGGTATTATAATTTTTATATATTCAGTATTCAAATTCGTTTTCAGATGGGATTATAAATTAAGAATTATGATAATTCATACTTTAATTATGTTGTGATTTTTTCAATGCAAATATGTTTTTGATGGTAACGTAAATTAAGTTTAACAATATTTATGTAAATAATAAAAATATCATTTTAGAATTCCGTACCCTAAGGGTAAAAACGGGACCCTATTACTGAGCCTTCACTGTCCGTGCGTCTGTCATTAGACTGAATCTTTATTTATTATTATTTATTTATTGAAAAAAAAAACAAAGTACAATATTATATTACGCACTTACAGAAAAACCATGTAGGTTTAAGAACGCAGTGCTAGCTAGGCGTTTACGTCTGAATTCAATTTATAATAAACTAGATGTTGCTCGCGACTTCGTACGCGCAAAAGCTAATTTCGCAGAAACCGTAAATTTTGCCACGACAAAAAGTAGCCTATGTCCTTCCCCATGGTCTACTCTACATCTGTGCCAAATTTTATCAAAATCGGTCCAGTACTTTCGGAGACTATTCGATGCAAAGAAACAAACAAACTATTCCTCTTTATTATTAGTAGTATAGATATAAGTAACAGTTCCATAAAAGTACGTGAATACCTTCCTTAACCCTGATAGCAAGACAGTTGAAATTTTTACAGAAGATGAATTTCTGTTGCCGCCATAACAACAAATACTACAAATCAATATTTAAGACGGGGCTCCAATATAACAAACGTGATTTTTTTGCAGTTTCGTACGGAACTCTTCCTGCGCGAGTTCGACTCGCACTTGCCCGGTTTTTTTCTTATATATGTCACCTTAAAATTGTAAAAACCGTTAGATTGTAATAAAAGTAGTGAAATTGTAAAATGTTGATAGACTTCCGACGTGAATATGCTGCTTATAATTTCACACATTATTTTTCGTTAGATTATAAATATATAGTTTTTAATCTTTCGACATATTATTACAATTTCGTTAGTTATTTTACAATCTAACGATTTTTACAATTTTACGGTGACATATATTTCATTGGCATTACGAACGCAATATTTATAAACTTGTAAATTATATTCAAATATCGGATAAAAGTTCAAAATATCTGTTTTTTATTACACCTTGGTAATTTCTACACGTTGAGACCGATTCGGAACTCGATTTCGTAACAAAAGACGACGATTTAATTCTATGAACCTTTCAATACTGAACGACACTTGTAACGAGCCAGTATTATTTGAGCTCTGTCCCCGCCCTTTCCCTTATAGAGCTATATAAAGATAATTTGAAGGGGGGAATTGTAAGCGATTAGACGGGTCTTGTTATATCGGTGACATGTGGGAAGGTCGATAGACAATATGAAAAAGCTGTTGTGTGTTTATTTTTGTACCATTGTCAAATTGGGTGTATTTACTTTGCTATACCTATTACCTACTGGGTGTTTTTGGGGTTCACCCACAGGATAAAAACGGTACTCTATTACTCACACTGCTGTCTGTCCATCGTCGGTCCGTTCGTCCGTCTGTCGTCATCAGGCAGTATTTCGTGAACCGTGATAAATTTTCGTTTGATTCAAACAGTTAAACCATTTATTCAGTAACAATTAAAATAATACAACAAACATAAAATTAACAACAAAACTAGAGCCAAATAAAAAAACTATAAATTAATAGTAATAAAAAGAAGAAATAATCTATTTATCTCTTAAAAACAATTTCAAACAGTTGAAATTTTCACAAATAATGTGTTTCTGTTGCTGCAATAACAACAACTAAATATAAATATAACAAAGACTCCATTAGGATAAGATATTTATTACAATATTATCGAATAGCTCAAATGCTGAACGATCAGAAACGTGACAAGTTCGATGCCACGTATTCCCGTATTTTATCCTGAGCTTTTATAATCCAGTCATTTCCAAATGCAAGCAAATAATGCCACAGTCTCCATGACAACCATTCTTTTCTATGACATCTATCAATACTGGCATCGACCTCGTCCAAATAGTAAAACTACTTGACGTTTCCAATCATAGACACTCTTAGCTTTAACACGCTCCGACACGGCCATTCTGACAATTCGCACGTCCCTGTGCGAAACAAATCCGTTGACACTCCGACAAGATCACCCTGGTGACTCTGAGATCCTTGTGTGAAGAATATTTATGTGCATCAACGCTCCGACACGGCTATTCTGTTCATGCACACGTCCCGGTGTGAAGCGTCTCACGTCTTCGTTTCAAGCTTCTGAAAAAAACATTTGACAGCACAGTAAAAGGTTCTCACTATGTCCATGGATTAAAGCAGGTAAGAACTGCTTTAATCCATGGACATAACATTTAATTTTCTCATATTCTAACACATCAATACCTCCCTCCTGTGTCAATTACACTCTAATTAACATCCTTCATCTAACCTCTATCTAGTGTTCTCAGAGTTAAGTTTTAATTTACATTTTATACTCTCAGATTAAATACACATGAAGTATACAGATACAACACAATATCAACCATAATCTTGCTACCAAATAAATCATGACATGCTTTACCACACACTTCACACTTTACATGTACCAATCTCAATATCGAAAAACGATGCTGTTATATTCCCATCCGGTAGGCAGCTAAAGAGCCGACTCCATCCGGGCTAACTATATTCAACCACTGCAGCATTGGTACAATACAAGGCCACCTCCATCCGGTGTACCTCACTACAAAAAACCACTGGGTTGCCTCCATCCGACACTCAGTCACAAGGCCACCTCTATCCGGTGCCTACTCTCATCAAGCAATGGGCTGACTCCATCCGGCATCCACTCACAAGGCCACCTCTCTCCGGTGCCTACTCTCATCAAGTAATGGGCTGCCTCCATCCGGCACCCGATCACAATCCTCGCTCGCAATCCGCAGTCGCAATTCACATTCGCAATCTACAGTTGCAATTAACAGGTGCAAACAAAAATATTCACAGTTTACATTTTAACAAACAGTTTACAATGTACTTCAAAATCTTAATGTCTTTTGGACCGCTTAGATTATTACCGGATTGAGCGCGCCGAACATCTTGGTGAAATAACTAAACCTACTATTAAACCAAAAGTTAATATCATTTTACTTTAGTGCTAAACAGAGCGTCGCATTGCATACACGTCACGAACTTTTAACAAAATATTTTTGCATTTAACTTTTTTAATAAATACATCCAGAAGCAGAGGCAGGCAAGCAAAATTGACATTGACCGAACCGGTAGCACATTTACAAGAAATAAAGATTTAATACCTCACATGACTATCGAGCACTTTAAAAATTATTCCACATAATTCGAAAAAAAAAATACTGTCGCAAAAACGTTAGACCGGGCAACCCGATCGTCTTTGTTTTAGGCTCAAATTGTAGCTGACTAAATTGTCCAGAGGAATTTTTCGCAAATTTTGAAATAATTCTCCGTTTCCAAATTATCGAGCTCCAAAAAATATAAAAAATCTGAATAAAATTTAATTTTTATTTCACGGTTTCAGCCATAACTTTTTTCTTTTTTTTTTCGTGAATACGCGTCTTTTGAGCTTTTTTTGAATATCATATCCTTCACAACTCTCCGAGATATAAGGGAATCTTAGTTTTTCATGAAATCGGAGCTTGCACTGGAGCGAACGAAAAGAAAGTTACATTGTCAAAAGTATTTCGTATTTTTTCTAGCTATACACACTGCAATTAATAATGAAGGGTCAGGTGTTTCACAATACTCCCGCCGAATGTAAGCAGTTGTAACTTGTTACACTAAGTTAACATAACACATATTAGGACGATTACGCTAAAGATTGATATCAATATAAAACTTTTGAATTTTCAAAGTTTCTGATGGAAATTATACGTTTCTTTCTCATAAATTTAATAATTGTTTGGTCGTAAGCAACTTTGGTGCGTTTATAACGAACGACAAGGGTATTCAACTCGAGGTTCATTTTCACGTTTACAGATGAGCAATCGGATTGTTGATGGAAAATAACCATAGCCGTCGCTTTTATTACCATACCAAAAGAGTCATAAATGCGTTGCTAGTCGTTAAGATAATCTTAGGTCTCCTGTCGCACAATTTTTAAGTATTTTTGGTTTTACCTAAGTACCACAATATTCTAGGCAATTTGATTTTAGCATGTGTAACAATATACATTTGAAGCCCACAAAGTAAACCAAAAGGTCGATTCTACTAATCAAATTCCGTAACAATACAGTTACGATTCAGTCCTGATAATATATTAAAACTGCAAAAATGGCACTCTCGCAAACGTCTAACCAACGTCAAACCCGTTTTGATTAGGCACAACTCCAAAAATCAGTTCATGACGTCAAGACTAGTCATCCACAACTCAACAAAAGCAAACTAAAAGTGTAAGTCAACTACGAGAATTGGGGTTCAGAATAACTGATAGTTGACACAGAGATGACCGAATATACCAGTAGTGAAAAACCTCCTCCTGACATTTCATAAGCTTACTTTTACATAAGCTTTCTGTTACTTTCTGGTCGATATCCTTTAACTTCATTGGAAGTAACTGCAATTTTAAGTCCACGGTTTTAATATGCGCAAGTAAAATTCAGGCTTCTGAAACTTTGCCATTACTTTCTACTTAAAACCTTACCGATCAATAATTAATTGACAGTATTTATAAGATCAAATAGCTCATAAATATCAAAAAAAGTAAGATCTGGACAAAGATTGGTGATTTGCTTTGATGTCCGTTTTGGCAAACTAGAGTATGTATGTTGTGTCTATATGATGACGTTGCTATAGGTTGACATTTCCGGTTAGGTTCAAGTGGTTCATTTTTCTGAAGGTTTGGGGGCCGTTATATCAAATACTCCATAGACCTTAGGAAAACAATTATTATTAGCAAAATCGGATATTGACTTTTTCATTATGCCTGCTTTTTCTTAAAACAGTAACCTATATTCAGAAGATAGATAATTCGTTATTTCGATATATAATAGTAGAAAAATTTAGTCATTCGTATCGTATCGAAATAAGTTTTTTATTTCTTTGTTCTAAGTAAACATTTTTTCAATGGCTCGGCTCTGATCACTAACATTCCCAACGCTGGGGCTCGGATCTCTCATCAACTGGAAGTTGCATCAGTCTACTACGCTACCTAATCACAGAACACTTATTACGGAGAAGAATGTCGACCTCATACAAAAAAATTGGGAGCAGATAAGCGCCTCTAGTGAGCTGCCTCTTCAAAATTTTTACCGCCTTCCAACAAAGGAGGACTACTTAATTGATTATATGAATATGGCGACAAATTTAAGATATGTAATTATAGTTTAAGATATCGTTAAATTCCTCTTTCGAATACAATTTGACATTCCAACAAAACCGATTAACCATCTCCATAAACAATTCATTAATACTGCAGAACAATATGTTCATTTTTTTTCTTGTTTTTTTTTTCGAATGGGGCTACGTTAATGTCATTGAAGTTGTTTTAACTTAATCAGACTGGTGAGTGGTGACTGCCATTTGGCTAGTCTTTATGGTACAATATATTAATTATTCGTGAGCCTCATGTACTGTCGGGGTCAGATCCGGTGTACCACTTTTCGACCTTATTACCAAGTAATAAGGTCGAAAAGTGGTACACCGGATCTGACCCCGACTGTACATAAGTCTAGCGTTTTCGATAGCGCGAGGCAGACGCGACATAGTGTAATCTGTTGTGGTTTTAAGTAGCTTTTATGTAACGTTAACCCTGTAAGACAGAGCGATATATTGAAATGTCGCCATTCTCGTTGCACCGAACTACCCCCTTGTACCTAATGAACAAAACCAAGAGAGAAAATAATTTATGCAAACAATAATTATCTGTCAAAATAAAATCATCCCAAAGTACATACGTATCATTCCAAATCAATAAACAATTTCACTTGGTTAGATAATAATCTAGCGCCTGACAAATGAATTTTCAACTACTATCTTAAAGTATCATGCGAATCCTTATTGCAAAGTTAGATTTTGATAAACGGACAAAACTGTATTTTCAATTTGATCCAAAGGTTGCGAAGTACTATAATTTTATGTTAGTTTTAATTATTCTTTTTACTTGTGTCTCATGAAATCAATTGTAAGTTATTATGTACTCAAATAAAAATGTCATTCGTGAGAACGCGCAAGATCACGCTCCTTCTATATCATAACAAAGATTACTTAAAGGACATCATTCACGTTTCATACATTTTTGGACCAAAAAATGAAAGTGCCGGCCAGAAAGAAAAAAATATATATTCGGATAGAATACACAATTCCTAACATTTTTTACTATGACGTCCAATCTGTGCGCCCAATGGTTACGTCGTAATAAAATAATTTAAAAATAATCCTTTTGTGATAAAAAGGTTGGAGTGTCACTATTAAAAGCATGGATATCTTACGTTATGATATAATACTTGATAGTAAAACACAGTGGTAAGGTTGATAAATAGTATTGGAAAAAAATATTTAGTCATAAAATAAAAATAAAAAATATGTATCAAGTACTAGCTGTCCCGGTGAACTTCGTGTCACTTTAAAACCTTCCCTGGACTTCTACGAATATTTTGAGACTAAAATCAGCCCAACCAGTTCAGCCGTTTTCGAGTTTTAGCGCGACTAACACATTTGAAAATCCATTTTTATAAATATATAAGAAGAAGACTAACTGTCCCGGTGAACTATATGATACAACAACCAAAGATATACAAAAAAAAATTGGCAATGCCTGGAAAAGATTCTGGTCCTTTAAAGAAATAGTAAAATGCATAAGTATAAACATGAGCACCAAAAGAAAACTATTTAATACATGGATTCCACCCATTCTAACATAAGGGTGCCAAACTTGGGCACTAACAAAAGCTCATACAAGTATGCTGGAAGTTGGGCCGAAGGCTATGGAGAGGAGTATGTTTGGAAAGAAAAGGATAGACAAAATAGAAAACAAGGAGTTGAGAAAAATGACACGTGTAACTGATGTAACATATAAAACTAAAAAATTGAAATGAAACAACAAACAATCAAAACATGTCCGGCCCGGACATGTTTTGATTTTGATAGGGCCAGACAAATGGACAAAAATAATAACATCTTTGTATCCCAGAAGGGCTAAAAGAAAAGAGGGCAGATCTCTAAAAAGATGGGAAGATGAAATGGTACAAATGGCTGGCAAAATGTGGACTAGTGTATGTGGAGTGGCATGTCAGAGATGTGAGTGGAAGCTGTTGGGGGAGGCCATTGCCAAGAGGCACTCAGAAGCAGAGACCGCGCAACGGAAAAATCAATTATTGATTTGAATATTTTGTAATGTATATAAAATAAATGTATTGTTCTTCTGAATAAAGGCTAATAACAATAATAAGTTAATGACGTACAATTAAACATTTTCTAGTCTTACAAATACGTCATCTAAACTTATTGCGGGTGGGCTGAGGTAAGGGTCATGTCTAGCATAACCCATGTACCAGACTATGCACATAGTATGGGAGCAACATCCGATGGTTCTCATTCCTATATGGCATGTGCAATAGTAATGTTTTATTGCTCGACGCCCGGTTGCTGTTCTATCCAGAGCAATATACACATAGTATGTTTTAGATCGGATGTGTCGGGATTGTATTCGCCCTCGAATCAACCACAAGTCCTCTCCCTCCAATTCCCTTACAAGCTCTAGAGGAATTCCACCACTTAACTCAATGCTAAAAACTCCATCTGGTTGAACATGCTCTCCATAGTAACTTCTCGCTTGTCTCAGCTGATATATACCGAGGCTAAATAATATTAATTCTTCTTCGGTCAGCGTAGGAAAGTCATTAAACTCAGCCATATCTGCAGACATGGGCTGGAACTGTGCTCTCATTCTGTTCAAGTTACGTCTGGCGACAAGATCTGCCAGTGTATTGGGCATGTTTATCCTTTCCCGGATTATTTGTAAAAAATCAGAAGCATGGACATTATCTACTATCAACACGTGATAAGCATTTATTAATGCTGCTGCGATTCTAAAATATTCAAACATATAGTGCAATGTTATATTAATATGAACGTTTCTCAACAGGCGGAAATCTCGTTTAAATCGGCCATTTACTACTTCCACAACCCAACGGCAAATAGTCTAAAGAGTTACTTTTTGAATCTGTTCCAACGGATTTTCATAAAATTATTCGCAAAGGAAAAGGAAAGGAGAATCGTATTTTATATGATATTATTTCGTTTCTCAAAGTGACCGATCCCGATGTTCTCCCGGTGTTTGTGGCGCGTGACCTAGAAAAACTTCCGCCGATATCATTTGATCACCTAGACACATCGAAGCTGCTTAAGGACTTGGCACTTGTTCGGAGCGAAATCGAGATTATTAAAGCGTCATATGTGACGCTTGAACAACTAGAAGTCGTAAAAAAAGAAGCCTTAAAACCTCATGGTAGCTCACCCCCCTTTTCAGCCGCTAAAATAAATTTAAAGAGGGGTGCATACCGTGATAGCGGTCCAATAGCATTGTCGAACTTGGACGAATCTTTTAAGGACAATAGTGAAATATTTTTTTCTAATGATATTAGTCCGCGTTATGAAAAGTTTCATAATAATAGTAAGGTGTTACAAAATACCAAAAGCCTAGAAAATTGTAACAGTATGGAAAATGGCGGTAGGAGCCAATCTATAATTATTAAAAGTCCGTTATCTCGGCCGCAGCAGCGCCATGAGTCAACCGATCACAAACAAATAAGCGATCAGCTGTGTGTAGACAAGTGCACAGAGGAATCTCAGTCGTATGCCGCACTAACAAAGTCGAATACGAAGACTACTTCAAGTGAGGGCTGGGAGTTAGTACAAAAAAAGACCCGTAAAGCTAGAAACTATATTGTAGGAAAAAGTGGCAGTGTATTAGTTGAGGCCGAGGAGAAGTTTAAGGCTGCCGAGAGATATACACCCTTGTTTATTACGAATGTACATAAAAATACATCCGAATCGGACATAGCCGCCTACGTGCGCTGTAAAACACAAGAAATTATAAAACCTGAAAAAATTACAATAAAACGAGAGTGTGATTATAACGCATACAAATTTTTTGTGCCACAAAACAAGCTTTCTCTATTTATGGATGAGAAAATTTGGCCTAAAGGAATTATTTTTCGTCGATTTATAAATTTCAAAATGAAACGTAAGATTGTAACTTCTGAAAAGGATGCCGGCCTAATACAAATAACATAGTTATGCATACATATAAATTTGCAACATTTAACTGCAAAAACGTAAAACGTTCCGTTGACAACATACGCGATTTATGTAAAACTATTGATATAATAGCCTTGCAAGAAACTTGGCTAACTCAGGAAGATATCCCCTTTCTCAACACTATTTGTGATGACTTCAGCTGCACAGGGGTGTCGGCTATGGACACGCAGGCTTGCCTGATAAGAGGCCGTCCGTATAGAGGCGTTGCATTGTTGTGGAGGCGCAGTGCTTTTTGTGACGTAACCGTGGTGGAATGCAGCAGCTCACGTATATGTGCAATTAAAATAGTGATGGACCAAAAATCAATTTTAGTGCTGAGTGTATATATGCCTACGGATGAGGTAAATAACCTAGTGGAATTTACAGATACTCTAAGTTCGGTAAGTGCCATTATTGACAGTTGCAGTATAGATTGTGTGTATGTTTTGGGGGACTTCAATGCACATACTTATGAACGTTTTTACTACGAACTAGATAATTTCTGTGCGGATCAGCAGTGGTTATGTATTGATATTGAAAAGTTAGGCATAAACTCGGATACCTATACCTTTATTAGTGATGCACATGGATCGAGAAGATGGCTCGACCATTGTGTAATAACTAGAGCGGCTGTAAACTCGGTACAAAATATTTATGTTTTTTATGATGTTTATTGGTCAGACCACATACCACTGGTGATAGAATGTAATTTTAATTATGTGCTGTCAATCAAAGGTGATAAAACTTTTTGTCAAAACAAGGTTATATGGGGAGAGAGGTCACAAAATCAAACTACAATATATCAAAATGAATGTTTTAAAAGGTTAAGACTTATTGACTTCCCATACGAGCTTCAAAACTGTAGTGATAAACTGTGTTGTGATATAAGCCATAGAATTGTTATAGACGGTTTGTATAAACAGATAGTAGATGCCCTGAGGGAATCTTCTATTATAAGCAGTAAGAGTGTGAAACCTAGGAGGAGGATTGTCGCTGGTTGGAATAGGCACGTGGCGCAGTCGCACCGAGTGGCTAAACAGAAGTTTAGCTTGTGGGAGATGTGTGGCAAACCTATGTGTGGTAAAATATATGATGAAATGTGTTTATCTAGAAAAGTATTAAAGTCTAGACTAAGGTGGTGTCAAAACCATGAGGCACAAATAAAAATGGACATGTTGGCCTCCCACCACTCTAAAAATGACTTTCGCTCTTTCTGGAAACACACTAACAGGCTTCAAGCTAGGCCAGGTCTGCCGACTGGAGTTAACGGGGTAAATGAGCCTGATAAAATAGCAAATTTATTCGCGAATCATTTTGTAATAAAGTCTCCTCTTGGGCCTTCACACTCTTCGTTCAGTAATGCTCCCGTCGTGGACAGGGAAGTATTCTTTACTACTAAAAACATAGCTAGTGTAATTAAATCTATGTCTAAAGGAAAATCACCTGGCCATGACGGGCTCAGTATTGAACATCTCAAGTTTGCTGGCCCGCACCTTCCAAGATTACTTTTTATGTTATTTAATTTTTGTATTGGACATAGTTATATGCCAAGTGATATGATGCGCACGGTGGTAGTACCTATTGTTAAAAATAAGACTGGTGACCTAGCAGATATTAGTAATTATAGGCCAATATCTTTGGCCACTATCATATCTAAAGTATTTGACAGCTTGCTTAATACACAGTTGAATAAGAATATAAAAATACACGATAATCAATTTGGTTTTAGACCAAACTCGTCTACAGAGAATGCAATACTGTGTCTTAAGCATGCTGTCAAATACTACAATAAGCGTAGAACACCCATTTTTGCGTGTTTCCTAGATTTATCTAAAGCTTTTGACTTGGTTTCCTATGATATATTATGGAAAAAGCTTGAAAACCTACATTTACCTCCAGATTTAATAAAAATCTTTAAATACTGGTATGGAAATCAAGTCAACTGTGTTAGATGGGACGGTGCATTGTCTGAGCCGTATGTCTTGGAGTGCGGTGTGAGACAGGGGGGATTGAGCTCACCAACTCTCTTTAACATATACGTTAACGACCTCATTGGCGAGCTCAGCAGCACCAGAGTCGGTTGTTATATAGATGGCGTTAGTATTTACAACATTAGTTACGCGGATGACATGGTGCTGCTGAGTGCGTCAGTGTGTGGGCTTAGGAGGCTTATAGCCATGTGTGTAGCATATGCTTCAGCACATGGACTAGCCTACAATGTTAAAAAAAGTGTGGTTATGGTCTTTGAGGACGGAAGTAAACGCTGGTCAGATGTGCCCTCTGTGTATATTAATACCTGCATGCTACAGAGGGTACAGAAGTTCAAATATCTAGGACATGTGCTGACTTCCGACCTCAAGGATGATGACGACATATAAAGAGAACGAAGGGCGTTGGCGGTTCGAGCGAATATGTTGGTCCGCAGATTTGCTAGATGTTCACGGGTGGTCAAAATTACTCTTTTCAGAGCGTTTTGTACCACTTTCTACACGTGCAGCTTGTGGGCCTCTTACACGCTTAGAACCTACAGCGCCCTTCGCGTACAATTTAATAACGCGTTCAGGATGCTGTTGGGGCTTCCTCGCTACTGCAGTGCATCGGGTATGTTTGCAGAAGCACGAGTGGACTGCTTTTATGCTACCATGCGCAAAAGATGTGCATCTCTGGTGCGCAGGGTGCGGGGAAGCGCCAACAGCATTCTGATCATGGTTGCGGGTCGGCTTGACTGCCCTTACATTCGTCACTGCTGCGCCATATCTAACGGCATGGTGCAGAAGTGATGCATGTAATTTACAAAATAATTGAAATTAAATTACTAACATAATATATTATTATTATTATAAGCTTTACTAACCATTGAGTCTATGTTACTTTAATAAATAAATTCATTCATTTATTCAAATAGTAACAAGGCGTGACTTGTTTGCTTGTTCCGTGGTTAGTTGCGTTGCTCCAGGATGCTTTGTCTCCGGCATTTTCACAGTGTAACCATTTCCTTCAAGAATGGGAACTGCATCTCTGAACCCACGGTCCAAAATAAATACGTCCCCGCTTTGGTAGAACCATTGGAATAATCCATCGCCATGATCACTTTCATTTTCAGCAATATTCTGCATTATCTGCGCATCTGAAGAAGTAGCAGCGTGTGGACCTGAAACTTCTATTATGTGACCGTCGCAGCAGACAAATAAAAATGGTTTTACTAAGTTCCGGAACTTGTGACTACTATAAGATTTTCGTTGAAAAAAGTAGTTTGAGCTTTTTTGGATGTAGATGTATGTGCCGTCCACAATTGTAATAGCTTTTCTTTCTTCGGGAGGACTTTCAATATTTCCAAAAAGACTTTCTGGGATAAGAAGATTCCTACGTGTGACATCTTCCCGAGTCATATGGTCAAACCCCAAATGCATTGGAACAAAGTCTCGCAAAAGTGCTTCTCGGCCAGTCTCAAGCATTCGCCCGAATGTGGATTCGCTCGTTTTAAATATCGTTGCGAGCCTAGCATTTGAGTCTCCAGTTCGGATCTTTGCAAGTAAAGCTGCTAAAATTGTTTTTTTGTTTCTTTTTTGATTTAAGCTCGGAGTGTTGGCCAATAAATCAGAGAATTGTTCAGCAGTAAGACCAGTCCAATCGTGGAACTCTTTGTTATTGATCAATTCATAATGCTCAAAATCTAAAACTTCTGTTTTAATGTGGTTTATTAACAACCTTAGCGCACTAACGATCTGTGCAGAATTAAAATCTTGAATTAAATTGTCTTGCATAGCAAGTAAATGCCATTCATTTTGCTCGAGGTGTTCGCTGCAAACACGACTGTTTTCTGATATGAATACACTGTATCGGCAAAGAACACGTAGAATAATGTTTTCTGGTATTCTGTGTCTTGTTGAGTCTACACAGTGTTGAAATACACAAGAGTTTGCCGTATTACTAGTTCGTACAAATCCAGGTAAAACTGTAGAATGAGGCACAGCGTCAACTTCTTCGTCTGCAACATCAGGTTCTTCGTTGTCAGGTTCTTCCTGCACTTCACGTTGACGTCGGAGATATTGCCGCTCGGCCCTTTGCCAACAAGGTCGGCATATAACATCTGTAGGTTCATTCTGAAAAAAAAAAAAAGTTTATTAGCTTAGTAATATATCATTAAATAAAAAAAAAAATATATCTGCGGAGGGCCGGGGGCCCTCTTTATTTGAAAACTTGTGTTTGTTAAAAAACACAGCAGCAAATGCGGCTTATGTTATAACATTATGTACATAAGAGTTATGATGTTTGTTCGTAGTAAATATCTTAGGCATATTCGTTCGTTATAGCGATATTATAATCCTCACCTGATGACCCAGTAGATCTTCAATAACAAACTGTGCGATTTCGATGTGTTGTGATTCACGGGATGTCCAACTATAACTTCGGCGATCACCAATAGGCACACGACACGAAATACACAATTGTACGTTCATAATGTCAGATATTAAGCTTCGCTAAATACACTTGATATTATATCGCTCTAAGAACAAGAGATTATTGTCACGATAGCCGTCCGATGTAACCAAAGTTGCATGGATAACTGACTGGCTGGCCGCTGGCTGGCCGCTGGCGTAGCGCGGGCGGGCGGTCGGCAACCAATAACAATGCGCTCACGCACCCAGGTAGCCGTCCCTTAACCCTTTTCATTAGTTCTCGGAATTCCATTTGAAGTTTTGAGAGAAAGTAACCTGTAATGTTTGACTCTAAACAGACAACATTCTTTATTATAAAGAATAAATATGAATGTGTTAAATAGTACGATTTTATATTTTGACCACTAGGTTTTGACCTTGAGTATTTTGCGATTATGTACCTAAATAAGTTTTAATATAATATTTTTTTATATTATAATGTCACTCCAATCTCTTTTTAACAACAAAGAATTAATAAAAAAATATTTTATTTTTTATGTTATTACGACGTAACCGTTGTGCGCACAGATTGGACGTCATAGTAAAAAATGATAGAAATTGTGTATTCTATCCGAATATCGTAGTTTTTTTTTCTGGCCGGCACTTTCATTTTTTGGTCCAAAATGAATGATGTCCTTTGCAAAATTTTAACAACTATGTCATACATTCTTATATCGCATCATTTGCAAAATAGCATTACACTGTAAGAAGTAAATTATTACACTCATGCACATCGTCTCAGACTTCAGCAGGCTACGCGTCGCTATATAAGTAGGTAGGTACACACATATGCAGTCGTTACGTAGTTTGAGATGCGCTAACTCGGTTAGACCATGAAGCCATTAGCATCAAGAGAAGCAACATCTTATATGATCTTTATTAGCTAGGTAATTTCGCTATGTGTATCAAATGAAAGAGACATCATAAACAATACTAGATCAATTCTACCAATATTTCGAGAAAAATATCGTAATGGAAGGAATACGCTCACCACAGTTAGTGAGTGTCCAAGTTGGAATCTTTATGCCCAATATATTATCATTTAACAAGTTAAGAGAGCAGAACTGCATCTGCCACGTGATTTATCGTCAATTCCCTCCAAGTATGTCAATACATAGTGTTAGTGTCCTTGTCTCCCGCTGTAAAATAAAAATAAACAATACATGACATATCTCAGAATTGCTATTAAACTAGCTTTGATGTTCTGATGCAGCTAAACGTCTTTAACAAAACTTTTCCTCATGCAGGACAATCAATTGACTTGTGTCTCTATCAACCACAAACAAAGCATTTGCGAGCAGTGTGTTGACCACAGGATCTTATATTCTCTAGTTTTGGCTTTCCATCTCTTATGTTTGTTATTATTATATTTTTAGCGATCAATACAATTCAACTTCAACTCAAGAATCTTGTGTACTAAGTCTCCGCTACGGATTAACAGTAGTAAATACACTCTTCTGACTCTAGTGTCATTCTGATCGGTTTCGATCTATTATTCTATTACTTTCGTCGGACAACTTAGTTTTCTCCGCGTTTTGGACTCTACGCATTTGTTCATTTGCGATATAAGCAATTTGCTCATCCTGCGTGTCATTCTCATTCTGCCCTTTGCACGTTATGCTCCGAAGGGTCTTTCTATGTGGGTCGTGATGTTCTTGTCACTTCTGATAACAAAGACTCCATTAGGATA
This sequence comes from Glaucopsyche alexis, assembly GCA_905404095.1. Taxonomy (NCBI): domain Eukaryota; kingdom Metazoa; phylum Arthropoda; class Insecta; order Lepidoptera; family Lycaenidae; genus Glaucopsyche; species Glaucopsyche alexis. The sequence continues at coordinate 4,153,674 of FR990053.1, forward strand.
AGATATTTATTACAATATTATCGAATAGCTTAAATTCTGAACGATCAGAAACGTGACAAGTTCGATGCCACGTATTCCCGTATTTTATCCTGAGCTTTTATAATCCAGTCATTTCCAAATGCAAGCAAATAATGCCCAAGTCTCCATGACAACCATTCTTTTCTATGACATCTATCAATACTGGCATCGACCTCGTCCAAATAGTAAAACTACTTGACGTTTCCAATCATAGACAATCTTAGCTTTAACACGCTCTGACAAATATTTAAGGGAGCTCCTATATAGTTAAGGGAGCTAGACCAAACGTGTTTTTTTGCCATTTTGCATGGAGTACTTCATACGCGAGTCCGTCTCGCACTTGGCCGGTTTTATCAACAAAGAATTTACATAATTTATTTTTTTATATTTATTTATACTTTAAGTATAAGCTTGAGAAAGAATTCTGAAACAAGATCAAAAACTCTCTTTGCTATCTCATGTTGAGTGATTTTTCATTCCGTTTCAGTAAATATAGGTAATAATAGGTATTTGGTACCTGCATAAAGAGTGCTATGGCATACTTAGTTTAATTTTTTTCTTTTCTCTAACTTGGTGAAATTTTTTCTGTGTTTTAAACACTTACGGATTTTATCGCGGTGCATTTTTTTCCGACGTTTCGGTTACTTTCCAGCAGCCGTGGTTAAAATCCGTAAGTGTTTAAAACAATGAACAATATTCGCGTATACATAAGAAATCAATATTGCTGTTTTGTTTTATAATATCGCACAACTAATTTAAAATCATTTAAAAAACGTATTTCAGAAAAATATAATAATATTGAAATTACAAATAATGGTCACCCTATTGACCCCTGTTAACTCCAATGACTTTGCGCATGATTGGAGCGTACAACAGCGCGCAGCGCACAACGCGGCACTCCGTTGTCCGCCCAGTAGGGTAACCTAAATTCATGATCTTATTAAGATTTTCCTACTTTCAAATACATACAAAACTCAAATGCTTTGAGTTTTGACACAAAATATGCTTTTGGATTTTTATATTGTAATTACGGAAAAATAAGCACTAAAAGTAGAATATAGATTGAAAATTTTTAAGGAAATACAATAAGTATAACATATTTTTTAGATCACGAACTGGCCTATATAATTTTAAATCGCTATTGTACCTGAGTCCTCGCGTGTCCAACATGGCTGACAGACACGGACAGACGAGGGTTGACTCGATGACACTTGATCTAAAAACCGCCCGGTAAGTGATTGGGAAGGTACATTGTCTTTTTGTCTAGGAACTGTTTGACGTGTAAAACTCTTGACGCAAATACTTTCTTTTAAACATTTATACAAGACGACGACGAAACATTTATACAAGGTAGTACTCGTAAGAGTCAAAAAAGATACCAAAATCGAGGGATACAGTTTGATAACGTAGCTACTGTTACGGAGGCATGCATCTATATAATTCGACTTTCAACCGCACTATTTCAGATATGCAAAATTAAAGGTTGATTATGCGAACTAAAATGTACTTAGTTACGTTCTACCGCGCCCAATAGATGGCGCTAACTATAATATAAACAGTTTCGTTGTTTTTGTATTTTTATAGATATTAGCTTACGCGGGTTATCATTTCTAACAGCCAACCGGCAGTCACAGTCCGATGAAGCTAGAACGGCCTTCCGGCCATTAGCTATGGAAGGTAGAAGAAAGGACTATGTCCACACATCGTCTATTGCTAACTTCATATCATTTCCTCTTCTGACTCTAGCGTCATTATGGCCAGTTTTGGACAGCTTTTCTACCTTATAGAGATAGTCCTCCTTTACTTCTATACATTCCACGGATCTCACGCTTCGCCACTGGTAGCTAGCTATCGAAGGCTGGTTCACCTTTATACAGGGTGCAATTAAACCTACCGGCCAAATTTCGATATATTGATCCTTGTTAAAAATAAAAATATACGTATTTTTTCTTTTATAATCACTCAGTACTAAAATGTTGAGAAATAGCATCCGAAAGTTTTCCTGAAAAACACCACAATTATGGACACTGCGCCATGCGCCGCCACCCGCTTACGCATTTCATTGATAACCATAATTCTTGTTATTATCATAAGTTGCAAATTTTCCCTTCATACTTTAACGGGCTTAGGACCGTCAAAATGTAAAGGAGGTAGGTATGTTTAAAATAAAATTAAATGATACACATTAAAACAATGGAAAAATTACAACTTTCTAAATAATTACGAATAATAAGCACTTTAGAAATTAAATAAATCTAAACCACATCCTTTGCATTTAGGCGTATTTAAAAAATTTAATCAACTTATGTACAACTAATTAAAAATCAAAACCACCCACCTCTAAATCTTATTTACATAATTTACCTTATTTACACTCAACAGTACTTTAAAAATTGTTCAAACTGTAAACCGTTTCGCTCTAGGCAGAGTCTAGCACGTTTTTGCACATACAACTCTGTCACTTTTAACCTCGTCAAAGGCACGTTTAATACGCGACTTTAGGTCTTCGAGGCTTGGGACCTCATCTATGTAGTTATGTACACTCGCCTCTTAATCTCACCCCATAAAAAAAAAACACATGGAGTGAGGTCTGGTGACCGAGGCGGCCATGGGACAGGACCCGCGCGACCTATCCAGCGATCACCGTATTCGCGGTTTAAATAATTTCTTACAGCGGCGGCGTAATGTGGCGGTGCACCATCCTGCTGGAAGTAGAACTGCGGATGGCGAATGAGTGCGAGCGGCACGTCGTCCATGAACTCCGGAATAATGTTTTCTAGCATTTGTAGATAGGTGATACCGGTCAGCCGCCCCTCGATGTAATAAGGCCCCAGTATTTTATCACCAACGATGCCGGCCCACACATTAGCACTAAAACGCACTTGGTGGTAATTTTCTTTTATCTTGTGAGTTGTGTGGGTTTTAATACGACCACCAATGTTCGTTGTGTTGGTTGTACAAACCCACACGCGTAAACAGGCACTCATCTGTCCACAAAATAACTGCGTCAGGGTGTGCGATTAGCCACTCGCAGAAAGTGCGACGGGATGCGGCGTCTGCTTCGTTTAAAGCCTGAACCTTTTGGGAATGATATAGGTGTAAGTTAACAGTGTTTAATAACTTCCACACCGCAAATCGACTCAGGTTAAAGCGGCGGGCGGCATCTCGGGTACTCGCTCGTGGGTCTCTTTCAAAGAACTCCAAGATGTCGTCTTGGAGTTCAATCGGTAAACTCGGCCTTCCTCCTCCTAGAGCGTGTGCAGGTGTTGTGAACTGCGCATAATCCAAGAGTCTTTGGTTAACGGACAAAATTGTTTGGCGATTCGGTACAGCTGCATTCGTGAATCCACTGTTACGAATACGAGGAAGGCTTTCTTGTTCGTACAGTCTCTGGGCTCCGCGTAAACTTTCGCCACTCAAAATGTAGCACCTCACCATCTCATAACATTCGCGGTTAGAGTACATTGTCACACACTCTAATTACGCGCGCGGCGGACGGCGACAAACTAAATAGGTAACCGGCACGGACCGGCCGCGCAAGCGCATGTCACCCGCGCTTCCCTGGCACCACCCCGCGTTACCATGGCGACAGACCGCCCGGCGCATAAATAGCGCTATCGTAATTCGTAGGTACGAAATGACCATTCTGCAAGGATTTTGATTGGGATAAAATATGTTACTGTAAAAAAATTGACACCCTATTTTTTTGTTTAAATGGACTCTCCTACTGATACCTAAGCCCTAAAAAAAATTTGGCCGGTAGGTTTAATTGCACCCTGTATAGTCCCAGCGTCCCAGCCTGTATAATAGGTAGGGATTTGGATGTTTGTCTTCAAAAGATAAGTGGTAAGTGAAGCTGATAGGAATGGAGTTATATAGACTGGTAGCTAGTTAGCTACATGATATTATGTCTATTAAAATATAAACGCTTCATTGAATACAATTCATTACGTAAGTGCGGACATATCATGGAAGTGCTGACATTGAACTTATAAGGCAATTTCGCTGTGTATCGAAATTTGTTAAAAAATACATTGATTTGAAAATATAAAACGAAAACCTTACTAGTGTTACTACACTAGAATTAAAACGACATAAAAAAAACTTAGGCCTTTTCATCCGTTATTGGATGATTTATACAGTACTGTCCGAGCGAAGTGACCACTCTTGAAATACTGTAGTGCCTGGGACAAGCGGTTTCCAAATATCGTATGGTTGCCCAAACACATACGGCATTCTCACAACACAGTCAGAGTTCTTCGAGGAATGACTGGTCAATATGTCTGGGGCCAGCCAGGTGCGGATTTCCTCACGATGTTTTCCTTCACCATTAGACCATTCGTATAATGTACTTGAGATCTGAAAAAGTCTCATTGGTACATGCCACAACCTGGGAATCGAACCTACACTCTCGAACGGTCTACCCACTAGGCTATCGTATTACTCCGATCGAGTATATCGATATCCTTTAATATTTTAATGTCCTGTTGCGGTTCGGAGTGTAAAATTGAGTTGGCGGCCCGCCAGGTCTGAGATGTAGCTAATAAGGTCTGTGGTCATCCTAACTCAACACCTGAACAGCCATCTTGAGAGCTTGGCACGTGACCAATTTTAAATTTGACAATTTTTAATTTTCGGAATGCGAGTTGTGTATTAAGCCTGGCCACTAACATAATTTTTAATCCAGATTGAGAATTGCATGTTAAAGCGAGGTATATTAAGGTTAGTTTTTAAATACGCGCTTAATAATATAGCGTATTTAATATTATAAAAAATACAATTATTTTAACCCGACTACGGCAAAGCCAAAAGGAAGAGAATTTTGGCAGTATATGTTTGTATGTATGTTTGTTTGTTCCACCGTAGCATCTCAAGTACTTATCTGATTTTAATAAACGAGGTGTCAATAGATTTGTATTAATAGCCCGGGTAACATAGGCTATATATTTTACGTAGTCAAGTTATAGTTTTTTTTTTAAATTCTGGTTATTAATGTTTCTTTTTATTAAAATACTGCAGAAATATTTTAGGCAAGAGACTGTATAATTTTTCTTATAGTATAGTATTTACCTACTTATTTAAAAGTCCGAACGTTACGATACCTAGTAGCTTTATTACTAAACCACAGATAAAAACAAACTTCAAACAAAAGTAAAAAAGTGGCCCAAAAATCCAATAGGTGTCGCTGCAGGATGAAAGTGAAGTAAATTGGTTTAACCCTGTCCTGCACGGGATAGGTACACCTTTGTACACGCTTTTAATTTTTTGCACCTCGCTGATTCTAGCCATCGGCTTTTACGGTCACTCACGTACTTGCAGGATTTTGTTAAACCATCCCTTTTAGTCGCCAGGAAAAGGTTTGTTATCATTGAAGGTGTATGGCAAAAATTCTAATCGTTATCGGGAAAAGGCAAGTCTTATCGTAAACTAGCTTTTGCTCGCGGCTCCACCCTCGTAAATACAAAATCCCACGGGAACAGTGTACTTTTTTGAGATACAAATTTGCCTATGTGTTAATTCTGAGTTAAAACTACTATCATACCAAATTTCATCAAAATCCGTTTAGTAGCATTGACGTGAAAGAGTAACTAACATCCATCCATCCATCCATATATCTATCCTCACAAACTTATTTACAATAACGATCAACGTCAAGATTCTTAGTAGATTTTTTAAATATGTGGGTATATAAGATTCGATAGAAGTGAAACCTTTAAAAGTATCTAATCTATATCTAAAAAACTTAGGCCTTTACTTCCGTTAATGGATGATTTATACAGTATTCTCCGAGCGAAGTAACCACTCTTGAAATACTGTAGTGCCTGGGCCAGTTAGTTTTTAAATGTCGTATGGTTGCCCAAGCACATACGGCATTCTCACAACATAGTCAGCCTAGTCCAGAGGAATGAACTGGTCAATACGTCTGGGGCCAACTATGTGCGGGTTTTCTTACGATGTTTTCCTTCACCGTTAGAGCGTCCGTATAATGTACTTGAGATCTGAAAAAGTCTCATTGGTACACGCCATAACCTGGAATTTGAACCTGCACTCTCTCGAGTGCGAACCAAACGGTCTACCCACTAGGCCACGGAGCTCACAAAATCTATATCTATACTAATATCCTGGCTCCGAAACTGCTGGACCGATTTTTAAGAAATTTGGCACAGATGTAGAGTAGACCACGAGGTAGGACATAGGGTACTTTTTATCACGGAAAAATGTACGGTTTCTGTGAAATTAACTTGCTCGCACGAAGTCGCGGGCAACGTCTAGTTTTTCTGAATACTTATATCTCGCATATGCACTAGCTCTAGACTACTAGTCTTCTAGTTAGCCCTTGACGAAAACAGAGGGGTCTAAAAGTTTGACGTGTCTGTCTGTCTGTGGCATCGTAGCTCCCAAACGTCTGAATCGATTTTGATATAGTTTCTTTTGTTTAAACGCTGAGATAATTGAGATTTAAAGGTGTTAATAGACCATCGTTTCTCAACATTTTTTATGTCGCGACCTACGAAAAACCCAAAGAGTTAAGTAAAAAGTCTCGCGACCCCATCACGATTTTTTCGACGTTCGATACAAAAGATTTGTTCGAAAAACGTATCTTTTGTACCTATATGTAGTTTGTATTTATTATTTTACAAGAGACTGCGACCCCCTTAAAAAACAAACTCGACCCTCTCGTCTCTCTCTTCTTAGACAATTCAGGGGTTACATAAATTTTTAATTTTGTTTATACTATTGCTTTTTACTCCACTACGGCGAAGCTAAAAGGAAATTTAGGCAGATTATGTATGGTTGTTTCACCATAGCGCCTAAATATCTAAATATCTTAATATAAATTACTGATCCGATTTTAATGAATGACACATAAGCACTCTTTCTTCCTGTACTCTCGTAATCCAGTGGATCGGATAACCGACACGACTGACGAGAGATCAGGCGCAGATCCGACTTTTTACATGCCCATCCGACGCATGGATCATCTTTCTTGTTAGATAATAAATCAGGTGATCAGCATTGTCCTAAACAAACTTGGAAACAACTTTTTTGTAGTTCCAATGCGGGAATCGAACCCACGACCTCCGAGGCGAGAGTCAATGCTCTAATCACTAGACCACGGAGGCTGTATAATAGACTATATATAATTTGCGTAGTCGGGTTATAATTTTTAACTTTTGATTATTAGTTTTAAATTACAACAACCCTAAAGAGGATTTTGGTGAAAAATACGGCCAACAACTAGTAATTAATAAAAGATAATTGTAAGGATGATAAATGAATAATTTCGTGACCTCATCCCCCCACCCCACCGCCTCCCTCCAGTAACAGAATCTTCAATGTCTTAACGTAATTAAAATTAATTATTCGCCAACACTCCAACCCACCTCTGTTGATTTGAAAAGTTTAAACGAATTTGAATTTCAGCGAGATCTCTTTGTTATATTATTAATTATTATTAAATACTAGATTTTCATCATGAAACGTTTGTTAAAAGACGTGAATGGTAGTTTTCAAAACTATGTTTTTATAGATTTTTGATTTAAATGTTAGTTAGTTTAGTTAGTAAACGTTAGTTGGCTGCTACTATGCTACAAGACATTAAGTTCGCATTTGTACAACTAGCTTTTGCCCGCGGCTCCGCTCGCGTAAATAAAGTATTCCACGTGAAGTTTTGGGGATAATAAGTAGCCTATGTTTTAATCCAGAGCCTAAACTACTACCACACCAAACTTCAAAATCCGTTCAGTAGATTTTACGTGAAATTGTAACAAACATCCATCCACCCATCCTCACAAACTTTCACATATTTTATAACTAGCTGTTTCTCGCAGCTCCGCCCGCGTAAAATATATAGTAAATGGTATCCTGCGGGAATATTTTACTAATGTATTCTAATAATGTTGATAGCCATGTATCCGGAGGGGTGAGGTATTTAAGGACTATGAAACGCGCTGGTACCTCTGGTGTTTCGAGCGTCCGGGTGCGGTAGTAATCGCTTACCATCAGGCAATCCGTCTACTCGTTTCCTGGTCTATTAAAAAATCCTCAACTATCTCGAAAAATATCCAAGAATAAGCAAAAAGATAGCTTCCATACGGAGTTTTTTTCACCTCGTTTCTGTATTTCATATTTACTACGTTTTCCACTTTTCCTATTGATATAATATATCCACTATGATAGGTCCCAGAGATTGTATATAATGTGTCGTGGAGTTCCGCTCGAATTCTCTGAGGACGCGGATATTCTGTATTCATATAACTTGTATGTTATTGCTAGCTTAGGCGAGTTTTGCATAAATATAGTATACGAATATGGAAATTACATCGATTGGATTTATGTAGGTGTACACGCCGTTAAGTGCACTAAACTTTTACTTAAATACTTTGTTTTAGATTTCAATTGCCGTATGTATAATAAGTTTTGACGATAACCTTGTTGTTCTCGGTTTCAAAGGAAATTTGTCCTTTATGTTATTTGAGTCTACTCTCTGTAATCTACTCTCTCTCTCTCTCTCTCTCTCTCAATTTATACTGACACTGGCAACGGAAACTATCTGAATAAGAATGTTCTTATAATAATATGAACTGGAAAGCTAGCTATATAGTATACACGTAAGGGATTACCTCGTAGGTTTGCCCACAGTCATACCTGTCAGGTAAGCTTGAGATGATACTATATGGAAACCTGCACAGTTGTGCTACCTGTGCATGCGCTCCAGATTACCTGTAAAGGTAAACTTGTCAGGTATATCGTTACGTGTATGGCTATTGGCTAGCATTAAGCATAATATTTGTGCAATATCTTTTTATTTCACCTAAAAACTTATTCTACTCGGCGCAAGCAAAACACCAACAGCTTTTATATATTTTTGACTAGCTTTTGCCCGTGGCTTCGGCTGCGTAAATACAGTATCCCACGGGAAAACGGTACTCTTTTGGGATAAAAAGTAGCCTTTGTTTAAATACAGAACCTAAAATGCTACCATACCAAATTCCATTTAAATCTATCCATCAATTTTCACAAACTTTCACATCTACAATAGTAGTACGATTGCGGCTACGTGTGCAGCCGGTGATGGTTTCAAGCAAAAAAATACGTCATAAATAAAAAAAAAGTGCAAAATTGATAACAGTAAAAAGGTCCGCAATTTTCATCGCATAAAAAAGATTGATTTACAAGAAAGTGATACGTGATTCATCGTATATTCGATTGTAAATCACAATATATTGAAAATTTCGCGAATAATGTGTACTGTTGCAAAAAGACCTGGCATACCACATTTCGATCTTATCGCTATGGCAATAAGGTCTAATAGTGGTGTACCGGCTTTGTCGGCGACTGTACAGTTGGCCGTATAGTGTGATTTGTGTGTTTATCTCCCGGTGTCCGGTGCGCAATGTAATTTGGGTAAATAATGAGGTGTCGTTTGTTGTACTTACAGTTCGAGAGTAATGTGGTGACGAACAGGTAAACAGTTATTGCTCGGTAGAGTTGCTTTACGTACAAAAGCTGGGAAACAGAATGTGAGTAATTCATTTGTGACTTCCAAAAACTACTATGCAAAAAGTACACTGATAAATTACGTACTTCAGGGTAGTCCTGTTGTGTTAAACAATTGCCCCTGTATTAATAAATATTTACACATTGGATAAGCTATTCAATATTGCTTGAATAGCTTATCCATTATGACAAACAAAAATTCCATCTTTTTGCTAAAAGGTGGCACCGTGCGAGTTTCTTACGCGCCGGTTCTTCTCGCTGGCTTAGTTCCCAAACCGGTGGTAGGCAATAGGCATCTTGTAGACCGAAGTTGAGACAGTGTATAAAAATTCCAATTTTGAATATTTTTTTACTTTTTTGTCTTTCAAGTGACTTTTTCAACGTAGACAAAGAAAGCAACATTGAATACTTATCCGTAGTATTAAAGTTAATTTATTAAAGGGGATATCCCTCTTACTAATAAAAATATTTATCCAGTAGATAAGCAATACAATTGTCTTTTGTGTTGGAAAAGTCGCTTGACAGACAAGGACAAAACATTGTATTGCTTATCAACTGTATAAATACTTTTATTAGTAAGGGGGATAGTTATTACAGCTAGTTTTATTATTAGTAGGGGGTAACAGTTTCTTATTAGTAAGGGGATAACAGTAAAACCACGTTGCTGATGGCCCTCGGCAATCTTGGTTTTTTATGGAAAAGACAGACGATGTATGGAAAACGACGGTAGCCGATAGACATTGAAATCGTGGTCGTACTGTACATGTCATTTATTTTATTCCTTAACTAGATGTTTCTCGAGACTTAGTATGCGCAAAAGAAAATCGAGATTTTTCTTTTTGCATTTTCCCACAGTAAAAGCCTATGTTAGGACATAGGCTTTGTACGGAGAGGCCCTGTGGTCTACTCTATTACTGTGCCAAATTTAATCAAACTGGATTTTGATTAAATTTGGCACAGTAATAGAGTTTTGGAGTCCATTCAATGCAAACAAACAAAAAAAGGTATGGTAATGCTCAGTACAGGTACAAGTATACTAAAAAACCCGAAGGCATGATTTAGGTGGGGGTTCAAAAAGTCGAAATTTTGCGTGACGTAATGGCCTCATAATTTAAAAGACGCAAAAAAAGAACAATCTACACAACATAAAATTCCATATAAATACGGTAAAACGTAAGTCACACTTTCTTATCCAATATTTTTTACGTATTGAGGAGCGGAAATTTCGTTTCCGTTTCAATATGAAAGGTCGCAATCCTTTAGAAACACACTCAATCAGCGGCCCCTCTTAACTTCATTTGGAAAACATCAATTCCTGCCTTCTCGATATTGATTGGAAGATGGTAACACTTGATTTGAGAAATAAGTACCTAGATGTTTTATCGAATGTTAAATCTTAAATACTTGAAAACACATTTTCAGATAAAACGCTGTTTAATATTACTAGCGCCATGATATATCGCATAAATGGATAATACTCTATTAATGGGTAAGTTTTATCATGGACCAATAAAAGTTGACAAATAAAACTTAATAATAGTTTTATTGGTCCATGGTTTTATACAGAAGTATATTAAAAATTAATATTGTAGGCAAACCGCCTAAAGAATTTCGAAAGTCTCGTGAAAACGCTCTATGCAAAAGTCGTACCTAACTATGACGTCACGATTAGGTAAAAGTGTATAAAATATAAGGCCGCAGGAACATAATATTTGTAAATATCTCCGAAATTTGTGTGTTTAAGTTCATACCTACTATAAGGAATGTTTTCCGGTGTAAGTAAACTACTTAATATTATGTTTTTTACTAATATACAAAAAAATAATAATAATAGAAGGCAGTGGAAAAACATGCCTCAAATATCGTACTATATTAAAACTCAAATGTGGGCTTGACGTAGGTGGTGTTGGTTTCAAAATGAAAAGACAAGAAACAACGTTACTTCACCTTTATTCTCAATATTGATAAAACTTAAAGCTTCACACTATTTTAATCACTTTTCACTGTCTATTAATAATAACGACTCTGCATTTATTTCACTACTTTATACTTATTTTCGCTATCACTTTTTAACAAGAACACCGACAGTTCACTATCCGAACCTCTCGGGACCAGACAACGGGTAGCATATTTATTTAATACTTTTATACTATGCATGTATTAAATATTTTATTAGTTATATTATAAACATATATAAAATAAATCCATAACCCAGGGGCCAGGATCATTGAAAACGTTTTGCTCCTTCAGCGGGACGAACCTGCGACCCCCGGGTTAGCCACCGATGCGCTAACCACAGAGCCACAGAGGTCGTCATACAAACGTATAAACTACAATCTTTTTGAGACACGCCAGAGCCTAAAATACGAAAAAAAAAAAAAAAACAAATATCGTTTCAAGTAATTACGGTATCGTTTTTTCACAAATAAAACGTTCAAACTGTTCTGTTTCGGCGTATTTTGGTTTTGAATAAAAATACTCTGTAGCTCTGAGCCTAAACAAATATTTGATGTTTTCCACGTGAAGATACTTTGTTTTGTTCAGAAACTCCGTTTCACTTATCCCAAAATATACATTGTTATTTTTGCACGGAGTAGCGGCAATGTGTTTTAGTAAAATGTCTTCGTTAAGAGACTAGACTAGAATTTATTTAAGCACATTAAATGTATGAGTGGATAAAAATTAAAAGATATTATGTTTTCTTATCTCCTTTAAAAAAAATCGCGACTTAACTAAAATACTATTAGATTGTACAATTTCCATCTGCCGTAATTATTTTAACTCGGATGCACGGAGAAGTGGAGATAATCAAAAAAACTTGAGAGGTGTCAAGGGACACCCGGATGGAACAAAGTTCCGGATGAAAATATCTGGCTTGCTTTCTATAAGAGAGAGAGAGACAGGCAGAGAAACATGCGACGCCGCACAGCTTACAATAGCTTACTATAGCAAAAAAAAGACATACAGACAGACAATTGTACATGTATATATAAAATAAATAATAATACAATATCCGAACCGATATTATCCATACATACATTACATACATACATACATACATACATACATACATACACTAGGGATGGTCGTTGAATGAACGAACTGTTTTATTAAACTGTTTATTTGTCGTGAACGGGTAAACTAGTTTAGCGCCTACTGATAAACTAGTCTTAGATGCGTGAACGGTTGCCATATACCGGAACGGTGCGTGCGACAGAGTCCGTTCGTCGCGACGCGACGACACGATCGACGGACGGGCGCGGGGCACGACGACTCGGCACGAGCAATACGTTGTAAATATGTATATACTGTGTAAATAGTACATAAAATGAACTTTTAAATACGCCAGGCATAATATATAATTTAATGATGTAGGTATAATAAAATTATTAAAATATTCATATAATTTTAAATTAATTAAGTAAATGTAAAATTTCAGTAATGAACCTGCCTGCCTGCCAGTCCTAAGCCTGGAAAAAGTATGAATGGAAGTTCATTTCCACCGCTCACAGATTAAACCGTCTCGTCGTTCGTCGTCATCACTAGTCGCGTCGATCAGCGTTTGCTGAAAGTTTGTCAAAACAGTTAATGCTGAAAGTCGTTCATTCAACAAAACTACTTTGTTTGTCATAGTTTATTGCTCAGTTCAGTATTCGTCGAACACGTAAACTAGTCGAAAAAAAAAACTGTTTTTTCAACTAGTTTACGATGAACGATAAAAAGTCTCGTTTCGTTGATCGAAAAAGCGTCGACGACCCACCACTAACATATACACATACATACATACATACATCAATATAATAAATGCAAATTCAATTTTAATTGCAAAAAATAAAATTATCTTTTGCAATTAAAAAAGTGTCGTGACAACTTTTCGTAAGAATTTTTTCCGTCTAGCCCCCTTTCACAACGCGCGATAAGGAACTTCGTTCCAATAAATTGGTAATCACATTTTATATGAATATTCGTTGAAATTAGTAAAAATATCACAGTATTTACCCCAACTCCTGCAGATATGCGAAATATGCTGTTGTAATCCTGATGCAATTACGTTGACATCTAATGCTATTTTTGGTCGCCGTGGATAATTATTCCAAAAGAGATGTTCAAGAAATGTATGAGGCCTGGGCCAGTCCTATGTACAGTATATGTAAATATAGCTACATAATATAGTAACCGTTTCCTATTCTTTATTTTGTTTAATTTCACTTCGTTTCCATGTACATTTAAATTAACTTCGTCAAGGAGAGCAACACAAAGTAAAAAAAAAACATGGCGGGTCAGATCAGAAATAACTAAAGAATGTCATTTTGTCAATGACATGACTTTTGACAAAGAAAGACGTATGACATTCAAGACGATGTATCTTCGTAAAACTGTCTACTACGTCAAAAGTCAAGTTAAAACAACTGCCATGGCCGCCCTAAAAATAGTGTTCTCGCAATAAAAAACTCTTCAAATAATCATTTTTGTACGCATTTACCCTTCTTCAAATTATTTTTTTCGTATTTTTATGATATTCCCATATTTTTTTCCTATTTACCTATGTAGTGTACATAGAACTGGCCAAAAATCATACATCTCTTTTAAAATTTCCTTTATTAATTAGATTTCCTTTAAAAATTATTCCTAGAATAAGTTTAATTATATTAATTTACACAAACGTCATGAAGCTTCGAGAAAAGGCGTGAATGGAGATGTGATTAACGTTCACGAGGACTTCACGCATCGAATTTGATGCAAACTCACGAATTCACCGGTGATATTATTTTTCTGCCTAAACATCTTAACATAAGCAGTAGATCATATGTTATGCTCAAAATATCATAATATATTTTAATTTAATCTTTGTGTTTACGAATAGATTGAGTTGAATTTAAACATAGAATATTCGTTATCTACTATATAAGCAAACATACACGTAACATTTCCTGAAAAACATCCGTTCTTCCACAATTTAGGTGACCCAGTTGACGACATTTATTTTCGTACTTAACATGAGTGGAACTTAACAATGTAAGCTGAGGAGGATTAGCATAATCCGGCCCTGTACCGATACATTTGTCAATCGATTCGGTGTAGGGGTTGTGTTTGAACAATAAATCCTTGAACAATAATGGACAATGTTTAGAACAATGTTCTTGTTATTCACAAAAATAGACTTTTGACATAATTATTATAAAACTTGCCTACCTTAAGTTACATGGACAACAAAAATTGACCAACCAAATGATGGGCAAACAAAACAAAAAAAATGATAATTGTGCAATTATGGTCAATTGCGACGTGACGAAAAATCAAACAATTTACAGCAACGGCAATAAGCAGCAATTTAAGAAAATCTTTTGCAACTACAATATTAACTAACTCCTAGAAACTAGACAATACTTCTATACGCGTGCAATTCTGTTGAAAAATTCAAGGACTTCGTGCTTCACACGACTATCGAGCACATTGGAAATGAATCTATGGAATTCGAAAAAATATAGGTAGTAAAAAGGTTAGGCTACAGGGCAAACCCTTAACCCGATTCTCTTTGTTTTTGACTCAAATTGAAGCTGACTAAATTATCCAGAGGAATTTATCTCAAAATTTTATATCATTCTTCGTTTCGAAAATATCGAGCGCCAAAATCAAAAATTGAGATTTTTTTTACTATTTAGGCCATAACTTTTTTCTTTTTGACTTTCTCGAATAATTCTGTCGTAAATATGCGTCTTTTGAGTCTTTTTTTAAATGTCATCTTCACAACTCTCCGAGATATAATCGTACTTTTTAGTGAAATCGGAACCTACACTGGACCGAACGAAAAAACATTTCCAACATCAAAAACTTCCGCAATTCGTATCAGCGACATTGAGCAATATGGAATACATTAAGCAAGTATAATAAATATTGTCGTAACAATTGTCGTTTTTTTAAATTGCTCCACATAGCTCCACTAATTCCTTCAGATTGATCCATCCGTGTTACTGCTAATAAATTAATAGTGTAAACGCACCCTTAGAACCGTACATTTATCTAGAGCAGTTGTTGTCACACTTTTCAGGGGTTTTGGGATCGGCCATGTCATAACTTACGCCAGAATGCAAGCTAACTGTTGAATATAGTTCAATTTTATTCACATAATATGATTTCTTGTTTTAAGGGTTCCGTACCCAAAGTGTAAAAATTGGACACCGGACAGACTGTTTATCTGTCTGTCCGGTGTCTGTCACCAAGCTTGGTTCATGACCAAGATGGCTAGACAGTAGAAATTTTCACAGATGATGTTGTTGATCTGTATTGCTATAACAACAAATACTAAAAACGTACCCGAGTCCGTCTCGCACTTAGCCGGTTTTATCAACAAAGAATTTTCATTTTTTTTTCAACCGCACCTTTGAGGAAACCCGTACATGTGGCCCCAGACGTTTTGACCAGTCATTCCTCTGGACTAGACTATGTTGTGAGAATGCCGTATGTGCTTGGGCAACCATACGACATTTAAAAACCGACTGTCCCAGGCACTACAGTATTTCAAGAGTGGTTACTTCGCTCGGAGAATACTGTAATAAATCATCCAATAACGAATGAAAAGGCCTAAGTTACTCATTTAATTTACAAACTTAAAACCGCTTCAGAAATAAGTCTGAAACTAACAAGATCAAAAACTGTTGAAATTTAAATTTCTTATCTAATTATGCAAATTACAAAATATTCAACTTTTTCACCTTGACTTCAATCAATTTTTCTTTGTTTTATAATTATTATCCCAAGCTAGGAATTTGATTTATTAAAATCATCTTATCTGAGAGTGACAGGTTTTCACACCCTTAATCCTGAGAATAAATATTTTAAAAGCGGCTCACTAAAAGAATTTAATATTACAATATTCTTGACAACTTAACGGCACACCCTAGCAGTCTTATTAATAAAATTATTTACACCACGGATTAGCTAATCCAACATGGCTGTCTCTGTCAGATACTTTGGAACAGTCACTTGATAGACAAAGAGAGCTATTTGGATTTGCTTATCCATGGTGTAAATATTTTTATTAATAAGGGTGTATGAGTGTAATATATTTTAGGCATAAAGTGCTTATTTGTAATTCAAGACGAAATACGTAGGGAACGTACGACAAACTACAATAAAGATTTTTAAATTTAAATCGCTGCTTTGATATTGTTCAAAAGTGTTTTACAGCGTACATTCTTATATTTTCTTATAAAGTTATTTGCAAGTGTGTTTTTGTTCACACTTATGTACCCTTACTAATAAAAATATTTAAAGAGTAGATAAGCTCTTTAATGTTTTGTCCTTATCTAATACGTGGGAAAAGTTGCTTGACAGACAAGGACAAAACAAAACATTGTATTGCTTATCCACTGTGTAAGTACGTAATAACGATGTTAGAGTTTTATGATAATCTATTACTCATATTTTCTGATATCTATAAATCTATACCTAATACTATATGACTAAGATTAAGTAAAAAGTCTAAGGCCACAATCCTAGTAATATTATAAATGTGTAAGTTTGTGAGGATGGGTGGATGGATGGATGTTTGTTACTCTTTCGCGAAAAACTACTGAACGGATTTCGATGAAATTTGGTATGGTAGTAATTTAGGCTCTGGATTAAAACATACGCTACTTAATAACATACTTTTATAGTATGTTTACGCGGGTGGAGCCGCGGAAAACAGCTAGTCTTCCTATAAGTCTCATCCTACAGCTTATTCCGAAGTTTTAAATACTTTATTCATAATGCATAATTTATTTATTCACTAAATTTATTTATTTATTAAAGTATTTAAAACTTCGGAATAAGTTAGAAATATATATTTAATACTTTTATACTTTACTTATATTTAAAAATACACTTATAATATCCTGTAATACGTATTTTAATACGCTGGTGTATATCATACTACTGTTGCCCGCGGCTCCGCCCGCGTAAATATAGTATCCCTCGCAAACACTGTATTTTTTCGAGATAAAAAGTAGCCTATATTTTAATCCAGAGCTTATACTACTACCATACCAAATTTCATCA
Source organism: Glaucopsyche alexis (assembly GCA_905404095.1). Classification (NCBI taxonomy): domain Eukaryota; kingdom Metazoa; phylum Arthropoda; class Insecta; order Lepidoptera; family Lycaenidae; genus Glaucopsyche; species Glaucopsyche alexis. The sequence continues at coordinate 4,171,233 of FR990053.1, forward strand.
AAATCCGTTCAGTAGTTTTTGCGTGAAAGAGTAACAAACATCCATCCACCCATACATCCGTCCATCCCCACAAACTTTTGCATTTATAATATTAGTAGGATGAAACGTGAATCTTTTTGTGTAGTGAATAAAAATCTATTTTGAACAGCCATCTTAAAAATGCAGAGCTGAGTAGCGTATCGTACCTTCGCGGTGTGAAATGACCCTAAGAGTCGTCGATTTGTTAAGGTGAAGCAGAGAAGAGAGTTTTACGGCGCGTTACATGAAAACTTGATCAAACTCTAAAAGTAAAATCGTGTCGGGGCACGAAAATTAAGGTCATGTTTTAAAATTGCTGAGATTAAAAAAAGTTAAGTGTTCAATTCTTCCAATATTTCTTGATCCCTACTAATATTATAAACATGAAAATTTGTATATTTATTAATCTAAAGAAGTTTGTTACTCTTTCACGATAACTAGAGAACTGATTTTGATGAAATTTGGTATGGTAGTAGTTTAGACTCTCCATTATCACATCTGGTTACTTTTTATCGCAGCAAAATGTGCAATTCCTGCGGGATTTTTTTTTGCGCATTCCAAGTCACAGGCAACTTCTAATCCTTAATACGAGTAAGATCAAATTATTATTAAAAACATAATATGAATTTGAAATTTTCCTCATTTTCAGTATTACATAAAATGGAGGTTTGTGGACTCTGTAAGCCCCAATAGGCAATCGGCGTGAGTATATTATGTAGTAGAAGTTGCCCGCGACTTCTTACGTACATAAAGAAATCTCATGGGATCCGTATAATTTTCCACGATAAAAATTAAAATAGCCCATGTGTGTTAATCCAGAGCCTAAAGTACTACTGTACCAAATTTCATCAAAATCTGTTGAATAGTTTTTTTACGTGAAAGAGAGACAAACATTCACCCATCCATCCTCACAAACTATTTCACATTTATATAATAGTAGTTGGAGAATAAATTATATTCGTAGGCATTAAATTATTTTCGACGACCTATTTTCGGGAAATCATAAAATATTCGATGGATAAACTACAGTTAAGTTACCCTCGATAATGTATGCGGTAAACACTGAACAATAGCCCGTTCGCTAAACACTAAACTGATGAAACGATTAACGGGAAATGATACTTAACCATCCCACCGCTGCCACCAACTTTACACTTATAATGTAAAACGCCCGGGTTTAACGGGAAGCTTGAAATAACAACTATTAAGCCTTGAATATTAAGCTTGAAATATTACGTAGTGAATTTAGTATTACCTTACTTCCTCAGACAGTATAATGTGTGCTATTTATGATACATATTCCTTAAAAACATGTTGTCGGGAGTTGTGCATGATCCCATAGTCTTATCTATACTAATATTAAAGTGGAAAATATTGTTTGTTTGCATTGAATAGGCTCCGAAACTACTGGACTGATTTTCATGAAATTTGGTACATATATAGATTAGACCACGGGGAAGGACATAGGCAAATTTTTATCACGGCAAAATGTACGGTTACCGGGAGATTTCCTTTTGTGCGCATGAAGTCTTGTGCAACATCTAGTTAATATGTTACGAAGGCTACAAAACCGTGTTTAATTTAATAATTTCGTGTTGAAGAGCAGCGAAAACCATCATTTATGATCAAATACTGAAACGCTAATCAAAATTAAGAGCCCTCCTATTCACAGGCTGTTGCTGTCTCTGCTAGCCGAAATGACAAGGACAGCATGTGGCTTGAGCGTCACATTGATTTTACTATCGTGCCAGTACTCGGATGAGAATATGTTGTAAACTATCTTTATACCTTTAAGTGATTAGGGTTACCTACCCCAAATGTATTTTATATTTTTTGATTTCGCATTAAAAATACATGTAACCCTCATTCTCAATTAAAAATAAATTAACATCAACCGTGATTTAATAGCGATATCCAGTACTATAATAATCTTCAACTTTCAGTGATCGATAGCTCTTTAGTGCATTGGTTTAGCAGGTTGTAAAGTAGGGGGTAGGCGAAGCTTATAGGTATAGGTTGTAGGTGTAGGCGTAGGTAGACGGTGTAGGTTGTAGGTGTAGGTTGGTGTAGGTAGTTATAGATAGATAGTATACGTAGTTCGTAAGTGTAGCTGATAGATGTAGGAGTAGGTAGTCGGTGCAAGTTGTAGGTGTAGTTGTTAGTGTAGAAAATTTAGGTGTATGTAGGTAGTTATTTACGAATTCCATATTCATAGTTACGACAGGACGTCTGTCGTCACAATAAACAACTATAAGTAATATAAATAAGAGTCTACCAGCCAGAACATTCCTGCGTCTAGTTCGCCTGGTACCAGACGGCGGCAGATGCACAGAATTCCATTATAGCACTTCACTATTATGTAGATCCACTTCAATTGAAATAGTTCAAGGGAAAATAGAGACGCGTTCACGCTTTAACGGCTAGTGAAATTTCGTTCTGGGGGCCACTTTAGTTTACTTTTGTTTGATATTATGTTTCATATTTAATTTCTTTATCTCATATTATGTGAGCCATTTTACGTATTTCTATTGAAAACTGTAAAAAAATATTTTTTTTATTAAGTAGAAGCGTTAATATAGAGTTAATAATTTAATAGTTGTTCTACAATATACTGTTCAGATTAAAATTTAATCTATATGAAAAAGACAATCATTGTACACTATTAAGGCTGTTTGTTCACCGCCTAATAAAAAGTTAATATAATGTTTGTGGGATAACTAAGGATACATCTAAAGATAAAATTTTGGAAAGAAATGAAACTTAACATGAAACACAAATTTAATAAATATTGTTATATTTAGCAATCTTCCGCCAAATAATACAAATGTGTGAGTGCACGCATAAGCATGCGTAACGCACCTCCCTCCTCCCACACTGCTTATGCGTGCACTCAGATGCAAGATCGTGCAAACACCACCACCACACAAGCTACAATGTCAGCAAGATCGTGCAAAGCCCCACACCACCATGCAGGTTGCAAAACTCGACGCGCGTTTCGCCCCGAACCCGGAGCATCCTCAGGAAGTGGACCTGCGAACAAAGTTCGTTAGTAATGCTGCCAATTTTTTTTTTTTTTTTTTCGAAAGGGTCTATGCTAGCGGTCGGGTTAAGACCGCTCTAGCGTAATCGGACTATAACTAGCCTGGTGGCTAGTTGGTTTGATTAGAGTAAATGGGAGGGTTGGCCCTCCCTAACTTCACCTGGGTGAAGTTCAGATCGGTTTTTGGGGACAGCTACGGGTAAGCTATTATTAGGACGGGAGGGACTCGGGTCCCCCCCGCTAAGGGGTCCGACCCCTTCCTCACTCTCGGATGAGTGAGGTTGCTCGCGCACGGTAGCAAAAACTAGCGGCGGAGTTATCGCGATAGAGGAGCTCGTGTTGTTAATGATTTCGGAACTGAGAGGGCCGTCCCTCTCCCCTTCCGCGTACGGTCGGGATGACTCGCGCGCGTAAGTCCTAATGTCGATGAGGTTCGCGGTATTGGTAGAGCTCTCTATAACAATATCGCGGTCGCGGACACTGTTTTGTAGTGACACTAAGCTACTGGGATGCGAACTCGAGCTCGGGCTCGGGCTCGGTCCCGTGTTTGGGTCGGTCTGTACGTTGGTACGTGTGTCAGTGTTTGATATGGGTCCTCGGGGTAGGCGCCGGCGTCGACCCCGGTGCTTTACTAACAAACCGGGTGCGTGTGATTTGTGTTTACGTAACTGTACACAGTACGTTACGTATTTTGTGATCGGGTCTATAGGATCGGCTAAGATATGCTTAGGCCGTTTGAAGGGGTATCTAAATGTCATTGCGTCATGTTCGTAGTCCTGGGCCTTTCGAATGAGAGGATTTGGGTGAACTTTGCTTCTATCAAAGAATCTCTCTACGAGTTCTTTGATATACGCTTTAATCGTGACTAATTCGCAGTCTCTATGCAAGTCGATGTTTCGCATGTACCAGGGGGCACCTGTTGCCATGCGCAGAAACCGGTTTTGGACTTTTTGCAATCGGTCCATCTGGTTATCACTTATTTGTGCGAAAGAGACGCACGCATAAGTGAGTATCGTTCTAATGCAAACTTTATACAAAGTAAGCTTATGTCTTAGGGACATTTTGCTTCGCGAATTTAGTAGCGGATATAATTTGTGAAGTACAAATTTCGCTTTCCGTAACGTATTGGAGATGTGACTCGTGAATGTCATCGACTTGTTTAGTACTACGCCTAAATATTTGACTTTATTAGTCTCTGGGATGATATTACCGTGCAGGCTAATAGGACTCATATTTCTACGGGCACCATAATGTATGGTTTGGGACACCTTTCTGTCAAATTGGATGGCGTGACTTTTGTCGGGGTTTACTTCGATTCTCCATTTGGAGAACCACTCACCGAGATCGGTGACTGACTCCTGGAGTTTTTTAGAAGCGTAGGAGGGAACCCTATGCGCGAAATAGAGGGCTGTATCGTCCGCGAACATGGCTAGTTGCACCTTAGCGTGTTTTGGGATGTCATAAGTGTACAGGTTGTATAGGGAGGGCGAGAGGACCGAGCCCTGCGGGACTCCCGCCTCCATATATCTTGGCGATGACAGTGCGCCTTCCACGCGGAAATGAAACTTACGGTCTTTTAAATAATTACTTATTAACAGTACCAAACTATCGGGTATGCCCATTTGATAAAGTTTGTACAACAGTCCGTTGTGCCAAATTTTATCAAAGGCTTTTGCAATATCAAAGAAGACGGCGCATGTCATCTTCCTGTCATTCTTATTAGAGATAATGTACTCCGTTAGGCGGTGTACCTGAGCGGGACAGCTGTGCATTTTGCGGAAGGCAAACTGCTCGTCTGGGAAGAGTTTTTTGTCGGTGATGACGTCATTGAGGCGTCTTAGAATAACTCTTTCATAGAATTTCCGAGGGAGCTAATTAGACTGATCGGTCTGTAGCTACCAGGTGCCCTCCGGGGTTTCCCCGGTTTATGGATACCTATAACAATAGCTACTTTCCAAAAGTCTGGGAATGAACATCCTACTAAGAGGGCGTTAAAGATGTTCACGAGGAGTTGAATTAGTTCGGACGGTAACATTTTAAGTGTTTTGTTAGAAATACCGTCGAGGCCTGGGGCCTTTCTGGCATTTAAACACTTAATAATGTCTTGGACTTCCTCCGAGTCCACCGGCCTCACCCTGTCGTCATCAGGTGGCCTCGAAAGTCGTCTTTCGACCTCTTTATTCACTAAGCTAAGGTGCGTGGGATCAATCGGGAGGGTACTCGGCCGGCACTGCTGTTCTAAATTATCGGCTAGACATTCAGCCTTGTCGATATCCTCTAGTGCGGGAGGTCGATTTAATCTGTCTGATGGAGGCATGTCGCTCTCCGTATTACTTTTGAGGGCCCTCGCGAGCGGCCAGTAGGCCACGTGTGACGGCTCTAAATCACTGAGAAGTCGATCCCAACTCTCGGCTTTGTGTTGTTTTATTTTATATTTAACTTCCCTTTCGTAATGGCGGAGGGCTTTTCTCCACTCTTCCGACGGGTAGCGATCATAGGTGCGTTTGGCCGCATTCCGGAGTCTGATGGACTCCTTTATGTCCTCTGGGAGGGGCCAGCGAACTTTGGGGTTCGCTGACACATCCCTAGATGAATTTTCTATGGTCGCTACCAAGTGTTCGGTCAAGTGGGAGGCGGCCTCTATGGCGACCTCTTTACTATCTATTATATCGGGAATCTTATCGAGGTGACTCGATTGAAGGACTTTAATGTTCTCCGCCAGGGATTTATAGTCTATGATCCTTCTAGTACTGGAATAATTTGGGTTAAAATTACCAAGTGTAATCATAACCGGTCTATGGTCCGAGTTAAGCTCGTGGAGAGTCTCAATAGAGATATTGAGAGAAACATTTTTGATTAAAGCTATATCTATAGTACTAGGATCGTATATGACACCGTTGATGTGTTGGTTTGTGTCATATCGAGTGGGGTCATTTGGGGCTAGAATAGCAAAGTTAAAGGAGTCGATTAGCCTTTGTAGTATAAGGCCGTTTGTATTATTATAAACATTTCCCCACTCGCGGTGTTTACAATTTAAGTCGCCTGCAATTAGGACGGCGTTACCTAAGTCGAAAAGCGATTGTAAATCACTAGAAAGTAATTTTTTAGTACCTGAAAGGTACGCGCTTACTATAACAATGGGCTCATGGCCGGACATACTTAAGTGACAAATGGAACACTCCATTGTTTCTAGGGTCGGTACTTCTAAAGGAATACAATGGAGGGATTTTTTATAATAAATAATAGTACCTCCGAGTTGGGATCGAGTTCTATCATTTCTAATAATTTTGTAATTTGCTATTTTTGGGCTCCTCATACTAGGTTTTAAGAACGTCTCCTGCGCTAGAAGAATATCTACATTATGCCTGATGACGAAATCGCGGATTTCGTCAATGTTATTACGGATGCCGTTCGTATTGAACGACATGACGCGTAATGAGTGCGGCTTAATCCTTCCCGAAGGATCCATTAGTTACCGGCGGGGGAAGCCTTGATCTTTTTGATCAAGTCTGCGTGATCTGACAACGCCATAATGCGGTCTGTTTTCGAGCCTTTAAGCTTCGCGGTAAGAATAGAGAGCTCAACCGGGTCGATTGGCTCCATTTCACTCAGAAAATCGGTGACGAACGATAGTTCCTCAGCGAATTTCGAAGTCGGAGGGGGCGTGACCTTTGGCGCCTGTGGCGCGGAGGGCGAGGCCTTTTTAGGGAAAGCGGGGAAAGCCGCTTGAGAAGGGGGCTGGGTGGGTTTGGCCCACGCCGATTTAGTGGGTAGGGGAGCAGGGACGAATCTCTGCTTTGGCGGGGCACCTCTAGTTTGAGGTGCAATGCGCCTTTTTACTTTGGGTGCTTTTTTGCACCCTCTGTAGTTGGCTGGGTGGCCCTGCGTCTTACAGAGGACACAGCTGGGAGGCTCGACCTCCTCAGCTGGGCTCTTGCGAGTGCAGTCAGAGGTGCCGTGGTCGCCCAGGCACTTGACACAGCGTGGCCGTGCTTGGCAGTTTCGCGCCGAGTGCCCGTAAAGTTGGCATCGGTGGCACTGGCCAGGGATGCCCCTTTTACGGGGAGGCTCGACGCGAATGCCGGTGATATGGCAGACGGCTCGGATATTGAAAATATCCTTGCCCTCTGGTGTCAGGGGGAGCGTTACCAGTGCCATATTGTACTGGTGTTTTTTAACTGGATGGTACATCCTGTGTACCTCCGTGGCAGGGTACCCTTGGGACTGAATGTCCAAGAGTACTTCTGATGTAGACAGACACTTGTCTACGCCAGTGATTACGACGCGCAACATGCGCTCGTCTTCTAAAGCATAGGTGTGATAACCTATGTTATGATTGCGTAGAAACGCAGTGAGGAGGCGGTGGTCCTCCGAAGTCTTAGTCTGAACTTTAATTCCGACTGGAGTAATAGTAACTGCGGAAGCAGGGCGAAGCTTGTGTTCGCTAAGCGCCGCACTTACTAAGCTCCATTTTTCTTTCTCTTGTACAATTACAGGAGGTGGAAGTTTGGGTGTCGGGGTGGCCAGAGGGGCCTGAGAGGCCGGGAGGGCCTGAGAAGTCGGGGGGGCCTGAGAGGCTGGGAGGGCCTGAGAGGCTGGGAGGGCCTGAGAGGCCTGAGATAATGGCGGGGCCTGGGAGGCCAGAGGGGCCTGTGTGGGGCTATTAGCCTGCAGGGTTTTCCTGGCTTTGGGAGCCTTTTTAGGGGCCGGCTTAGTGGGGGAGGAGACTGGAGAGGAAGTGCCCTCTGGGCATTTCCTCTTCTTAGTCTTTTTATATTTGACTGTAGTGAATTCACCTTCACTACGGTCAGAGTCTTGCTCCGAGCAAGACATGTCAGACTGGTCATTTCCGGAGACGGCTCCGGAAATGACGGGTATTTCTTCCGCTAAAGGGCGGGTATCTACATCCGGAGAGGCCGGAGAGTCGGCGTCGTGGTTGCGCAGAAAGCGGTCCCACTTAGTCGCGGCGTCGGGGAACTCGTGGCTCAGGAAAACCAGGAATTTTTTAATTAAAGCTTCCGCCATAATTAAGAAATTTATCCCGGTTGGGGGGATTCTGCTCTCTAATACTGAATGGTTGGGGGTACAACCCCGCCCGGCATCCGGGAGGGGAGGTGTGTAGGGAGGAAAAACCTCCTCGTGTGGTGTGCCTAACCGTGTCACGGTACTTACAGTTCCTCCGGGAGGCTGGAACGCAATCCAAAAAAGGGCACTAGCACTGGCACTAGCACTGGCACTAACACTAGCGAGCACTAACACCTCGGAGCGTGAGCAGAAGGCTCACGCTAAAAACCGAAGGGACGATGCGACCGGTCGCACGCTCGTCCTGCGCGGCGAGCGCTACGCGACGGGGTGCGAGCAGAGGGCTCGCACCGAAAAGAGACGGACGATGCGAGCGGTCGCAACGATCGTCCTACAGGGGGCGCGACGGTCGCGGCGCGGCGCGAGACACGGTACGGCACGGTAAGGGCGGTGCGGCCGTTATAGCAGGCTGGTATAGCCGATAAGGGCGGCTAGGTCTTCTTTCTTGAGCCTTGACTCTTGAAGCTTGATTCTTGAGGTTTCACCCTCTTGAATCTTGCTCTTCAAGTCTTGCCTCTTGAAAGCTTCTGTCTTCTTTCTTGAAAAAGATGTTGTCACTTTCGCGAGCGGTTAACACTCGCGAGAGCGGAACGGGGGGCTGCCCGCGCGAGAGCGAGAGAGCACTGCACGCGCGAGCGAGACGGAACAACCGGATAGCGCACTCACTGGGAGCGAGAAACACGTGCTCGTCGGACGGAGGCCGAGAGCAGAATGTATGCTGCCAAGCAAACCGCCACCTTATATAGACTACTGGCTACTAGTACCCCCACCAAACACATTAATGAGCGGTGACGTAGTCAGGCAAGTTTGGTCATTCAACAATGCAAGTCTATGAGCGGTGGCTCATTAATATGTTTGGTGGGGGTACTAGTAGCCAGTAATCTATATAAGGTGGCGGTTTGCTTGGCAGCATTATTAACGAACTTCAAGCCGGCCCATTCGTGCCGAAGCATGGCTCTACCACGTAAGCTGCCTAAACTATAAAAGATAGAACCATAAAATGTTCTTATTAATTGTAGATCTTATAAATATCTACAAAAAAGTCCACAACACACTATACCTATCTATGTCGATTGTCGAGTGAGGCACAACAACAATTTTTTTATTTAGAAATCTTGATTTTTTTTTGGACTATATTTAAACGCGTTTATTTTACTCATGCTAATCAAATCCTTTTCAAAATAAATTATTTTATCACTAAGTACAGTTTATGTAGATAATATTTGGTCTTTGAATGATTAAAATTGGACGTTTGGTTTTGAAGTTATGGCGAAATTAAAATATTACGATTTCTGCTCCACGGCCCGTTGCGAAGTAGGCGTCACCAAGGCGGGGGTGTGCGTCCGGGAGGGCAGTTTAGATCTATGAGGTAGGATTAGTATCAGTATTGTACCCATCAATTATACAGATATAATACATTGTACCCGTGCGAAGCCGGGGCGGGTCGCTAGTAAGTTATAAAATAACGCTTATAGAATTGTCCTATATGATGCCTACCACCGGTTCGGAAACTAGCCCGGCGAGAAGAAAAAAAAAATTTTTCTTTTCAAAAAAAAAAAAAAAATTACAATGTAAAAACTTAATCTATATAACAAAAGTAAACATAAGTACCTACTTAATTACATGAAAGCAACCTTGCAGGGGTCCATCTTATTCCCAAGGTGTGCAATTCTTAATGAAATGCGCACAGTAGAAACACCGAAGAATAGAAACTATGACAGATTGAAGAAACATTAATACCATTCGGAGCAAAATAGGCCTTATTATAAGGTAGCAAGGTCGATGTATCGTCGTTATGAGAAAGAACATTTCTTTTCTTCTCGAGCACGAGCTCACAAAATGGCCTCATTTGACAGCTAAACAGAAACGTTTTCATAATTGAATATCAAAAAGTCTTACATTAATGTCAACCAGTCTACATCATGGCGATCCTAGACAAATAGTTTCTTTACGTTAAGTCATAAACCTACTTGAAAATTTTTCATTTTTGACATAAGATTTCCCGGCAGCTATTTAAAAAATATTGCTATTTAGAAATGTTGACTTACTATTGAAATTTGTTGCAAAATAGTTTTTAATCCATGATTTTATGGATTAAAAACTATTTTGCAACAAACTGTTTTGGATAGAATATTTCTTCTCTAAAATTATTTCTATGGATCGCCATGCTAAGCCTGCTGGGCCGAACATTAAGAAGATGGACCAGAAAATTAAAGAAGTAATCAGTATAATGTAAATATTAATGTAACACAGTAAGAAGAAACTGAACCACCGAGATCGTCGCGGTGGACAAACGATCGCCGTCACGTCAACTCGGCCTGAAATACGACATCCCGGTGACGGTGGCGGTGGACAAACAGCGTAAGGCCGTTACGGCCGTTAAGGCAATATTACGTTAGTAATATATATTCTTTGGTTAAGGTGTACGTAAGGCGCGGAAGGTCAACGAGAACGAGATTATTTCTGGTCCAGATTAGATGGACGGGACGGGCGTGCCGTAGACAGACGGCTATAGTATGTATGTAACTATGTATAGCTACTTCGACGCCGTCATGTCCTTCCCGTTGACGTCCCGTTGACGGTGGCGGTGGACAAACAACGTTTAGGCTAGCAATTTAAATGTCACTTCTTTATGGTTCTATATATACAAATATTAGGTAAATAACTAAATATTAGGTTGTAGGTATTTGTTTATTGCACGATTAATAAGTTTATTAGTAGCTATTAAGAGCATTGATCGGCGCGAGACTCAGATTTCACGAAAAACGCTACTTTTCAAATGCGTCTATATCTAACAAAAACTGGTTATTCTGATTTTTAAATGTAAATAAACACTAGAAAATATTGTATTCTAATTTTTCACTTATCATTTATTTTAAAATAATTTCAAACTTTTGAATAAAACTGACAAAACTAACCAGAAGTTTTTACAACTTTAGGTTCAGGGGTAATTTCAAAACATATAATAGCTAAAACCGCTTACATTTTTTAAAAACAAAAAATCTTTACAAACTTGTTGGATCCTCTTCTAGATTATCTATTTGTGAGATTATTTTTATATACGTTTCAATCTCATAAAAATAAAATTTAAAGAATGCGAAATTATCAGGAATTTTAGTTATTTAAAATGATGATATTTATGTATTTTACTTGCTCCTTTTGTTTCTTACTTACATAATATATAAGAAGAACCTTTTATCTTTAATATGCTATTTAAATTTTTAACTATTTATTTAGTAGTTTTAAAAATTCATATAAAATACGTCAAACTAATTTAGTTAAAAATTTAAATAGCATATTAAAGACAAAAGGTTCTTCTTATAGATTATGTAAGTAAAAAACAAAAGGAGCAATTTGATACATAAATATCATCATTTTAAATAACTATAATTCTTGATAATTTCACATTTTTTAAATTTTATTTTTATGAGATAGAAACGTATATAAAAATAATCTCACAAATAGATAATCTAGAAGAGGATCCAACAAGTTTGTAAAGATTTTTTGTTTTTAAAAAATGTAAGCGGTTTTAGCTATTATATGTTTTGAAATTGCCCCTGAACCTAAAGTTGTAAAAACTTCTGGTTAGTTTTGTCAGTTTTATTCAAAAGTTTAAAATTATTTTAAAATAAATGATAAGTATAAAATTAGAATACAATATTTTCTAGTGTTTTTCTACATGTAAAAATCAGAATAACCAGTTTTTGTTAGATATAGACGCATTTGAAAAGTAGTTTTTTTCGTGAAATCTGAGTCGCGCGCCGATCAATGCTCTTAACACATTTAGATTGACACGTTAATATTATATTTAAGTTAATACTAACTTATTTGAGAAGAACTAGGTCAAAAAATGAAAATAACAGGACCTATTTTATTCGCAGAAGAATATAAAAAACATACCGAGCTTTGATAGTATACTATGTCGGGTAGACTAGGTACGGTTGTACAATTTTCGTTCGATCCCCTATAATTTTGTTAATTTAATATTACGTTAATGTCGCGGACGAAATACTAGGGAACACATATAAAAGTGCTTGCCGTTTCTTTCCCCGATTTCCGTATATGTAGTTTTGATGTTATTGCGACTTTCATAAGACAACAACCGTACCCTAATTACATACATACATATCACGCCTTTTGCCGTAGGGGTAGGCAGAGACCACTTCTTTCCACTAGCTACGATCCTTACATACTTGTTTCGCTTCGTCCACTTTCATTCTTACCATCCATTCCTCCTCTTACATTCAACGTAGCGAAGTGGCTCTCCATGGTCCGCTTTTCGCCTCCACGAGAAACGAGACGTGATGGGTGGCAAACCACATCGCCGCCATTTTTATGATTATCCATTGCGTTCCCACGGATTGGTAGAGAGGGTAGGAATAGAAAAAGGGTAGGATAGGTGGTGTGGAAAGGAAGATTGGTAAGTTAGAGTGGGAAATAGGAAATGTAGGATATTACCGCCCAGGAGGGCAAAGGATAGGACAGTAATAGCTAGGGAAGCCGGGGTCGCATACCCGTATACTATACCACAACTACCGGACAGGTAAGTTGGAATGAGTATCCCATGACATAATTAATGTGATTACCCTAATTAGTAATCACAATAATATACAACTAATAATAATTTTCAAACAAAACATTATGCGTCATTTAGTAACAAACATTCCAACTTTCATTTCGCAACTCCTGCAACTCATTACAACAGACAATATCGAGACTGAAATTGCAAAATATTACTCTGCCAACTCCAGAATCCGGATAAGAACTTTATAGTTTTACGGCCTGTTTCAATAACCTATCTAATCTATACCTAACTATTTGTTAAAAACGTCGGCATTAACGGCTCGTTTCAATAACCTATTTATCTATAACTGTCTAATAGAAACGTCAAATTTATATCACGAAAAACTGGCAAATGATTGAATGACGACGCTTTTAACAAATAGTTATAGATAGATAGGTTATTGAAACAGGCCGTAAATCATTTGACGGTTTTTTGGTTTTTTGCAATAGGCAAGCGGACTGATTTTTTTTATTGCATAAATGAATAGTACTCTTAAATATGAGTAACTTCTCAGAAGAAACCGTATATCAAAAGTCAATAATTTCAAAGGTACAGCGATTTGTATAAAAAATTTCGCGAGCCTCCTAAAAACGCTCCATACTAAAATCGACATACAAATGACGTCATTTGTAGGTTATAGTATATGAAGTAGTATATGAAGTATATGGCCGCCGGAATATATTTGTAAATATCTCCCATATTTGTGCGTTTAAGTTCATACTCACCATAATGAATGTTTTTGTATATGATGTGAGTAAACTAATGATGTAGGTTTTGTTTACCAATTTCGCAAAAAAAAATTTTTTTTTGTACTTTTTAAATGTATTTTATTAGTAAACTATACATAAAATAATATATTTTTTTACATTTACCAAGTAGTAATGCCTCAATATTTCTGAATATATTAATGAAACTAAATATTTCAGATGTTGTCCGATCCCCTATTCAAATTTGACATTTCTTACAAATATATAGTTATTGGTAGATAGGTTATTGAAACGGACCATTAATTATTATATTTTGTTTAGGTTATCTGTTATTTGTATTACGAAATAAAAAATAAGTTAAAAAAAACTATAACCTGACCACGTAAAACAGGGGGGCACACATAGAAATTCCGAAATGAATAGGTACAAAAATGGTCAAGCTAGAGCCGTAGTCGCACCCACTAACGGCTCTAAGCGTCAGTTGACACCATCGCGTCTTGGTATGAGCTGACCCTAAGGCCTAGAGAGGTTTTTACAATTATACCCCAATGCCCAAGATAGATACACACGGCTGCGACTTGACATCGACTGCACTGAACCATATAAAGTAGGTGCGACCACGGCTCTTCCTTGACCATTTTTGTACCTATGCATTTCTGGATTACTATGGGAATTAGTTTCTTGTTTCGGCCTTTTTAGACCCCTATTTTGCGTAGTCGGGTTATTCTTATTTTTTTATTTCATATTAGTTTCCCGATCGAACATATTTTTGGAATAATATTAATAACTTATATTACGTAATGTTCGAAAATTGGACAACTAGGCTCTACGAATTGTTTCCATTTTAAACATGAATTTGGATCTAAACAATATGATATAATATGATTAATTTATACATACTTGTAATGTGCTTGCCAAGGCCTTTCTTTTGATACCAAACACGTAACGATTATCTCGGTTTAATTTTTTTTTATGTTAGAATCTGAGGTTCAAATTTACCCGCGGCATCATTACGAATCTACATTACGAATCTATTGAAACCTCATAATAAATATTAAAATCGGACTAGTAGCTTAGACGCTACGATGGAACAAACATACTTACATACATAGAAGGCCAAAATCATTACCCTTCCTTTTGGCTTCGCCGTAATCGGGTAAAAAACTGTGAAAGAGTGACAAACGTCAACATGTAATAACAAAATTGTATATCTATCAATCACTATCAATGGTACGTACGGTAGTGTGTGTTAATAATCCGAGGAAGTGTGTTTGTTTTTGTTTATTAACTTTATGTCAAAATATTTTTTTTTCTTCATACTTTTCTCCACATAAAGGTTTACTATGCCAAATATTATACTCCTCCGTTAAATTCTCATAACACTATACAGAAGGGTTATGCTTCACGTATAAGTTAATAATTTATGTTTGATGTTGAATCAAAGGCAGACAATGAAAACTTAAAACGTGACTAGCGACGTTATCACACTTTTTCAATTTTCTACTATAACCAAAGATTTCAAAACTAAACTTTGACAGAATAAATCTTCTTAAAAGAAAAAGTTACGCCATCTTGGTTTTCACCATACCTCAAATGTTAGCCATCTTGATTTCACCATACCTCAAATGTCAAAATGGCCCCAAAAACTCAAAACGTGGGACATATCCATTTAAAATGAGACAGTTTTTGCCTCAACGAACAATATGTACCTCTATGACTAAAACACTGATGGTGCACAATATTGTTAACTTTACACGTGCAAATATAATATTATAATATATCAGTGAATATGTTATGTTCACAGATGTTTCACATTTATTTTTTAAACTTTATTCTTTTAACCCTTTTATCATATTACCTGGAAATTTCACAATAGTCTGAAAGATAAAAATCTCATTTCATAAAAGGTTCAAACACCTTTTTCTTTTTATTGAAATCCGTACCATATCAGGTGCAGGGTCAATATGTAATGTACATAAAGAATATATTATATATTTCGCACTGACTTAAAGTATAAAATCAGAGTCTCCAAGGCGCATGGCTTCTCTAGAAGCCTAAAAGCCTAATTAATTTAGCTAATTTCGATAGTTTAGGCGTATTACTGTAGGCGTCTTAGACTTCAGATAAATTGTATCAGCGACCGCTAGTGCCTCCAAAATAAATGGTTGGCTACACCTACGCAGCTATTGCGTGTGGATAGTAACATAAGTACACTTATCTAAGTGTTAAGTGTTTTAAATAGTAAATATTCCTATGTACTAACGAAGAATTGTAATTATGTAATACAAAAAAATATTACAATTTACATGGCAAACCTAACATAATAATATGTTATTTGTCATCTATTTTGTAACTTCAGAATTAAACTAATTTATTTTAATTTAAATTACAAAATGATCCTATTTTCAGAGTCTTTTAGGGTTTAAAGTTTGGATATATTTAAATAGGAAAAAAAAAATGATCGCTCGCTTCGCTCGCTTGCGTTTAACACAAAGAACATAATATTAATTAAATTATTTAGTACCAATCTTCTGTTTTAGCCGGCTGATTTTATGGTATTTTTCCGAAGTTCACCGTATTTCAGTGTATTAGTTTGAACATATTTTACCTGTAAAATGGGATTTTTTTTACTCGCTAGCTCCGCTCACTCATGTTTCGTGGCTAAAAGAACATATTACAATATAAGTACTGACGTCCAGTTTTAGGCTATTGATATACTTGTATTTTTTCGAAATACACACTCTTTCGGGGTTTTAAGTTTAAACAGGCAAAAGAGACCCTATTATCATAAATACGCCACTGTCAATTGCAATATTAGCTGTCTATCCTAAGAAAATAATCATAAAATATAAGGTCTTAGGGGCCCATTATTCTAGTGTGCCCAGGGCCTTTAATATGTTAAAGACGGCCCTGAAACCTCGAGACGCACACTGGATAGTTATTGGTTGTAGTGTGTACGCTCTTGACTCTACGTTATTTTTATTACACAGAGGGAGCAAACGAAACACGTGATGGACAGAGAGTAGCGTCGCCCAAGGACATGCCGCAATACCAGAGAAGTCGCAAGGGCATTAGTGACTAGTGTGTTCCCCAGTGGCTAGGGGTTCCTATAACTCCATTCCTACTGGCTTTCCTTACCGCTTACCTTTTGAAGACCTTCATTCAAATCCCTACCTATTATATATCCCTATTATACAGGCTACGGCTTCCTTATGAAAGAGAACCAGCCTTCGCCACTGGTGTTCCCATAGATCTTGGTTATAAGGTAAGTCATTTATTAATGGTTGTAACTTGTAAGTATCAGGTTCATTTTTCTTTCTATGGAAACAAAATCGTGTCTAATGTCTATGTTACGTAATAGGTCATTAAATATCGAATGAAACTTGGTAATTACATCCAACGGTATTAGCACAATCATTCGGCTAATTAATTTGATTGAAACTCTCTCACTCCCTCGTCCCACTTGGGTGTGTACTCCTAATGCCCGCTACAGACCACAACGTTAAATTCACAGTTCGGTCACAGGAGACATTGCATTTTTAGTAGTAGATATTGCCCGCGACTTCGTGCGCTCTAAAATAAATCTCGCGGGAAAAGTAGTACTTCCGCAAGGTCTAATCTACATCTGAGCCAATTTTCATCAAAATCGATCTAGTAGTTTCAGAGCCTATTCAATGCAAACAAATGGATTCGGGCGGTCTGGTATGAAGATGTAGTATTGTATACGTCTACTGTGACCGAACTGTGCTGGGTTTTATCGCTGTGGTGTGAAGGGGGCATAATTTAAACGTATTTCAGTCCATACTGTATTTTATTTGTAAAAACAGCCTTGTTTTAACGAAGGTCAAAGGTCCAACTATTTGCTGCCCTGGTCTTGCAAGTGGCATTTCATCATCGACCAAGGCAAACACAAAAAAAAAAATCCAATCTAAAAAAAAAATCTGGACCAACGTAACATGCTTTTAGGAATTTTATAATGAACGCTAGCGTTCCAATATCAGCTGAAGTATGGAAAAAAATACGTTGAGTTACAAAATATACGGAATAAAAGAATACACGAAGGATTTGTTCAATCTGTCGAAGAAAAATGGGCTATATTGAAACTAAGATATTCAATACGTAGGGTAAAATCTTACCGAAGCCTATTTTTAATATAACAATTTTTGGGCCGTTCCGTCAGCATTTCTGTCTCACCCTGTATTTTACAAGGTGTCTCAACCATTATTGTGTGAAATATAACCGCTTAACAGTAGTAGTAGTTTTTTGTAAGAATATTTTTGTCTGTATGACGTATGTAAATGTCGTATGAAAGTTATTCATTTAACTTTGCAAAAAATGGCTAAATAATAATAATAGTAATTAAAGGCAAACATCGACTTGAGACATTTTGGCATTAAAAAAAAAGTTGTATTTCTGCATTGGTCTTCAAGAATCAATAACATTATATTTTCGCAACAAAAATGTGACGTGTTTGGTCATAGAAATCTCCATCAAGCGGCATTACCTTGTTTTACTAAATAGGTTAATTCACACCGATACCTTTAAAACAATAAGTCACACGTTTCATTGTAAGGGTTCGAATGTCATGTTGCACCGCGCTGGACAGCGGATGTGCAGTGTATGACTGATGTCATATGAAACGTGTGTCTTGTTGTGTAATTAACTAATGATTAAAGTTCAATTTTGAATAGCTATCTTAGAAATGCAGCGCCAAATCGCGTATCGTTTCCTTTCAATGTGAATCGACTCCTATAATTTACTTATGGCTTTCTCTGGCAAATTATAAATCCCTGATATATATATAAAAAAAGGGCATGCAAATTAGCATGTTCAATTACTCGGCGCCTATTGTTTTTGAGAGTAATTGCCTTCAAAAACAATAGGCGTTGACTAATTGAACACAAGTTAAGCTGTTAAGTTGTGCCATCCATCACGATAGGGCCAAAACTTGCGCCATTGTGGTGGGCCTTTAGATTATAGCCCTTTTATTGTGACAGCCTTTTGTGCGGCTAATCTTAACGGCTTCAAGATGTTGCACAAAATATCAGCGATTGTTTGGGTTAAACTATGATTAAGGCAAGTTGATTGTTGGTTTGAGTATAGGGTCTAATGGATATGAATAAGGATTTCCTATTGTCGAACTCGAATACGAAGTCAGAGTCAAACATTTTTATTCAAAATTGGTATTTTTATACTTTCGGAACGTCAGTCTCCATGATGCCTACCACTGGAAATGAATGATGTTCGGAAACTAGCCCGGCGAAAAGAACTGGCCGCGGCGCAACGTCACAAATCGTACTGCGAGAAAGAGATGGCAACATTTTATATTTGCTTATAATTTTTAATCAAGTCAATCTAAATAACTTTTGCCTTAAGAATTATGTAGCTCTATTTTTTTTTAATTTTCCCATCGCTAAAAGGTGGTCCCGTACGAGTTTCTTACGCCGCGCGTCGCAATCTGCTTCCGCCATACATTGTTTAATGGCAAATCACGTTGGTAGCACGTTGTGACATCACAGGCCGATATATATCGAACTCTTTCTTATTGTAAAATAATCTTCGTTATTTTTAAAGATTTAGATAGTTTTTAGATTGTTATGGGTTTGACATGTTTTACGTTGAGTATCCAACCATAGGTTTTACATTGAGTATCCAACCATATTGGATACTCAAAGGGGGTTTAGCTTGCTAATTTGTCTAACATTGAATATACTAAAAATATTTTTTAGTTATCCTATTGAAATATATTCAGATGGGTTTGGAAATTGGAAGTATATTATGGTCTATGGGTAAAGATGGCCATTTAAAAATAGTATGTTCGTATGATTGTTTGCATTGTTTAGGCTCCGAAACTTCTGGACCGATTTGATGAAATTTAGCATAGAATAGAATAGAATAGAATAACATTTATTGCATGAAATGTGGTTTATAAAGGTGTTACAATATGATGCTTTATATGGATCCAACATTCTGCCTTGTCAGTGGCGTGCAAAATTATTACAAGAGGCAATATCACAAAAGTAAAAAATAAAGATATTGAACATTAACATAATAAGTAATAACATTAGATATTTAAGTCATAACATAAATTGAATTCATTAAGTAAATAAATTATACATCAATTAAATTAAACAAGTCCTATTACACATAAAAAAGAAAAATATATATATAACAGACAAACAATATTTCAAATGTAATTTAAAAAAAAAAGTGTCATGTGTCGAAGAGAGGTTATAAATTATAATTTTTAAGCATGGCCTATTACAACCCTACAACGTGGCAGCCAAAAACATACTACTTATACTTAATGTATTATTTTGTCCAAATTATGTTAGAAAGTAAGAAGATAAATTATTACTGAACTGCTATCCAAATACAATGATTCGCTCCGTATGCCGTTCACTTACTCGAGATGCGCTCAATAAAGGTATTCATTTTGTTCTGATTTATACTATAAATTGTTGATAATTATGTTATTTATAGTGCTGCCCTGAACTGTGTTTATTATTTTAGCATCCAAATTGAACGCAAACCTATTATTTCTTGCACCACATGTAAGGTCACCTTACATGTGGTGCAAGAAATACAGGTAATCTATATTTATTTACTAGTACTTTAATACGGTTAAAATATTTTCTAACTATTTAATTTTGTTTTTCAGCACCCAGATGTCACAAACTACGAAATAGAAGGACGACAAAACACACAGTAGATTAGCAGATTAAAAGATTATAATTAGTCATATTATTAAGTATGCTTAATGAAAGTAATGTCATAGGGGTAAAATTTTAATTAATAATTGATAATAGAATAAAGTAATAATGTCAATAAATAGGTCAAAGTTTATAAATTAAAATTAAATTTAAATAATGTCATTAATTTCATTAGTCAATTGGAAGGGAATCTACCGCCATATAAACTGTAAAAGTCTGATTACATGAGAAAAAAAATTGTAATTAATTTGATTTCAGGTACATGTCAATATTATCATTCAGGTATTCTTCAAGACTATAATAACACTTTTGCAAAAGCAAATCTTTGACTGTTTTTCTAAAAATAAAAATATTATCATCATTTTTAGGGTTCCGTAATACTTAAGGAACCCTTATAGTTTCGCTCTGTCCGTCTGTCTGTCTGTCTGTCTGTCTGTCTGTCTGTCCGCGCCTCTAGCTCCTGTAATTATGAATATAAATTGATGAAATTTGGTGCAGTTATAGATTGTGTATAGATCACGGTTTCGGGATCATAAAAAAATAATAATTTTATATTTTAAGGGTGGCTGTCCATACATGTGAAGTGGGGATGAAAAATATTTTTTCACTCTACCCCATCGTGTGGGGTATCGTAGAATAGGTATTTTAAAATAAAGGCAAGGTTTCATACGTTACTTTTGTATAAAGTTGACCATTTTCGAGTAATCGGCCTCCAAAGTAGAATGTAAGTTGGTCCCCCCCCTGGCATTTTTAAACTATAGGAGGTAGAAACTTGCAAATTTCCATGCTGATAGATCATGCTAAAAACTCTTTAGGAAAATTATTGTGAACCAAATCCGACAGTAACTTTTGGAGTAATTAAAAAAAATCACATTACGTGTTTATAGTTACGGAACCCTCCTTAGACATGTCCTGACAAGCTCTTGGTTAGGTTATTTCTTATTGATGTAGGTAGTTTGTTAAATAATTTTGATGACATACCCAATATACTTTTACACACTAGTGATGTTTTATAGCAATTGGTAAATAACTTCTTGTTATCACGTCTGTTTCTTTTTATGTAATCACAATTTTTGGGAAACAGGTCTTGATTTTTATAAACAAACAGTAGTATTTCTAATATGTATAGTGATGGAAGTGACAGAATCTTATATTTAGTAAAATATGGTTTGCAGCTATCAGTCGCTCCCAGGTTAAACATTGCCCGAATGCATCGCTTTTGCATTTTGAAAATTAGATCTTTATCAGAGGAGTTACCCCAGAAAATAATGCCATATCGTAGTAGTGACCCAACCATACCGTGATACGCAGATAGTATTCCATCTGTACTTATTATGGAACTTAATTGACGGAGGCCAAAGGAACAGCTGCTTATCTTTTTGCCTAAATGCTCTAAATGTGGTTTCCAATTTAGTTTGCTGTCTATTGTCAATCCTAAAAATGTTGTGTTATTTACATTATTGATTTTATTATTTTTGTATTGGACATGAATTACTGGTGGTGCTTTTCTTTGTGTAAAGTGTATAATATTAGTTTTGTCTAGATTTATTTTTAGGTTATTTTTATTAAGCCAAGAAATAATAGATGTCAATATATTATTAATGTCAATTTCGTAGTTATTTAAATTGTCACAGGGTATAGTTACAGTACTATCATCAGCAAATAATGTCAATGGTTTCTTAACTGATTTAGGGAAGTCATTTATATAAATTAAGAATAATAAGGGACCCAAAACACTACCCTGTGGTACACCGTAGATGAGGTATCTCATTTCAGATATATAGAGTTCCTCTAGCAATGTCTTTAAATTTAGCCGTTTAATTGCTGTATACTGTTTTCTGTTCGTCAAGTACGATTCTATGAGCCTTAGTATATTTCCACGTATTATATACCATATGCTTCTAGTTTTTTCAAAAGTATTTTGTGATCGATATAATCGAAAGCTTGGGTCATATCGCAAAAAATTGAGCATATTGGATTTCCACTATCCATGTTATTCATTACGGTACTTAAAAAATCAAAAATAGCTCTATTTATACCAATATTCTGTCGGAAACCTTTTTGTTCTTTACAAAAAATTTCATATTTTTCAAAATAATCGTAGAGATATTTATAAATGTACTTTTCTAAGATTTTTGATATGACAGATGTTAGGGCTATAGGTCTGTAATTTTTTAATATTTTCTTGTCACCTTTTTTTTTTGAAGAGGGGTGTAATTATTGAAGTTTTTAATTTCTCTGGAAATACACCATTTAATATACATACATTTAAAATATGGCTCAAAGGACCAGAAACAATATTAACGACAGATTTAATTATTTTTGTTGAAATTCCGTCATGACCTACACTTTTGGTGTTTTTTAGACTATTTATAATTTTATGAATGTCATTAGGTATACTAGGAGGAATAAATATTGAGTTTACTGAGGGTATTATGTTCTCTGTGACATTTTTGCCATATCCCAAGATGGGATCAATTTTGTCTATAAAGAAGTCATTAAATTTATTAGCAATTTCTGTAGGATTAGTTAATGTGCAATCGTTTATTGTTATTTCAGAAATATTTTCTTTTGGTAAATTGTATTTTGATTGTTTTATAATATTCCAAACTGTTTTAGACTTGTTTTTGGCCATCTTAATGTTATAACTATTCTGAGATTTTTTAGTTAATTTTATATTTTTTTTTAATAATTTTGAGTATTGTATTAGATTTGATTTATTTTGAGGAGTAGGTGCTTTTCTAAATAACCATAGTAATTTTCTTTTCTTTTTACATCCAAATTTTATTCCGCGGGACTGCCATTTTAGTTTCATGTTAATGTGTATTTTGATTAATTTATATGGAAGCATGAACGTATAAAAAAGGCGGACGGAGGGTGAGCTAAGCATTGAGTGAAACCCAACAATGGCGGCGACTTACGTTTGTGTGAGTTTACGGATAATTGCCATATATGCGAAAAATTACCCATAATTAAAAAAAAAATTCAATTACTTTGTGTTTTATTTTTTCATATTTTGGCGTTTTGACTATCGTATATAATCATATTTATTGTCACTTTTAATTCTAAACAAAATGCTAATACCGAAAAATAAAACTAACTTTTTTATCATTTAAGTAATCAAATAATATAAATATTCTTAACTGTTTCATAGCAAGGCTCATCTCTTTTCATGAACATAATTAATAATTTTACATAAGCACATTCGTATAAAGGTACAGCTAACAAAAAGTCTTAATTATTAGTTTAAATGACTTGATGACAATGAGATTGATGAAATAGCACAGCAAAAAGTTACGTCGTAATTTCTATGGAGTGAACTCAAGAACTGTTTGTTATCTGCGTTAATTATAGTCATTACAGGATATCATCATCATTATCCATCATCAGGTCGTCACTGCAGGAGCACGACTCTCTCTGTACTATCAGACAATATAAGCCAGAGCAGTCAGAGGATTTGGTCTACACTCTCCACGCTGCGCGCTGGCCAGAGACGGGTTGGAGAGGTCTCTTAGATGCTTTTAAGCTTTGTTTAGCTTGTGTTTCCTAAGTCGCTTCCTACGACATCCACGAGAAGACTTGGAATGGTCCTATTCTACTCTGCCGGGAACCATACGGCGATGAACAACACATATGTATAATTCCCCTTTCTATACCTATTTATGTTGTTAGGGTTCCGTAAAGGGTATAAACGGTTAAAACGGGACCCTATTCACGAGACTTCGCTGTCCGTCTATCACCTGTAACCTACTCACCTTTTCCAATATTTTTCACCTTTTTCTTTTTTGTTTAAGCCTTCCCTGAACTTCCACAATTATTTCAAGACCAAAATTAGCCAAATCGGTCCAGTTGTTTTAGCAGCTCGAGTTTTGAGTCCCTTGGTAACGGGATTAAAATATCCTATGTCCTCCTGGTTTTAAGATATCTCCCCACCAATTTTCAGCCAAATCGGTTCAGCAGTTCTTGAGTTATAAATAGTGTAACTAACACGACGTCCTCAGGGATCCTATCATCAGGTCACCACGTTAATGCCAAAAGGACCAATTTCAGATTATATCCTATACATCACAGAAAAAAATTTGAAAGTCGGTCCATAGACGGCGGAGTAATCGTTGAACATACAGCCACATATATACAGCCAAACGTATAACCGCCTCCTTTTTTTGGAAGTCGGTTAAAAACTGGTATCTACGCGAATGAAGTTACGAGCAAAAGCTTGTTAACAAATTATTAACAAAACTGAATACATAATCACGATTCATGTTTAATTTTTTTTAAATATTATTATATCCAAATTATTTTTACATGTATATTTAAAGCATCGATACATAGATACTTAATTTGAGTTTGTCTACAAGTTTTTTTCAAATAGCTAACAGGTACATACATAACACATACTGAAATCTCCTACAATTTAGGGTAATTTTTTATTTCTATAAATGGCAACACCGGTACGTCAGAGGATGTCAGCTAGAGGTACTCTATGGCTAGAGGTGGGTTATAACAGGTTATAGACGATACCTGTTATACCTGTTACTGTTATACACTACCTGTTTCGGATACCTGTCAAATGTAACAGTCAAATATTAGTATTTAGTATGGTTACTATGGAGGTAATAGTCTTCGTGATGCAGCGGTTTTCGCGCGGTGGATAACAAGTTACACGTGTTTTTAACCATAGTTCATTGGAATCGAGAGAACGAGCCCTACATTTTGACTTCAATATATTCCCCAAATTCCCATCGGGAACTGGTATATACCCCGAGGACCCCGAGAGACGCCCCCCCCACCCCCATACAAAATTTTTAAGACTCCACCAAACGTCTTCCCTCGAAACTTCCCTAATATTAGTATTAGGGAAGTTTCGAAGAAAAGTACCTAATTAGTTAGGTACTTTTCATTCCAGCAAATTGTAGATGCTTATAATTGTAAGAGAGACATACAGAGTATTTAAATATTAAGTGCATTTCGTTTTTGCTTATGGAGTCGTTGTATGTGTAACAGAGAGAAAAGATCGGACTATAGTATATCGGCCGCCGTATTACGTAAAAATAGCGATTAGCAAAAATCTTGCAGTCATCGCGCGATACACGCGCAATCGATTGCTGAACTTTAAATAAAATCGTATTACCTATGCGATCGATTGCTAATCGCTCGCTGTTATGTTTGAATGCACTTTGTTTCATTTTTGCTACGAAACTAGCGCCAAAACAATTTAACTAGTAGCAATCATAGGAATTATTAATGACATGTCAAGTCAAGCAAACTTCGGTCATATGTCTAAAAGTGCTACCATATTGTTTTAGGTCATGAAAAAACTTATAAGAAATGATATAAGAAAATGGTTTGGGGCCGAATTTCACGTGGAAACATATTTCGTTTTAAAATATTCTATCACATTCGCGTTTTTCATGTATATTACCAAAATATTCTGTGTAAGCGTTAGTTGTGCTTGTTTCGAGAACAAAATAACTTTACATCTCGCACAGTAACTGGTAAGTAGGTACTATTTGCTGGTAGTGAAATAGATGCCGTAAATTTTATTATCTTCTATATATAAAAAAATATAAACTTATAAAATATTATACCTTTAAACGACCAATTCTTGAATATTTATAATCGTGATCTTGGAAACGGCTGTAACGATTTCACTGAAATTTGGTATATGGGGGTTCGAAGGTAAATAGTAAATAATTTCGAGTTTTCATGCGTTTTTCTTTCCACGCAGTATATGGTTGCTAATTTCGTCCTACTGGCCACTATCCGTTTGGTCCAGCTGATTAAGACGCGGACGGCAAGAATCGTGCTACGGGTTTTATTGTTTTTAGGCAAGTTTAAAAAAATGTAGGTAATGTTTGAGATCAAACACCATCTACACAAAAATCGATTGTAAATAATAATAATTGTCAGTTCACATTTTACTTTTTAAGTTTATGTAGATTATCACCTAACCACCACCATATTACAATAAATAGTAATAACCGAGCAAAGCTCGGTCGCCCAGGTACTTATACTTTAAATAGGTACCACTACCCACTCCGCTATAGACAATTCCAGAAAAAATCACAATTTTTATTATTGCTAACTGACAGTTCAAATCGCTCGCTGATTGCTTTCGCTTAGCTGTAAAAGTCTTACGTAATACGAAAAATTTGACAGCAGTGAAGAAATCGAACGAATGATTGCAATTTTAGTTCCTCGATTGTTCGGTAGAGGCAGTACTGTACAGTAGTGATGTAACGAATGTCTCTTTTTTAGCATTCGCGAATGCGAATGCGAATGCGAATATCTGCTACCGACATTCGCGAATGCGAATGCGAATATTCAGTTTTTGTTCATATTTGGCGCCAATTTGTCGCGCAGTCGCGTTCGGACAAGGTTCGTTATGGGTTTGTTACTTTCGTATCTTCCGAGTATTGCCGAGTTCATACGAACTCATCTATGATCTAAATAAAGCGTCATTCATTCCGCTCCGCTGACTCAAACTTAAACTCAAAATTTTTATTTCCATGTAGGTTATGATAATATAACGCTTAAAGAATAGTCCTAAATGATGCCTACCACCGGTTCGGAAACTAGCCCGGCAAGAAGAACCGACGTAAGAAACTCGCACATTTGCTTTTGTTTTCTGATATTCATATTCGCAAAACATTCGCAAAAATTTTGCGAATGCGAATGCGAATGCGAATGCGAATATACAAAAATGTGCGAATATTCGCGAATGCGAATGCGAATGCGAATATTCGTTACATCACTACTGTACAGTACTGTCGATACGTAATAAGCCCGCCATAGATAACACGTACGCTGTACGCAGATAGTTATTTTTATATTATTTAATAACTGTTATTTTAATAACTGGATATCGACTGTTAATTGTTATGTGTTATTTCCAAATACCTGTTACTTTTTACCTGTTACGTTAAATACGTCTCACCTCTAATGTCAGCTAACATTTTTCTATCAACTTATTAATGATTTGCATTTGTTTGTTTACGTATTAAATACAAAATAATTTACTGACTTACCTATGGTATTCCCTCGCGTTTCTTAATTATTCCACTATTATTTCGGCACGATTTAATGACACAGGACGGCATTTTTTTTTCTTTCGAAAAACGTGTGTCACACTCAACTCGCAGCAGCGTAATGGCAGCCGATTGTCTTACTTTGACTGTCAATGTGTGCGTGTGCGTGTCGCTACGATACGGCCGTCTTACTTTGATTGTTACACTATTCATGTTCCTGATGCGGGGTCCGCCTTTTTTATACGTTCATGTATGGAAGACATAGATTATAAAATAGCTGAAAGGTCTCCATAAAGCAATCATAAGCAAGATTGGCATCCTCAATTTTATAAACATCACTAAAACTTAAGTTTTTTAAGCAATTTTTTAGTTTTAATATGTTTTCAGGGCAATAATCTCGCTGTTTTATTCGCCAATATTTTATAACAGGTGTTTGCTTTGTCGGGCAGTGTATAATCTGAGCAGAGTGATCTGATAGGGCTAATTCAATCACTTCAGTTTTGCATGTCCTAGTGATATTGTGTGCAAAATTGTCTATACAAGTTTGGCTACTGGCTCTTGTGGGTTGGTTAATGGCAAGTTTAAAATTATAATTTGATAGTAAACACCCCAGATCAAATGTTACATAGTTGTTTTTCAATATATCTATGTTAAAGTCTCCAGCAATGACAACCAACTTGTTTTTCTTTTTTACCAAATAAGTGAGAAGCTGTTCTAGTTTATTTAAAAAGCTACTTAGGTTGTTTGACTTAGGTACTCGGTACAAGCAAACAATAATTAAATTGTGATTTATTATTTCTGCCGCACAACATTCAAACGAACCCTCTACTGCTAGTTCAGATATATCTTGTAGTTCATTCCATAGTAATCCCTTTCTTATAAGGATACATGATCCTCCCCTATTTTGATTTTCTCTGCAATAACACATACACATAGACATAGAGTAAACCACGGGGTTGACATAGGCTACCTTTAATCCCGAAAAAGTACATTGTTCCCGTCGGATACCGTATTTACGCGGGTGGAGCTGCGGGCAACATTTATTTGAATAATATTGCTATATCACATTTATTTTTATAATATTGCCACATGACATTTATTTTAATAATATTGCTACATAACAAACTAGGTATAAACTTAGGCCTTTGCATCCGTTAATGGATGATTTATACAGTATTCTTCGAGCGAAGTAATCACTCTTGAAATACTGTAGTGCCTGGGACAGTTGGTTTTTAAATGTCGTATGGTTGCTCAAGCACATACGGCATTCTCACAACAAAGTCAGCCTAGTCCAGAGGAATGAACTGGTCAATACGTCTGGGGCCAACTATGTGCGGGTTTCCTCACGACGTTTTCCTTCACCGTTAGACCGTCCGTATAATGTACTTGAGATCCGAAAAAGTCTCATTGGTACACGCCACAACCTGCGATTCGAACTTGCACTCTCTCTTGAGTGCGAACCAAACGGTCTACCCACTAGGACACGGAAACTAGGTATAGGACTGGATATAATATCTAGCCTGGTATTCTAAAACCTTACCGTAATCTAGCCTGGAAACGTACAAGGCCAGATCGAAAGAGTTCCTCGGTAAAAGTCGAAGGCCAAAACAACTTCTGATTTTCATATAAACTGTTGTTTTCGAGTCATTAATACATTATCTAATCTTGGCTGCGTAGGCTTAATGTCTCAGGGGCGGCGTCAGGCTGAAAACGTGTGGGCGACACATTTGCGACGCCCTCCGCTCGCAAATGTTCTTCGACAGCTTAATGTTTAAGATTTGTTTTCGTTATTACTGTCATTATATATCCCGAAATTTTTGTTTCGTAACAAATGCCTCAGCAGAAAAGTTTTTCGCAATAATCCTTAATTGTTATTTTTATCATTTTCAGTTACCCTATATTTTATATTTTATATTTACATATTTTTTATTAAACGTGCTTCATTGTACCAAAACTTCAAGCAAAATAAATTGAGTAGGAACTGTACTGGTACTGAGAATAATTTCTAGGAATAGGCAAGCGGACTGCTTTTTTTTTGCATGAATGAATAGTACCTACTCTTAAATATGGGTAACTTCTCAGAGGAAACCGTATATCAAAAATCAATATTTTCAAAGGTTATCGATTTGTATATAAAATTTCGCAAGTCTCGTAAAAACGCTCCATACTAAAATCGACATACAAATGACGTCACTATTAGATTAAAATGTATTAAGTTGGTATAAAGTATACGGCCGCAGGAACATATTTGTAAATATCTCCAATATTTGTGCGTTTAAGTTCATACTTATAATCACGGAATATAAAACACTTGTGTTTTATATTCCGTGCTTATAATAATGAATATTTTTGTATATGATGTAAGTAAACTAATGATGTAGGTTTTGTTTACCAATTACGCAAAAAAATGTACTTTTTAAATGTATTTAATTAGTAAACTACACATAAAATAATATATTTTTTTTTACATTTACCAGCTAGTAATGCCTCAATATTTCGTTTGCCCACATTAATCAACTATCACCGCCACTGAATGCTGTACATAGTTCAATACACTTAAACGTGTAAACAAGCAAAGGGTGTGAAATTTTCCACTCCAAATTAATAAGACACGTGTTTTTCCTGATTAGATCTCTTTTCCTTGTAGCATTTTACCAGTCTTTCCCTAGCTCGAGTGCAGATGGGTTTACATTTTTCGCTAAGGATTTTTGTATTGTTGCAGTGATTCGATGTACTTGAACGAGGAAAAAATTTTATAAATACTATAATATAAAAAAACATATTACCTAGTATGAAAATACTAGCTGTTGCCCGCGGCTCCGCCTGCCTAAATACAGTATCCCTCAGGAACTCTGTATATTTTCGGGATAAAAGTAGCCTATGTTTTAATCCAGAGTCTAAGCTACTAAGATACTAAATTTCATCAAAATCCGTTCTGTAGTTTTTGCGTGAAAGAGTAACAAACATCCATACACACATCCATCTATCCAAACATCCTCACAAACTTTCACGTTTATAATATTAGTAGGATATTCCATACTAGGTAATATGTTTTTTTTAGTAAACCTCGAAATGTTAAACATCGAGCGAGCTGATAAAGATGAATTATAACTGAGAACGCTCTCGAAACATCTTTCAAATCAAAAACGACCAGATCAAAATCAGTTCATCCGTTTGGGAGTTACGATGCCACAGACAGACAGACACACGTATACAGACACGTCAGAATTACAACAACCCTCTGTTTGCGTCTAGGGTTGAAAACATTTTCTAAGTTTCGTGTACCTAATCTTCGTGTAACGAATACAAAAAAAGACAATACGTACTAAGCAGCTAGTGTGTGTGTAAGACTGAATTTGAATAATATAGAAAATAAGATTTATGTATAGTATAAAAATATATATCCGTCAAGTTCAACTTAGCACGGGATTACATTGACCTGATATATAATTATGTATATTTCATTTTTATCTATTTTCATGTGTGTCTGAATAAATTTATTTGAAATTGATTTGCAATTATACTAGAAACTAAATATGTAGATACTAATTTGTAACCTAAAAACCTAAATATTTCTACCTGGCATCCGAATATAAGTTACTAAGATTAATCTTCTAATCAACTTTAAACTTTATCTCCACGGAGCAAAGTTGTTTTGCCTTGTGTATATTTATATTGTACTTAATCAGTATGTTTCTCGTTGGAAGTTGTTATTTATGTTCGTAGTTGAACAACAGATTTGGCAATGTGGGGCGACTAATTCATGATATATGTTCTCGGGCGTGACGTATTGAGTTGGTGACTATCGATTAATGAGGCCGATCTAGGTCTTGCCTTGTGTCTAGATCATTATCTGGATTGGGAATGGGATTAGATAAGACGTTTTAATCATCAGAAGCCCAATGAAACGTGCATATTTTTGTGTAGTGAATAAAGTTCAATTTTGAATAGCCATCTTAAAAATGTAGCGCCGCGTAGCGTTGTTTAATGTAGCTGTGTGAACTGGCCTAATATTAGATATTAATAAATAAATTCGAATTACCGAAAACCGTTTAAATATTAACTTTGTCACTATGAGTCCTCATGCATAATCAAAAGTTAAAATCTTTAACACGCCTACGCAAATTAAAAATACTAGATGTTTCTCGCGATTTCGTGCGCGCAAAAGTTTTCCACGATAAAAAGTAGCCTATGTCCTTCCCCGTGGTCTACTCTACGTCTATGCCAAATTTCATCAAAATCGGACCAGTAGTTTCGGAGCCTATTCAATGCAAACAAATAAATAAACTTTTCCTCTTTATTTTATTATAGTACAGATAATAATTAATCTAATATTATAGATAATAATCTATGATACTCGGTCCATCATTACGAATCTATTATCACCTCGTTCATTAAATTCGGATCAGTAGTACGAGGGAACAAACAAACATACAGACAGCAAAAACCATTACCCTTCTTTTTGGTTTCGCCCTCGTCGGGTAAAAAGTCATACATACTATCCGTCCATAGCTGACTGTTGAATAATAACAATTAGGTTGTTTAATGAAATTTATTATTCTATTCCGTTAAATGCGTTTGCGGTTATTAGTTTAATTATATTTAAACTGAGGTTGCAGTTTGGCGCAAATTGCTGGGGGCTAAAAGAGATTTATAGAACGCAATTAGTGAAAATTATATTTATTGAAGAGTTCACAGTGCGTTTTGTACAAAAGTTTGTACTTTAACATTTAAATATCATGGTCACAATAATAATTATCTGGTTAATAATAATATAGTTAATTTGAAATTACAAACAGACACTTGAATTTTATTTATTTTTTAACTAGCTTCTGCCTGCGTAAATACAGTAGCCCACGGGAACATTTTTTTTTCGGGATAAAATGTAGCCTATGTTTTAATCCAGAGCCTAAAGCACTACCAAACGTAGAAATCAGGGTAGTATTTTTTGCCTGAAGTAACAAACATCTATCCATTCATCAATTCCTCACAAACTGTCACATTTATAATAGCAGTAGCTTCTGAAGCTTTTTCCAAAAGCTCAAAAATTAATCTTGGTTATTTAATTCATAATCTAGTCCTATTTTTCTAAGTTAACTGTAAACACTTCAAGGCGATATTATCTTTCCTCTATAAACATAACACCAAGTTTTTTTCTTACTAAAGACGTAAGAAAATAGGGTTGTGTACTAATTAGATTCACTCAAGCGTTCTTGTTTACTTTGTTAGTGTCATAGAGTAGGAATATGTAGATATGTCAGTTTTTTATTATAACGCATAAACAACTCTGAATATGTTTTTGTGCTAAGATTTGGTAACTATGGTGTAATTCGCGTTAAGCGTGCAGGGAGTAATCATTGTAAATGTCAAAATGGCTAACTTCAATTGGTGAATTTGAATACGGTGACGACAATGACGCTTGGTTGTTGATACATTTTAACATTTGCACTGATGACTTACTATGATGAATAAAGTAAGTTTGGTGCCTATAGGAGTTGCTTACGATACCATATTAAGTAATACTTTTTAATTATATTCACACGTTAATTTTTAGGTTAAATTTTTAAGTATTTAATGCATTAATACTTAATGTATGAAAAAAAAAAACATGGCGTGTACGGAGTGCACGTGGCAGAAGTGTAACTACATTCACCATCCATAATACAGAAATTCTCTCATCGTGTTAAATTAATTAATATTATGTTTATAGCAGTTTTTCCGCTAAATAATACCCACAACCTGCAAGCAAATGTGTGAGTGCACGCATAAGCATGCGTAACGCACCTCCCTCCTCCCACACTGCTTATGCGTGCACTCAGATGCAAGATCGTGCAAACACCACCATCACACAAGCAACAATGTCGGCAAGATCGTGCAAAGCCCCACACCACCATGCAGGTTGCAAAACTCGACGCGCGTTTCGCCCCGAACCCGGAGCATCCTCAGGAAGTGGACCTGCGAACAAAGTTCGCAGGTCCACTTCCACTATTAATTTGTTAAATTAACGAACTTTGTTCGCAGGTCCACTTTTGCAACCTGCATGGTGGTGTGGGGCTTTGCACGATCTTGCCGACATTGTTGCTTGTGTGGTGGTGGTGTTTGCACGATCTTGCATCTGAGTGCACGCATAAGCAGTGTGGGAGGAGGGAGGTGCGTTACGCATGCTTATGCGTGCACTCACACATTTGCTTGCAGGTTGTGGGTATTATTTAGCGGAAAAACTGCTATAAACATAATATTAATTAATTTAATGCTATGGATTTCCGCAAAGTAACGCCTGATTCTATTAACTCTCTCATCGTGTCTAAAGCACATCACCTTGTGGCGGACCAATCAGCGCACAGTCCTGAATCGCGTTGTCGAAGTTTTCACAGCTCGGTACTATATATACGACAGCTGAAATGCATACAAGTGGGCTTCGGCCTGACCGGGCATACCACTTCGCTCGGTCGGAAATCTCCCTTTGGGGCAACCACTATTCCCACAACCTCATAAAATATAGAAAAATTAAAATTTGGACACCTAGTGCTAACTATGTATTGAGCCTTACTTGAAAGTTAAGTTTAATGATATGGTAGAAGTAAAATTAGCTTCGTTGGTTTTATACCCAAAATCATGTCGTGACGTGTCGCGACCTTGAGATTTCACCTTCAACGCCGCTAAAGACTCACATAAAAACATTTAAAATTCTTGTTTCAATTTACACTATTAATTTGTTAAATTTGCAGTTGGGGTCCAGTCAACGGATGGTGTAGCACTCACATGATGCTAATTACGTGAATACAGATAATACAAATTGTAAATGCCACGACATATCTATTCCTATTTGTCCTTAGCCCTCTGGCTGATCCTTATAAAATGATCTCTCGTTTTCCCCGCAAGTGTCAGATGGAATCCATGTCTGCGGCGCTGCGGACCGCGAAATCGGTACTTTCATCAGATCGTGTAACAAAGTTCGGAATTGCTCATCATATGAACGAATTTTCCGCTCCCTGGTCATAGTTTGATGATTTATTGTCGTTGGACAAATAGGCTATGAAATGATAAAGTTGAAAATTGTGGGTTGCGTTGAAACTTCCAATAGCTTCTTACGTTATATTCATCGAACCTGAGTATTTCTATATACAATACTAGCGACCCGACCCAGCTTCGCACGGGTACAATACTGATACTTATACTACAGAATGTCTTTAAACCTCTAACAAAACGGGCGAAATCTAGTCAAAACAAACAGAAAAAAATTAATATAGGTACCTACTAAAACTCAATGAAATAAGTAGGTGGGTATAGTTTTATCGTATGAAATACCATAGATCTAAACTCCCCCCCGCACGCGCACGACGCGCGCCTTGGTGACGCCCGCTTCACAACGGGCCGTGCAGCAGAAATCGTAATATTTTAATTTCGCCATAACTTTAAAACCAAACGTCCAAATTCAATCATTCAAAGACCAAATATTATCTACATAAGCTGTACTTAGTGATGAAATAATTTATTTTGATAAGGATTAATAGCATGAGTAAAATAAACGCGTTTAAATGTAGTCCAAAAAAAAATTCAAAATTTCTAAATAAAAAAATTGTTGTTGTGCCTCACTCGACATAGATAGGTATAGTGTGTCGCGGACTTTTTTGTAGATATTTATAAGATCTACAATTAATTAGAACATTTTAGGGTTCTATCTTTTATAGTTTAGGCAGCGTACGCAAAATCAGTAACTTTTCTGGTTGATTTTTTACACCTTGTGTCCGAAAAACCCAAATATTTTACGGAACCCTATTTTTTTCCAAAATAAAATTTTGCCTATGTTACTCGTGGATAATGTAGCTTTCGAATGGTGAAAGAATTTTTGAAATCGGTCCAGTACTTTTTGAGCCTATTCATTACAAACAAACAAACAAACAAACATACAAACAAAGTTTTCCTCTTTATAATATTAGTGTAGATAGGGACTAGGTACTTTTAAATAGGTCCTTGGTTATACTATATAACCATAGAATATATATGTTATAGACGAGGCATAGAGCTCCGTGGCCTAGTGGGTAGACCGTTTGGTTCGCACTCGAGAGAGTGCAGGTTCGAATCCCAGGTTGTGGCGTGTACCAATGAGACTTTGTCAGATCTCAAGTACATTATACGGACACTCTGACGGTGAAGGAAAACATCGTGAGGAAATCCGCACATAGTTAGCCCCAGACGTATTGACCAGTTCATTTCTCTGGACTAGGCTGACTATGTTGTGAGAATGCCCTATGTGCTTGGGCAACCATACGACATTTAAAAACCAACTGTCCCAGGCACTACAGTATTTCAAGAGTGGTTACTTCGCTCGGAGAATACTGTATAAATCATCCATTAACGGATGTAAAGGCCTAAGATTTTTAAGACGAGGCATGTCAATGCAATGAGTGTCTACACTTGAACTACCCCACTTTCGGGGGTTTTGCAGCAGTTGAGGTTTGACATTAATTGTCATCTTGACATTTTCGCATTTGCTATCCGCTGTTTATAAGTCTGCATTTATTCGACAAAACCTTCTGAAATTAAGTATGAAATTTTATCTGACAAACGTCATAGCCCATTCTTAGTTTTGACGATAAAATCATTGAAATAGAGTTGCGGTGCTATCAGCCACTGTTTAGTGAATTCATTAGCGACTAGGTGACCCCGATTGACGTTGTTCTGTCTTAAATATGAACTGGAATTAATAAATTACTACACCTACTCCTATCCATACTCCTACTCCTACACCTACGCCTACTCCTACACATACTCCTTTTCCAATATTAAAATAAATAATAAATAAAATTAAAAAACCCGACTGCAAAAAAAAGACAGATACTTTAAAGCAACGCACTAAAAAGACCGAAACAAGATTGAGAAAACAGACTACACTATGAGCTGAAAGCCTAGGTGAAATAATTGACGTTATGTTTGGTAGCAGGCGGGACCCATTCGCAATTTATAAATCGTACAAAAATATATGGGCCCCGCCTGCTAACAAACATAACATCAATTATTTCACCTAGGCTTTCAGCTCATAGTGTAGTCTGTTTTCTCAATCTTGTTTCGGTCTTTTTAGTGCGTTGCTTTAAAGTATCTGTCTTTTTTTGCAGTCGGGTTTTTTAATTTTATTTATTATTTATTTTATTTTAGATTTTTTAGTTTAACCAAGACACGTTTGGTCGATTTAAAGCAAAAATACGATGATACGAACACTAACATATAGGCTTAATGTGAGAATGGTTATTATGCAACTTTAAATCGATATAGATTTTAAACGGTCAGTCGAATCGAAAATGTTGAGACAAAACTAAAAATGATTTTTAAATACCTATTCAACGATACCCCACTTGACATAGTTTGTTGACTTTCATTTTTTTCATTTTCACAATATGGCGTCCAGTAGTCGCCATACTGAATTTTCACAAACGTCATGTCTTTAGTGACACTCGCCGGACTAAGAGGAATCGATTGACATGCGAAACATAAAAATCGGCCCAGGCGTTTGGTCTGTATAATGCTTCAAAGGAACATACATACATACATACATAGGCTGATAAACACATTACCACTCCTTTGCGTCGCGCAGTCGGGTAAAAAAAGGTCCAGCCCGCGCCCATTACGCCCACGTAAGTACAGTAATCCACGGGCATATAACCCGCGATAAAAAGTAGTCATGTCCTTCCCCATGGTCTACTTTATATCTGTGCCAAATTTCATGATAATCGGTTTAGTAATTTTTACGTGAAAGCGTATATAAAGTATCCTACAGGAACCGTACATTTACCCGCGATAATAAGTAGCCTACGTCCTTCCCCGTGGTCTACTCTACATCTGTGCCAAATTTCATCAAAATCGGTCTAGTAGATTCGGAGCCTATTTAATTCAAACAAACAAACTTTTCCTCTTTATTATGGACTGGTGGGCGTGACCAGCGAACCTGATCAGCTGATTGCGGGGTTTGTCGTATAGAGATCTACTAATGGCTACCTTATAACCGTTTGATAGATATTAATTAACGAATAACAGAAATAAATGTTCGTAAAATAAACGCAATGAATATTTTAATAATAATTCGTGTCTGAAATCACATTATGCAAAAAGGTGATGAGATTTTACTAAATATAATACGCGTTTGAATAATTATCATAAAATTTGGGAGAATTCATTGAAAAATATTAATAATTTAAAATCTAGAAGATCCATACATAAGGTTTGGTCCATTAATTGGATTTACTAGCGAAGCACTCTGTTATTACGCAACACGATAGCAACCGTTCACTTTGCAGCGTCATGCGTTGGAACTTGGAAGCTTCTGCGAAAATTCTCTTCCTTCGTCTTACGTAAAGTCATTAAATAAGGTCGAGTCCAGGGTAAAAATCTGGGTAAACACAGAATGAACCGCTCCTAAACTGTGGAAGAAGAAGATAATTTGAAGAAGAGTACATGCGTACAAAAATGATTATTTGAAGAGTTTTTTATTGCGAGAACACTATTTTTAGGGCGGCCATGACGGTTGTTTTGACTTGACTTTTGACGTAGCAGACAGTTTTACGAAGAGACGTCGTCTTAAACATAGATATATAATATTAAAAAGAGGTAGATATGTTATAAACGCGTAAAAATGAAGACTCGAATTGGCCCGAGTCGGGCCAATTTTGGTTAGTGTGCTCCGCGAGTAATAGCGTGTTTTGTGTTAGTATGCGACGTTGACACATCACACGCGTCCCATGTCAATGTGTGTCGTGGCACAGAAATATTGTCAGTTTTGTAAGGATATAACGTATCTATGTAATAATTAATCAAAGGTCTTAAATGTCTGTGGGATCATAATATAAAATACAATATAATATTATAATCAATAATTTATTAATACATATTTTTAATTTATAACACTGAACAATTAGGTATAATATCATTTTATAGTTTAGCAAATAATTTAAATACATTTACATCTTAATAAAGTAAGCAAGACAATAAATATTATCTTAATAATATTACAATATAGAGTTTCATAATAACATTGTAAAAACTCAAGAGAAGACTGGCGAGAAGACAGTTCAGTGTTACGTGTCCGACGGCTAGACCATAGATAATACAGATATATATTAGTATAGATGCGCAACTCTAAAATTGAAACTGAGTCTTGCGAAAGTTTCGGAATGTCGTTTTTAGATGGCGTTGTACCATTTTAGTTACTATCAAACCCGCTAGATGGAAGTAGTACCGCCTGATGATTTTTATTGAACAGAATTATGGACAGAAATCATCAAGTTTTATCGAAAGTCGTAGACACAACAACGACCAAGTTCCTCTTTGATAGTGGGATATGGTTGCTGCATAGTAAAATGTTCGCGAGCCTAACTAAAAATAAAATCAGCTGTTACATACAAAAGGGCTTTGGCATAGATAGTATTTTGTATGAAACAGCTGATTTTATTTTTAGTAGTCAGCGCTAGTCGACGGCTCGAACTCAGTGCGCGCGGGAAAAATGCTTGTTATTTCACCTAACATCGGGAAAAAAAGGATATACACATAAATTAGTTATCTATACTTATAAAAGAAGCTATAGTGCATACATTTTAAATACTGATTAGTAAAGTATTTTAGAAAAGGCGTCCTCAAATTACGCAAATCGACACTCAGGTGTTGGTGTTTTATGAAAAAACTATATAATATTTTTGTCTGAAGTAAAGTTATCTCAATTGCTGAGTAATCAAACTGTGTCGGTATGTGCTTATTTTTTTTCATTTACATCTTCGTTTGTTTTTATTTACGGTCAAATTTGCGTTAAAAATCCGATGTTTGGAGGCTATTATCTTCTAAACTAATTTAAATTTTAGAAATCTAAGCACATACCGACCTAGATAAGTGTAATTATAATTAAGCTAAAATTTGGGTGTACAATGTTTGAGTTTAGAGTAAATCACCAACAGCGTTTGTATGGAGAAAAAACCGACTAGTCCAGCCTTAAGGCGTATTTAATATATATTATGTAGTTTTCATTTACATTATAATATTATTTGCAGTTTCTATTGCTATTGCTACGTAATGAACGCCCGGCTCAGCAGGGATCGTTAGCGTCGTCGGTACAGTGTGAATATGAAAGTGATTTTATTTCTTTTTGCGTAGTTAACTTAATACATTGTCAACGTTTCGTTAACGATATTCTCATCCCGACGAAAATGGAATATCATTAAAAAGTTCAGATGGACTTTTGTCAATCATGTTGAAGTAATTTTACCTTACAATTTAATTATTATTAAGTATTTATATCTAGCATTATCTAACTCTAAACTCAAAAAAAAAAAAAAGTTAGTTTTGAAACCTGTTGGATTGTATGGGTCGTTGCACGATCTGGCTGACATTGTTGCTTATGTGGTGGTGGTGTTTGCACGATCTTGTTTTCGAGTATGCTAAGTGTGATAAGCAATGTGGGAGGAGGGAGGTGCTTTACGCATACATAAGCGTCCACTCACACATTTGCTTGCAGGTTGAGGATAATTTTTCGCGGGATATTGATTGATATAATATTCATTAAATTGTATGCTATAGATTTCCGCAAAGTAATGCCTGATTCTATTAAGTATTTTAATATAATCTTTTTTTTTGACCATGGGATATATGTCCGCGCATTTAAACGAGGATAATTTAGTTCCACGCAATGTAAATACACGGGTCGTCTTTCGCCGGACGATAATCGACCGTCTAAATGGCAATTCAGCGAGGTTGTAACTGGCTATAGCCGCAAAACCCATAGTTGGGTAGCATGATAGCATTCGACTTTAGCCGCACGACAAACGGCCGCATGCGGCTGGTAACTCAAATCTACCGTGATCACACATATTTTGCTTAGGCGTAGAGTTTATGAATGAGTGCTATGTAGAGTTAGGGCGTGTCGAGTCAGAAACTTGACTCTATTCGAGATCACTAGTTTTCGCTAATTAAATCCTACTATCCTACTAATATTAGGTTGGGGAAAAAGTTTCTTCGCATTTTATATAAAAATTCAAAAGGTTTTTTTTATAAAGTTTATTTACAAGTGACTAAAGTATATAGGTGCCACTTTGTTCGATAACTTTTTGCCATCTTGTTGGTAGGTACATGATCCCATTGCTATAAAATTTTTGGGGCTTCTGATGAAAAAACTGCGACAAGTGGTTTTGGCAGTCCTCTTGTGATGTCAACCTGACACTGCCTAAGGAATTCTGCAGCGACCGAAACAGGTGGAAATCTGAAGGTGCAAGGTCAGGACTATACGGCGGATGCATTAATACCTCCCAGCCAAACTCCCGTAATTTTTTCTGAGTGGCTAAAGATGTGTGAGGTCTAGCGTTATCATGGTGAAAAACCACACCCCTTCTGTTGATTAATTCCGGCCGCTTTCTCTCAACTTCTTGCTTTAATCTCATCAGTTGTTCGCAGTACAGTTCAGAATTGATGGTCCTGCCTGGCGGTAACAGCTCATAATGAATAATGCCCTTCCAATCCCACCACACACACAGCATCACCTTGTTGCGACTTAACCCGGGTTTCGCCACAGTCTGTGAAGCTTGACCGGCCTTTGACCACGATCTTTTTCGCACGTTCTTGTCGTACGTGATCCACTTTTCATCACCAGTTATCAGCTTCTTCAAAAATGGTTCGGTTTCATTACGTCGTAATAAAGAATCACAAATGAGTACACGGTTCATTAGGTTTCTTTCAGTGAGCTCATGAGGCACCCAAATATCGAGCTTTTTTGTGTACCCAGCTTTTTTCAAATGCGCCAAAACCGTTTTGTGGTCAATCCCCAGTTCTTCAGCTACATCGTAACTACTAATATGCCGATCTTGCTCCACTTTTTCAAAAATGGCAACAGTTTTGTCCGTAACAGGGCGACCAGAGCGACGTGCATCTTTGATATCAAAATTTCCGCATACTATATACTGCATTAGGTCCATAAACATCACAAATTTTTTTCGCGGCTTGTGTTGCATTTTTACCTTTTTTGTAATAATACCAAAATCAGCCAGATACAATTGGTATAGCCCAAGATATTTTATGACAAGTTCATACATACTATAATGCGAAAAGACTTTTTCTCCAACCTATTATTATAAATATGAAAGTTTGAGAGGATGTATGGATGGATGGATGTTTGTACCTCTTTCACGCAAAAACTACTGAACGGATTTTAATGAAATTCGGTAGGGTAGTAGTTTGGGCTCTGGAATAAAGCATAGGCTAATTTTTTTTCCGAAAAAGTACAGTGTTCCCGTTGGATACTATATTCACGCGGGCGGAGCCGCGGGCAACAGCTAGTCCTACAGTAATCCAGTTACGATCTAGTCCTGATATGTTAAAACTGCAAAATGGTATTCTCATAAACGTCAAACCAACGTTAAACGTTAAGCGCGTAATACAGTTTAGGTCATTTATAACCTACGTTCCCATGAGAGTTTTAAGTGGTCGCGACAGAAATAACAGTACTATAAATAGAACTGTAAACGCTAATCCAATTGAACTGAAAATCGTGTAGAGTTCTCAAATCGAACACTTGACATTGCGATTATCAGCTCTATAGTACTAATGCAGAGTTCTATTTTCAATAAAAACTCTATTGGGAACGTAGCCTTTCAGTTTATGACAAGAAAGTATATTTATATACATTTTATGTAAGTTAAATATGCTTCTGATAACTTTTTGACAGTGCGAGTCATTTATTAGCCTTGACATCATTTCAACATAAAAATGTATTTGGTGGAATCAAAGATGTATTATTGTTAAAAAGAGGAGACTCAAATTGGCCCTACGTTGGGCCAATTTTGGTTAGTGTGTTCCGCGAGTAATAGTGTTCTGTGTAGAGGTGGGATATAACAGGTTAAATACGATACCTGTTATACCTGTTACTGTTATACATAACCACCTGTTTCGGATACCTGTTAAAAAATAACAGTCATGTTAGTAGGTGTGTAGTATAAGTACTCAGTTCGATTACTAGGTACTTCCACAACGTTTACATAAATTCCTGATATTGTAAATGTATTTGTTCTTAATATTTAGCGAAATGTTAGAATTTATAACACTGTAGTCTGTAATTATATTTTTTTATTAATAAGTAGAATTTTATCGTAATGTGAAGTCCTTTTTATTTTTGTTTTATTACATACCCCTATTTTTCCCCCATAGGACAGGCTGCGTCTAGTTTGGGGGATAGAACAAATAGTCAATATTTGTAAACTACTTTGCATTAAACGATTTATTTATATATTATCAAGCTAATTTAAAAAAATGTTTTTTTTTGTTTACAGAATTTACAAAAATATTACTTGTCAGCTGCTAATTGGCTATTGTCAATGTCAAGTATAAACTGTCAACTCTGGTCAACTGCTGTCCTGAGAAAGCGAAAAAGGAGAGGCACTTATTTTTATTATTCAAATAAATGGCATCGTCTTTTAACCATTTGCCAGTGTCAAGTTAAAAGGGCGGGAAATAGAATATTCGTTCCAATTTTCATCACCGTATTTCTAAATCGTCAAGTCCAAGTCAAAGTCCAAATAAATAGTCAGGGTAGTCAATGAGTCGTCAGTCGATTCAGTAAAGTGGTAGACGCTTTACTGACACTTCCTGTGGAGTTTTGGCGGAAAACCCCAAAATAGCACGCATTTTGTAGTTGTATCACTTGCCCACATTTGTACACGACAACGAATATCTAATGGTAAATATTCTACCAATATTAGGCATTAAAAACCGAAATAACAATAATTTTGAAAAAAAACAAAATACACAACTTTGCTGATTGACTTTAGAATTTTTAAATTGATTAGTTGATAGTTCAAAGCTAAGGTTCAAAGAGAATAAATGATCAATACTCCCTAGGAACTTTCAGTAAAGCTTTTACTACTTTACTGAATCGACTGACTTGACTTTAAGTGCACTGACTGTTTATTTGGACTTTGGACTTGACTACGGTGTTGACAATTTAAAAGAAAATTCAATTTCCCGCTCTTTCAACTTGACACTGGCAAATGGTTTGAAGCCGCAACGCGTATAAAAAAAAGTCAGAACTCGTGACAAATGACGTCTGTCTATAACCCGACCATATGTAATGGCACGTAGTGTATATGGGATTTGTAATTTATTGACTACAACCGGAATTTTTTACTAAAAAAATACTAATTATTTCTCATTCTAGCAAGTAGTAGATGCATATAAGTAGAGGTGGGATATAACAGGTTAAATATGATACCTGTTATACCTGTTACTGTCATACGTAACTACCTGTTTCGGATACCTGTTAAAAATAACAGTCATGTTAGTAGGTATGTAGTATACGTACTCAGTTCGATTACTAGGTTGGAAGGCCGTTCAAGTAGGTATACTTGAACGGCCTTCCACAACGTTTACATAAATTCCTGATATTGTCAATGTATTTGTTCTTAATATTTAGTGTAATGTTAGAATTTATAATACTATAATTTTTAATTAATAAGTATAATTTTATCACAATGCGAAGTTTATAAGAATAGCACGCATTTTGTAGTTGTATCATTTGCCCACATTTGTAC
Source organism: Glaucopsyche alexis (assembly GCA_905404095.1). Lineage (NCBI taxonomy): Eukaryota > Metazoa > Arthropoda > Insecta > Lepidoptera > Lycaenidae > Glaucopsyche > Glaucopsyche alexis. The sequence goes on from FR990053.1 coordinate 4,214,938, forward strand.
ACAAAGACATAGGTAGGTATATATTCTTAGCCGCAACGCGATTAATATTAAAAAAAAAAGACAGAACTCATGGCATATTGTAGTTGTATCATTTGCCCATATTTGTACACGACAACGAATATCTAATGGTAAATATTCTATCAATATTAGACATTAACAACCGAAATAACAATAATTTTGAAAGAAACACAAATACACAATTATTTTTGATTGACTTCAGAATTTTTAAATTGATTAGTTGATAGTTCAAAGAGAATAAATAATCAATACTTACTCCCTAGGAACTTTCAATAAAGCTTTTACCACTTTACTGAATCGACTGACTTGACTTTAAATGCACTGACTATTTATTTGGACTTTGGACTTGACTACGGTGTTGAAAATTTAAAAGAAAATTCAATTTCCCGCCCTTTCAACTTAACACTGGCAAATGGTTTGAAGCCGCAACGTGTATATAAAAAAAAGACAGAACTCGTGACAAATGACGTCTGTCTATAACCCGACCATATGTAATGGCACGTAGTGTATATGGGATTTGTACTTGATTTACTACAACCTGAATTTTTTACTAAAAATACTAATTATTTCTCATTCTAGCAAGTAGTAGATGCATATAAGTGTAAGAGAGACATACAAAGTATTTAAATACTAAGTGCCTTTCGTTTTTGCATATGGAGTCGTTGTATGTGTAACAGAGAGACAAGATCGGACTATAGTATATCGGTAACACGTACGCTGTACTCAGGTAGTTATTTTTTACTTGTTATGCTGCTAGTCACTTACGTATTCTGTTATGTTATTTAATAACTGTTAATTTAGTAACTGGATATCGACTGTTATGTGTTATTTCCAATTACCTGTTCCTTTTTACTTGTTACGTTAAATACGTCCCACCTCTACATATAAGTGTAAGGGAGACATACAGAGTATTTAAATACTAAGTGCCTTTCGTTTTTGCATATGGATTCGTTGTATGTGTAACAGAGAGACAAGATCGGACTATAGTATATCGGTAACACGTACTCACGTACGCTGTACTCAGGTAGTTATTTTTTACTTGTTACGCTGCTAGTAACTGACGTATTCTGTTATGTTATTTATTACCTGTTAATTTAATAACTGGATATCGACTGTTATGTGTTATTTCCAATTACCTGTTCCTTTTTACCTGTTACGTTAAATACGTCCCACCTCTAGTTCTGTGCGACGAACCGGTTGACGAGAAGCGCGTATTACGCGTCCCGTGTCAATGTGTGTCGCGGCACAGAAATATTGTCAGTTTTGTAAGGATATAACGTATCTATGTAATAATTAATCAAAGGGTGGAATCATAATATCCAAAAGTCCATAATGTCCGAAAGCTTTAATATGTGGGTTCAGAATTTACGGCTCTCGGGACTATCCTTTTAATTTTCCCTTAGGGTCAGTTCATACGAATCGAAGCGCAGCGAAGCGAATTTCGAAATACGTCGGAAATAGCAAATTCACTCTTAAGTACACATAATAACATACGTATTCCTTCTGAGACGAATATTTCAAAACTAAAGATAGGCGTACATTTGTCAGAACAAATCTAAATCTTCACACAAGAAAAAATTAGGCCATCATGATTTCACCATACCTCAAATGTCAAAATGGCCCCAAACAACCCTAAAAGTGGGGCCATTTAAATTGGGTCAGTTTTTGCCTCGACATGTCTATAATATATACGTCTATGTTCTGAGATAAAAAGAAGCGTCGGTCGTGCACAGACGCAATTCGCGACTCTTCTATTTGGTTCAGAAGAAAATGTGCGTTACGATGTAGCCATAAGGTTTAATTTGCTTTATTAAATTTCAGAATGCGTCAATGTGCTTCGACTCTGCGCTAGTATAAATTGACCCTTATGGGTATTACTCCAAGAAAGGTGAGGGTCAGGGAGGGAGAAAGTTAATCATGGGCGGAACATATTCAAAGAATTTACCCGCGACATCGCTTGTATGAATATTAAATGAAACCCTATGATTAATTATTACATAGATACGTTATATCCTTACAAAACTGACAATATTTCTGTGCCACGACACTCATTGACAAGGACGCGTGTCAATGTGTCAACGTCGCATAGTAACACAAAACACGCTATTACTCGCGGAGCACACTAACCAAAATTGGCCCGACTCGGGCCAATTCGAGTCTTCATTTTTACGCGTTTATAACATATCTCTTTTTAATATTATATATATCTATGATGAAACCTCTTTGGTGCATGATAAAGAATATTATAGAAAATGTTGTTTTGAAAATAAGTTCTACAATCTTTATAAAAAACTATAAACCGCGTATGTTAATTATTTGGCCTATGTTACCCGGGCTATTATAACGAATTTATTGAAACCTCAATCGGACCAGTATTTTAACGCTACGGTGGAACAAACATACATATATAAATACATGCATACATACATAGACTGCCAAAATCATTAGTCGTCCTTTAGGCTTTGCCGTCGTTTTTCCAATTTTTTGTTGTATTGATTGTAAAAATCGGGGCATGTTATATTTATTGTAATAATATCTCATGCGCATGATAACTAGCAAAATTTGCCTACGGCTTCGCCCGCGTGAAATAAGGTTTTAAATTTTCATCCCCTATTTTACCCTCCTAGGGGCTGAATTTGAGAAAATGCTGAAATACATAAAATGCAATTCATGTGAAATATCACGCAAATATGTCAAAGGAATAAAAAGTTTCATACAAACTTTTATCACCTATTTTACCCCCTTGGGAGTTGACTTATGAAAAATCATTATAACTTAGGTCTTAGTGGATGCCTACGTTATATTATGAGAAATACGTGTGCAAAATTTCAAATTTCTAGTCTTAAGGTTTGGCCTGTGCGTCAGTCAATCAGCTTTGCCTTTTATAAATATAGATTATCGTCTTTATTCACTCAACTGAAATATTAGTTCTAAATATAAACAATTCACTTTCCTCAATAAACAAAGAGGAACCAATTTTATAGCGGACTGATAAAACTTTCAAAGAAAATTTTCTTTTGAGAATCAATTTAACGTAGGTTGTACTTTTTATTTCATTCAATATTTTAATAATAAGTTCTGAAAGATCAAATCACTCCATCTGTTTAATTTTATAAAGCTTTCAGCAAAAATTCAATAAGACTCGGGTCCGACCAAAGGGAGAGTAATTAGACTTAAGGATTAATTCGACGGATAATTTGTGGTTTAGTATTTTATTATTTGTGGAACAAACTACAAAGGCTATTTTATACTTACGCTAGCTTTACCCCTCATCTTTTTTAATACTTACCTACTCTAGCTAGTAGCTTTACCTACTCCTGTACATTTTGGTTGATTAAAATGTCTTCCATGTATTCGCGTCACCATGTATTCCATGTATCCATAAGCTATACAATGTTTTATCCTTGTCTTATACGTTGGAAAAATCGCTTGAAAGACAAGGACAAAACATTGTACAGCTGTATAAATATGTTATTAGTAAGTAGGTTAATAAAGAAGACAAGCTTCATTGTAGTTTATTAAGAGACAGCTCAAACCATTAAACGTATTGGCATGATATACTTCACAAAAACGTACAAAATGATTATAGGGTTAAAGCTAGAACAATATATTAGTCACACACAAGTATTACCTTACAAAAGCGTACAAAACCATGGGTTAAGCTAGTACTATTTTTATGGTTCCGTAGTTCACGTTTCGGAACCCCGATGTCCGTCGGTACATCCGATTCTGGCCGCTTTTATTTATTCTACTAGCGTCAAATATTTCAAAACTATGGATGGACTATGACGTAGGGTCAGGTTGGGGAAGACCGTCTATAAGGCAAGACCGTCTGCACGCAATAACTTATATTTATGAATAGCTATGCAGCTTGAATTGACAGTCGGTAAAACAGTATCTCTTCTTGGTCGTTATCTTCATGACTGAAGGTCGCGCCTGGAAAAGTTATCCTTCACTTCGATTGTTAAGTCCTTCCATTTCGTACGGTCTTCTGCTTCCCTGAGGGCATTTGTTATTGATAGTCCAGTAAGCGCCGTAATTTGGTCACACCAGCGGGTAGGTGATCGGCCTCTGGGTCGCTTGCCTTCAATTTTGCCCGTCACAATTAATTTTTCCAGATTATCTGATTGTCGGCGAGCGATGTGACCAAAACAGTATATAACATACTTTGGTTAAAATTTTTAATCATAGATGTCGCTGGCAACACTATGATGGGAGAAAATTTGCCGTCATTTTTATTTGGGTTTTGAAGGTCCATTAAATATGAAAACAAGAATTTCATATGACTTTTAACTTTATTATCCTACAGTTAAAGTGCATATTTGAAGGTAAAATACACTTTTTAGATATAAGTTGGTATAAATACATATAACATACCAAGTGACGTGTTAAATGTCAATAGACGGCCTCGCTTCCAATAGCACGGGAAGACCGTCTGCACGCCGAATTTTAAAAAAGGGTTTGTATTTGAAATATGTGCTATTATATTGTAATTTATGTAGCACAAAATTGTTACTGTTAATATGTTTCAGAACATGGAATACTTAAGATCGGTCTAGAACATACCAAATATTTGTTTTATTAAATTGAGTAAATTTTTCAATGAAGTATGCCGGTCTTTCCCAACCTGACCTTACCTTCATACATCTGAAAAATAGCTATGGAATTTGATTTCATAAGACTGATTAAACTGCGGAAAGCAAATGTAAAAATGTTTTTTTTTTTAATGTAATGAACCAGGAAACGAGCAGACGGATCGCCGGATGGTAAGCGATTACCGCCGCTCATGGACACTCGCAACACCAGAGGAGTTACACTTGTAACTCCTCTGATGCTGCGACTTGCGTTCCTGGTCCTTAAAATCCCCAATCCCCCCATGGGCCTCCGGTAACCTCACTCACCCGGCGAAACACAACGCAAGCGTTATTTCACGCCAGTTTTCTGTGAGGTCGTGGTATTTACCCGGTCGAGCCGGCTCATTCATGCCGAAGCGTGGCTGTCCCACAGTTAAAGTGTCAAACAATTTAATTAATATCTAGCAATATCCCGCCCGTTTTTTTTGGAGGTATGCTATGGATTTTAGCAAAGTAACGCCTGATTCTATTAACTATTTAAAAATGTCAATATAACAAATGTCGAACCTAAATAACCCCAAACATCCCTATATTTCAGGCCATTTAGGTGTAGACTTTTGCCTCGATATGCCTCGTCTATACATACATACATACATACATATAATCACGCCTTTTTCCCGTAAAGGGGTAGGCAGAGACCACTTTTGCCACTTGCTACGATCCTCACATACTCGTTTCGCTTCGTTCACTTTCATTCTTACCATCCATTCCTCCTCTTACATTCAATATAGCGAAGCGGCTCTCCATGGTCCACTTTTCACCTCCGCGAGAAACGAGACGTGATGGGTGGTGAACCACATCGCCGCCATTTTGGATAATTAAATTATTGTTATTATTATCTATTGCGTTTCCACGGATTGGTAGAGAGGGTAGGAATAGGAATAGAATAGAATAGAATAGAATATTTATTTGCTTAGAATGTTAGATACAAAAGGTCTTAAACTAGAAGGTAGGTACATTGGTGGCAAACATTCTGCTTTAAGAAGCGTGCAAATGTCATTTTTACAATTAATGTTATTTTAATTATAGCATCCTCTAATATTGAATCGGTAAAGCAACCTGTATACTTAGCTGAAGCTTGCTGGAGAATATAAAGCAATGTATATTACAATTAATAATGTTTAACATTTACAATGATTCCATAATTATTCATATGTCACTCATTTTTATAATATAGATTTACCAGTTACCAATACATAAATTAAGATCAAATGCAAGTCAATAACAGATAATAACAGAATCCAAACACTAAACTATTTACTATTACTAATAACTATGTCAATACATTACAATCAGGTGTCAAAGGGTTAAAATTATTATGTCATAGTAATATAATAAATTAAAAGAAGGAAAAAATCTAGATACTGGATTATTTATGATTACTAATATTATATTATGCCAATATTATAAATTAATTACCTACAATCAGTTGTCAAATGGTGAATATTAATAAGTCATAGTCATACCTATTCAAATAAGAAAAATAAAATCTTAACACTATACTACTGCAGCTACTTACTATGTCAATTAATTCAAGAAAAATAAAATACATTAAAGTCCGGTGTCAATTTTAAAAATGTCTACAAAATTTAGGTTTGTTATATTTTCTTATTATATTATCTACATTAATGTCATTGATTCATTTATTATAAGAATTCATTCACAGAATAGTAACATTTGTTTACCAACCAATTGTATAGTTTTTTCCTAAAAATTGACAAAGGAAGTTCTTTTAATTCTGTAGGTAATTTGTTGTAAATTTTTATTGACATGTTGTAGCATCCTTTGCCAGCAACTGTTGTTTTAGAATTTGGTAAGACTAATTGGTTGGGATATCTTGTATTTCTTTGTAGTACCTGACACTTTTTTGTATAAAATTCAGACATATGTTTTTTAACAAATATGCTCATTTCATATATGTACAAACTCGGTAACGTAAGAATTTTTAATTTCCTGAAAAGGGGACGACATGATTCCATTGGATGAGCTCCACAAATAGCCCTGATACATTTCTTCTGTCCAATAAATAAGCGTCCTATGTCAACGGAGTTCCCCCAAATAATCAGACCGTATCGAAGCGTAGACATAATGAAAGCATGGTAGGCCATTAACGCTGTTTCGGCAGTGGCTGTTTTATGTAGTTGTCGAAGGACATGAACATACTGATTTACTTTCCTGCAAGTTTTTTCAATATGCGGTTGCCATGACAAATTATTATCTATTGTGATACCTAAAAAATTTATAGTCTTAGCCTCTTTTAATATATAATTGTCATGTTTTACGCATAGATCTCTTTCCTTGCCCTTCTTATTATAAAACTGCATATACATTGTTTTTTTTAAATTCACATTTAGATTATTGGAGTTCAACCATTCGATTACGTCATTCAATATATTATTTATTTCTGTATTATAAGTTAATTCATTTATATAATTTATTACAATAGAAATGTCATCAGCAAATAGTCTACAATTATAAGCGGTAATTCTTGGTAGGTCATTAATATAAATAATAAACAGTAGAGGGCCTAGGATGCTTCCTTGAGGAACTCCTTTGGTATTGCATTTACATTCAGAGCTAACGCTTACGGTCTCGTGTTTATTGTTAACTCTAGTAATTTTTACAAACTGCAAACGATCTGAGAGGTAGCTTTTCAGCCATTCATTTGCTAGACCTCGAATGCCGTAATGGTTACATTTAATTAAAAGTTTCTCGTGATTAACATGGTCAAAAGCCTTGCTCATATCAAAGAATAGTGCAGTAACGGGTTTTTTGTTGTCTACAAAGTCAATTATTTCCCTTATTAGAGAAAAGCAAGCTTGAGCAGTAGATTTTCCTTTCTGAAAGCCGTATTGCTCCTCTGTAATAATATTATATTTATTAAGAAATGAGATAAGGCGTTTATACATAACATTTTCGAATACTTTTGAAATGACGGGAACAAGTGTTATAGGCCTATAATTATTGATATTCTTTTTTTCTCCACTTTTAAATAGGGGAATAACTACAGAAGTTTTTAATTTTGTTGGAAATGTACCCTGTTCAAACGATAGATTTATGAGATATGTTAATATGGGAGCTAATTCAGTTGCGCAATTTTTTAGTATCTTCGTAGAGATTTCATCATAACCTGTCGAATTTGAATTTTTTAATGATTTTATTATAGATGTCACATAGGGAAAGGGAAGGATAGGTGGTGTGGAAAGGAAGATTGGTAAGTTGGAGTGGGAAATAGGAAATGTAGGATATTACCGCCCAGGAGGGCAAGGGATAGGACAGTAATAGCTAGGGAAGCCGGGGTCGCGTACCCGTATACTATACCACAACTACCGGACAGGTAAGTTGGGATGAGTACCCCATGATCGTCTATAATATAATATATACGTCTATGACTAGCATATTAATTTCACGCGAGTACTGTTCTTATTCTAAATAGTGATGTGCCGGATATCCGTATCCGTATCCGTATCCGCGGATATCCGAGGCAGAAGAAAGATCCGTATCCGTGTCCGTATCCGTCACTATTTGGCGGATCTTTTACGGATCTTTTTCCTTATTAATTTTAAAATTATAGATGAATTCTTTAAATAGGTGATTACTGATTAAGGTAGCAACTAGCAATAAAAAAACTATTAATTTCAATACAGATAATATTCTTGAGGATGTTTTCTTTGTAAATGATTTTTTAAAGAAGTTGTGCCTTTACCCTTAGTCCATTAATCACGTGAGGTTTTTACAACTTTTTAGACCCCTCCCCTCCCCCTGGTGATACGTGGTGAGGTTTTATACCCCCTCCACCACCTAAGATCATGTGTATTTTTTTTACATAGTAAGCAGGTCATGTTTGAAGAAAAACTTAAACTTAAAAAACAATTAAATCGAATAATTTAAGCATTTCAAAACTATACTAGTCATTTGTCTTGGTAAGTACTTAAACAACACTACGAATCTACAACCGACAATAATTTCGCTATGCATAGACTGGATTCGAAAATTAATACACGTAATTTCTCCTTATCCTCCCCTTGGTGATACTTGGTGATATTTTTTCGGACCCCCCTCCCCCTTTAGGCATCACGTGATTAAAGGACGACCCCTTACTTTCCATCACAAATTTTACACTTTGCACATTCATCGTTTACTAACACAAAATAAATCCAAATTACATTACTAAACTTCTTGATAGACATTTTTTCAAACTCATGTACCAATACCAAACAATCGTTTTCTATGCTGTCCAGTGTCACACTTAACTATAAACAAAACAAAAGAAAGAACCGCCGTGCAATGCACGTCGAAATATGTGTGAAGGTTGCGCACACCGACACCGACTGCGTAAAAAAGTTAAGATCCGTATCCGTATCCGTATCCGCGGATCTTGACACCAATTATCCGTATTCAGATCCGTATCCGCGGATATACATTTTTAACGATCCGGCACATCACTAATTCTAAAGCACATTACATAATATTATGTTGTATCAGATGTGTGGGACATCCAAATCGGTCACGTTCCGTCAATTTTTCGCATTTCAATTTATTCATATTTCATAAATCCACCTTAATATATTATTGTATGTCGTTTGTGCGACTGATATATTTAAATGCTATTTAATATTAAAGCACTTCGGAATCGTTTTTAAAAGCGTTGCCTAGGTATTTGAGAGGCTTAATTTCTCTCAATAATATTAGGTAATTCAGTATTAAAAGGTAGTGGGTGAAGTATGACGTTATTTTATATTGCTTTTGACTTTTAAAATACATCATCATGTTGACTTTCAAAAAACCTTTTTGGATGCTTTTTTTAACATTCACATTTTTTTTTTTACAATGGCTTAGAGATTTTCTGTCATACAATAAAATAATACACTTTTTAAGCCCTTTCATAAATAAATTATAATACCTTAAGGCCCACTTGCACCAATCCGGGTTAAAGTTAAATCATGTTATCTCTCTCGTTCTTCGTATTTGTAAAAGAGAAAGCATGATATTTTAACCCAAGGTTAACTTTAACTCGGATTGGCGCAAGTATTGTACTTAATTTAAATTATAAATTTATAATGCAACAGCAGTGGGGACCGGCTCCATACAAAAATACCTTGTTCTTTGTTTTGAATATAGACCTACATATTACATACTATTTTAGACGAGGTATGTCGAGGCAAAAAGTGTCACACTTGGGTTGTTTGGGGTCATTTAGGTTTGACATTTGCCATCTTCTAAGAGCTCCGTGGCCTAGTGGGTAGACCGTTTGGTTCGCACTAGAGAGAGTGCAGGTTCAAATCCCAGGTTGTGGCGTGTACCAATGAGACTTTTTCAGATCTCAAGTACATATAAACGGACACTCTAACGGCGAAGGAAAACATCGTGAGGAAACCCGCACATAGTTGGCCCCAGACATATTGACCAGTTCATTCCTCTGGATTAGGCTAACTATGTTGTGAGAATGCCGTATGTGCTTGGGCAACCATACGACATTTAAAAACCAACTGTCCCAGGCACTACAGTATTTCAAGAGTGGTTACTTCGCTCAGAGAATACTGTATAAATCATCCATTATCGGATATAAAGACTTGTTTTGCCATCTTGACATTAGGACATTTTCATTTCGCAGTTTAATCAAGCGTATATTTTACATTACGCTATACGATATCGCTTATAGCGCACGATAATGTGAGAGGCACGCTTTTATGTCGTCGGCATAAGAGCGTTTTCACATTGATTAGGTCCGATGTCCGATATAGCGCGAATATGTAATGTAATGACAAATACAGCTATATGTTAAAATATAAAATATATGCTGCCTTTCACATTAACGCGCGCTACAAGCGCTTCAGACCGTTTTTATTAAAAATCTTCAGTGGGGTTAGCAGGAACAATAAACTACTACGTATTCGTAGCGTTAGCGAATGAAAATTGTTTGAAAATGATGAGAGTGTCCATACAATTGATATTCGGTAACAAATATGTAGTTGTCAATTGTTCCTGCTTGGGCTTCTAAAATCAAGACGGCGTAACTTTTGAAGTGAAACTTTTTTATCGGCGTTGGAAAAAAATTTACCGTCACATTTTTCGGTTACGCGTCACATTTTTCCGTTACGCGCCATCTTTTTCAGAATCGTGAGAGGGTCAAGCCACGTTTTTTTCTTGCACCCTTATTTATTTCTGAAACACAATAGCGACGTGATAAATAATATATCAATACTAAAGTGATCAACAAAATCAAAGGTAAGCCGGTACGCGCATTGGAAATGTAGAGTCGTCTATAGGGGAAAAAAAATTTGAATTACACTAATTTCAAATGCATTGCAAAATTTAAACGGCTGAGCACGAGAGCAGGAGGTGTAGGAATATATCATAATTCTAATGATGTTGTTAATGTTGTGACTTCATCGATAGATTTTTCTGTTTTTTCTCCTGACTTTCATGGGTCACTAGCATCAGCAGTTGGTGATTTATGTATGGCTCAATGCCAAATGGAAAATGGGATGAAAATTTTGATTGTCACTAAATTTCGTGGAATGTAAACCATATATTTCATATTTCAGTTACCATAAGCCATTAATTACAAAAATATATAATGACGATGACAATGATAGTAATAATTCTATTACAATTAATGAAATGCTGTAATAATCTTAGTAGCAAAAAGGTAAAGTGAAATAATTGTATTATTTGTATTCATGTCTATGATAATAAAATCCTTTTGTTTAAACTTTATCTAATTAAACTTTATTTAACCAATTTCTACAAAGTTGCATGTAGATCATTTTTCGAAAAATAAGGCCATAAAGAAGTTTCACTTCTTACGTGTGTACACTAGTACACGCACACATTTTTTTTTCTCTTATTTGAATATTGTTTAGATATTTTTTTTCGTCAAAAATGCACCATAGGCCATCCTTAGTATTGAAATCATTGGTTTTGAATAAAAAATGGTTTAGATTTTGATTAAAAAATGCTAGGCATATAATAAATTCCTACTGTTTTGAAAAATAATACAAAAATACAAAAGAAACAACTTAAACACACGTGCGATGTCACATGCAGAAATCTCTTGTCATTTCATAATACGTCGAGTAATCCAATCGCAGCAAACACAATATTACATTAACAAATAATTCAGCAACTGTCGGGGCGGGTCGCGTCATATTACTCTAATGCTCATACAATATGTATTTAGGCCGGGTGCAAACAAATCGCGGAATTACATTTATTTCGTCTAATTGTGAGCGTGTTTATATTTAAAAAGCTCGTGAGGGAAGTCCTATTGTCACAGCGACCCGAGTGGATCCATTGTAACTGAATATGGAATTTTCACTTTAAAATGCCCTGGCCATAGTCTTTGTAGACTTACGTGTTTTTAAGCAGATTGTTTGGACATTTGGTAGGTATTATTTTTTCTACGAAAATTCATATTAAGAACATGTACATGAACATGTAGAGAAAGTGAGGCAAATGTATCAATATTAGAAATTGAATAGCTTTCAGTTTCTAATATTTATACATTGAATATTTCACTATTACAAGAAATTGAATATTTCACTAGCTGTTGCCCGCGGCTCCGCCCGCCTAAATACAGTAACCCAAAGGAACACTGTTCTTTTTCGGGATAAAAGTAGCCTGTGTTTTAATCCAGAGTCTAAACAACTACCATACCAAATTTCATCAAAATCCGTTCAGTGGTTTTTGCGTGAGAGAGTAACAACTAACATCCATCCACTCGTCCTCACAAATTGTAAAATTTTTAATATGAAGTTTTTGGTAAGTAGTATTCACAGTTTCACTTCACAAGTTACAACACAGTGTAATCCCGACTCATAGTGGCATAAACGTTGAAAGCAATTTGACAAATCAATTTGTTGAAAAATTAAGGGTGGTATTATATATCTTTAACAGCCTCCGTGGTCTAGTGGTTAGAGCTTGGCTCTCGACTCGGAGTCAACTCGGAGGTCGTGAAACAACAAAAAAAGTGGTTTCTAAGTTTGGTTAGGACAATGCAGGCTGATCACCTGATTGTCTGACAAGAACGATGTCCATGCGTCGGATCTGCATGTAAAAAGTCGGACCTGCGCCTGATCTCTCGCTAGTCGTGTCGGTCATCCGTCCCACTGGGTTATGAGAGTAAAGGAAAAGAGAGTGCTCTTGTGTACTGCGCATACACTTGGGAACTAAATAATTATCTAATTTCAATGAAATTTGGAATGTTAGTCGTTTGAGCTCTGGATTAACACATATACTTTGTATCCCGAAAAAGTACAGTTGTCCCGGGGGATACTGTATATACGCGTGCAGAGCCGTGGTCATAAGCTAGTTTATAATAGTAGTGGGATCAAGAATGAACGAAATGAAAACCTCGGTACGGTCTATAGTGTACGTTTGCCCTTAAGTGCGGTCGCGCTATAACTTCTCATTTGGAACTCGATCTGACACAACGACCAAATCATGCATCACTATGTCACTATATTATTTTCACTTACACATTCGCTAGTCACGGGCTGACTAGTTGTTACACTTTTTTGACTAGTAACTGTTATTTGAGGTCTGCGAGCGAGTACTTTTACAACAGTTGATATTTTGTATTACTAACGTAGTAAACGTTAGTAATACTGTTGAAAGCCCTTATCCTTGTAACCCTTTATAATGACATATTTTGTAACGGCAAACCGGCGGGCTTATTACGTATCTTGCAAAAGCCAAGCAATAGCAAAAATTGCGCAATTTTTGTGCGCAAATTCGTAGTACGTATCTGTAAAAACCTAGCAGAAGCAACCTAGCGACAGTACTGCCTCTACCGAACAATCGAGGAACTACATATAAATTGCAATCAATCGTTTGATTTCTTCACTGATTCATATTACGTAAGACTTTTACAGCAAAGCGAAAGCAATCAGCGAGCGATTTAAACTATCAGCAATAATAAGCGAAAATGAAGCAAAGTGCATTCAAACACAACAGCGAGCGATTAGCAATCGATCGCATAGGTAATACGATTTTATTTGACGTTCAGCAATCGACTGCGCGTCTATCGCGCGATGACTGTAAGATTTTTGCTAATCACTATTTTTACGAACCTAATACGGCGGTGGGCATTACAACGACATATTGAGTTCTGTCATGATACCATTTAACATTTTGTTATCGGTTATAACGACTTTTGGCTATTACGACTATAAGAATCTATTGGTCTCTGCAATATCGTTTTATCAGATTCTAACTGTATTACTTACTAGCTTTTGCCTATTACTCCGCCCGCGTAAATACGGGAACACTAGTATTTCGGGATAAAAAGTAGCATATGTATTAATCCTGAGGGACAATTCTGCTAAATAAAACCTACATTAATACAATTACAATCAAGTCCCGATACGCTAAAACTCTCAAACGGTGTTTTTATGAACGTGAAATGCGTTCAGTTTAGTCGAAACGTCGTAAATTCCGTTCATGGTAACATGTCTCACTTTCAATCCAATCAAAGTAAAATGAAAGTCTTCTTTAAATACGAGAATTGAGGTTCAGAGCTTAAACTACTATACAACCATACCAAATTTCACCAAAATCCGTTTAGTAGTGCGTGAAAGAGTAACAAACATCCATCCTCATAAACTTTCACATTTATAATAGTATTAAGATACACGCTTCGATTCTCTGGAGACATCTATGCTGTGATATTTTGGAAATTTTAATTTGCATAATGACTGCTATACAAATAGGTATAACGCCATTATATTTAACGGTTATTATATTAACGATAAATACTTGATAATATTAATTATCGTAACTAGATTCAGTGTGTTTTGCATAAGAGTCTGTTCACCTCGCAGCGAGACAATACGCGACGTGGCGTTGCATTATTAAGTAAACGATTCAAAATTGAACTTTATACACTACTCACGAAGATACACAGTTAGATAGATATAATAATAACTCCCCACCGATCTCGGTGACGGTGGCCGGTTTCATTGAAACCAGGCCAGTTACGCAGGAGTAATTTTATAGTGCTCAAGTGTGTGTGCAGTACGCAAGAGTCTCTTCCTGTACTCTCGTAATCCAGTGGGACGGATAACCGACACGACTGACGAGTGATGAGCGCAGGTCCGACTTTATACATGCCCATCTGACGCATGGATCATCTGTCTTGTCAGACAATCAGGTGATCAGCCAGCATTGTCCTAACCAAACTTGGAAACAACATTTTTTTGTTGTTCCAATGTGGGAATCGAACCCACGACCGAGTCGAGAGCCAATGCTCTAACCACTAGACCACGTATACAGTTCTAATGTCAAGTTAAGCCGCTCTGCAACGTGTCTTGTATCTTCTTGAGTACTGAACCTCAATTCTCGTATTCAAAGTGGAATTGAATTTTACTTTGATCGTTTTATAAGAGAAGCGACTTACTATCATAAACCGATTTTGTGTAGTTTGCACCAATCTACACCTCAATTTTCGTATTTAAAGTAAACAATTTAAAGAGTCAACTTTACTTTGTTTGGATTGAAAGTGTAGCGGCGTATTACCGTGAACGGAGTTTATGACGTTTCGTCCAATCAGAGCGCGTTTCACGTTGGTTTAACGTTAATAAAAACACCGTTTGGGAGTGTAAGCGTATCGGGACTTGATTGTAATTGTATTAATGTAGGTTTTATTTAGCAGAATTGCCCCTCAGAACGCGTTTTTCGCTTGTTTAACTTTTACGAGAATACCGGCTTGGCAGTTTTAGCGTATCGGGACTTGATTGTAATTGTATTATTGCAGGTTTTATTTAGCAGAATTGCCCCTCTGTACAAAGTTACATTTTGAATAATTATTTTAAAAATGCAGTGCCGCGTTACGTATCGCCTCGCTTCAGTGTGAGCTGACCCTAATATAAATAAATAAATAAATTATTCGAAATTACTCGAAATGCTTCAGCAAAATAATTAACCAAATGAATGAAATCTTGAATAGATTTAGAATTTTCAAAGTCTGAACTTGTGGTCTAGAGCAGCGTTTCTTAACCTTTTTCAGTCCATGAACCCCTTGAAAATCAAAAACATTTTCAAGGACCCCCTTAATAAAAAGAAACATCAAAAAGTTCGGACCATTTACTTCACTCACTTTTCACTTCAATCAGTCTCGGACACCGCCCGCTGGCGCACGTTCGCTGTGCTGATTAAGCGTAGCGATTACGAGACTTGGTGCAATTTGTATATCATTTGCATTTTTCCATAGACGAGACTGCAGACCCCCTATATATACTTGCGAACCACCAGGGGTTCGCGGACCACAGGTTAAGAAACAATGGTCTAGAGTTAGAATAACGTTTTAAGATTAATGGAACTCGTTACATTAAGTATTTCTATGTTGTACACTGAATTAGGTATTAGCATAAAGGCTCCTTTATAAAGCTTAGTTTTTACAGCTCCTAAGGGATTTATTTCTGTTGAAAACGAATTGGGAAGTCAGTTTATGTGGTGAGGCTAGTTAACGGAAGCTAAACAAAGAAAAGAGATTAACATTTTGTGTGGTTAGTTTTTACGGCCATTTTATTTCTACGTCTTGTGTAATGTGTGTAATAATATTATAATATCTATGGACACTCCACACCACGTCAGTCTGCCTCTGTGGTAAGTTTCCGAAGAACTTAATATGTTACGGGGACCATTTACACATCCATGACCCGGAAACACAGAAAAACTTTTTGTTCCTTCGGCGGGATTAGAACTCGCGTCCTCCGGCTTATCTTGAGCACCGACGCACTCAACCACTAAGCCACAAGAAGTCTTAATACCATAACTGAGATAATTTTTAAAGTTTTTGTGATAGTTGATAGTGATAGAAACTACTTACTTAAATAAAATAATACATGTTGGCTGAGACTTCGGGCATAATATTAATAAAAAGTTTCAGTGCAAAGGAAAATGTTTAAAAACTGGTCTAGCAGGAACAATATCGATTGTACCCTACCTACTAATCATGAATAACGCGCTGGAACTGAACACTAGGAGACCAGAAACTTAAAATTTGGTTGTACAGTATAATATTATAAAACGTTGGAGAATTAGATCAACCATTTTTGAAACAAAATACAAAAACCAGAGTAAGAATGCGTCAAATTGAAGGCATCAAGGCAACGAAAAAGAAACCATTCATGTTTTATTTATTATGAAAGGAAATTAGCGAAAAACCGATTAAAAAGTATTTAAAAGAGTTTGAAGGGGAAGCGGTTATTAAAATTTGCAGCCATATTCCAGTTTTACAGGGCGAGAGAATTTTCTTCCAATTTTCTATTAGGCGAGTCGAATATTCTCGGGAATAAATTACTTAGAGTAATAAGCCGTGGATGTCTTGTTAATACAGCTTAGAAAAAATATTCAAATACCCCTTAAAATTTTACCGTTCTATGGGCCATGATTATGAGATCGTGCTTGATGTTTAAGAATTTTTGTGTCCAAGAAGACTAACGGCCCCTTTCAATAACCTATCTACAAATAACTATATGTTCAAAACGTCAAATTTGTATCGCAAAAAACCGGCAAATGAATCATTTGACGTTTGAATGACGATGGGAACCGTATATGTCCCGTGATAAAAAGTAGCCTATGTCCTTCCCCATGGTCTACTTTATATCTGAGGCAAATTTCATGATAATCAGTTTAGTAGTTTTTAAGGCGAAAATATACGTAGATGACGTCACAGATTCGGGCGTGGCCTAACACTTCCCGCCGCGCCACCCGCATACACCCCGCAGCGCTCGCGATCTCCGCGCGCGGCCGCGCCGCGACTCAAATTATAAACTGAGGAACGGCCCTTTTATACGACTTTAGGATTGATTTAAATGCAATTTGAAAATATTAATTTATTTCTGGTCTATGAGCAAAGAAAAAACGTAGAATGTATAAGCCGCTTCTCCTTCTTCTGTAGAAGCCGGTCGAGGTTATTCCCGAAATCTAGAAATTATTTGGTAGGCAATGCGGCTTCCAACCCATCACTTTTGATTTCATTTTCCACCTCTACGCCCACCAAAATGCAATACTTAGTGCTATTGACAGAATCACTAAAATATCCACTAGGTGTTTTTTCGCTTTCCTAAGCGACAAAAATACCGAAAATGAGTTATATCAATGAGTTTGTATTTTTTTTCTGCGTCGATTGGTCTAATCGTCGTCTTCCTACGACGATTTTTTTGTCGCTTAGATATAGTGAAATTTATACAAAATCATGAATGTTATGTTCACTAAGCGACAACAAAAAGCTATTTATAAAAAAATTCATTTGGATATTTTGAAGAATTTTAAAAATCTACTTAGTCTATTTTTCATGTTTTTACTTTTCTTTTGTTTGCACAAAAATATTTTTACTTGTTTAAAAAATTCTTTTCGTGAACACTTTGTACATTTTCTCCATACAAATTATTTGTGAATTGTCCTTACAGTGCATTTAATTTGATACCATTATTTTACGAAAGTGCAACTTGTAGAATTTTACTCATAGTGAAATAAAACAATATTGGCGTAAAGATAGTTTTACATATTTGACACAATAACTATTCGTGCTATGTAGATATTTTTACTTGAAAACTTTTATTTTTAAGTATGTCGGTTAGATATTTTTTTTGTCGTCGGTTAGATAAAATGTAATTAAAAGTATTAAATTTACAGTGTGTGGGAACCTTAATGAACGCAAACATTGCTAAATATATTTCTATATTTATGCGCCTAATGTTTCGCTAGTTAGTCCTGTCGGTAGTAGAAAATATCAATATACTAGGTTATGGGAGTAAACTTTGCGCACATACATGGACATAATAAAATAGCTCCTATAGCTGGTCTATTTTCAATTAAATTGGCAACAGTCACTGAAATCGGTTCATTATTATTCCTTTTTTAAGGTTCCGTAGTTCATGTCTCGGAATCCTTATAGTTTCGTCATGTCCTTCCTTTCGACCGACCGTCCGCCCGTCCGTCTGTCCATCCAAACGGTGGTGCTTGAAATATGAAACTTTGAATGGATAAGTTTATTTATCACGTCGACATAGTGCTAAAATAAATGAAGATAATTTTTGGTTACACCTACACGAAAAGGGGAGATATAATTAGGTACATAGACATTATAAGAACATTGAGAGGTTTCTGAGATTATATTTTGATGTACGTACGTATCCGTTTGCGCGATATTCCACTTTTAAGCGCATTTCTTGTTAAAATACGGCGTCCCCCCCTCTAAAAGCCAAACGGCTGGCTCTAAAAATGTGAAAAATTCATGATGGTAGTCCATAAACTAGTAAACTTTGAACGAAAACTATAACGGTCCAAAAAACTTCATAAATTCAGGAGTTATAGAGACTTAAATTGAATCAGTTTAGATGAAGATATCTGTGGCTCAGTGGTTAGCGCTTTAGTGCTCAAGCCAGAGGGCGTGGGTTCGAATTCATAAGAGAATAAAAAGTTTTCCGTGGATTCCTTGGAAAAATTACGTTAACTGGGGTTAAGGATTAACTTCAACGATTAATGAATTAACGCTGCCGACAAAATATGTTACTATGATAAAAATTTTAAGCGATTTTGCCAAATTGATGTTCATAAAAAAATTATCAGAATATAACAAATATTGTTCATCTCTTTTGTTACATCAAAAGCTGCTATCACCGTACATTTTTAATGACAAATGTATGGCGGTAGTAGCGTTTTTCAAGGCCAGGAAGCCAAATGGACTTCCACTCTTCATGGACAGATGCAATAGTCTCTTCTTAAGACACCTATCATGGCCATGCCATCAGACGATATGATCAAGGTGCATAGCTTCTCAAAGCAACACCAGGTTTTCCTATCGTCTAGGGAGAGTAGAGGATAGGAATCAATGTTCACTCCAATGACATAGTATGGTACACGGACGGATCCAGGACAAGGAAAGACAACCGGGTGGACGGACCTTCTACGGGGGCATGCCACCTACAGGCTTGCCTATATACTTGCTTAGGACAATTTACAACCATGTTTGAGGCTGTGATGATTTGTTTACTACAGAGCCTACAGATTGTCCTTGTCCATAAAACATCCTAATCTTATAGAGAAGATTAGGATAATTTAGATGATATTTCTGCTACTGTCAATGCTTTCAGCGCAGTCTGTCAGAACAATCACACTGCGCTGAAGGCACTGACAGCAGCAGAAAGAAGAAGGGGCATTTTTGTATGGATCCCGTCCCCACTACTGTAGCACTACAAGACATATATCAAAGGACTTAAAAAGCGTGTAATTTTTTTGTATGACGAAAAATCTCTAAACCATGGGAGAAAAAAGTTTTAACCCAAAGGTGAAAAAAAGTTTAAAAAATTATCCTGTATTATTGCACCATTTCATAGTGTTGCTAATAAGGAACAATTTTCGGGAAGTAATGGTATACAGCAAGCTTCAGAAAAGTGTTATATTTTGATAAATTGTCCCATATTTTGAAGAAATGTATGGAATGATAATAAAATGCTAAAATAAGCTCTTTCCTCAATTTTGTCACATACTTACATTATGGAAATTGTTTCTTACTTGCGATACTATTTAAAGGTGCAGTACACAGGATGTATTTTTTTTTTCATAATTTATGGGTTCGAATCCTGTCTAGGAAAAATGAGTTATCAAAAATGATGCAGTTTAAGTTTTCATCAAGTCGGCCTCGATATTCTGTAGGGCTAAATTGCTATTGCTAATTTTTTTGACTTAGAACGCCCAGAAGAATAATTCACCATGTACTATATCTTTTTTACTTTTTTTCTGTACCTAATCGTTTTAAAATTATTTTTGCTATTTAATTATATGTATTTTAATGTAATTGTTTTATCTGAATTATTTGATTTTACATAAACCACTTTTCCAGGCCAGGATTCGAATCCGCAAATTAGGAAAAAAATACATTTTGTATTATTGCACCATTCGATAGCGTTGCAAGTAAGAAACAATTTCCAGAAAGTAATTAGGTATGTGCGAAAAAATTGAGGAAAGAGCTTATTTTTAGTATTTTATTATCATTCCATACATTTCATCAAAATATGAGGCAGTTTATCAAAATATAACACTTTTCTAAAGTTGAGTGTATACCATTACTTTCCAAAAATTTTTCCATAGTAGCAACACTATGAAACGGTGCAATAATATAGAATGTTTTTTTTAAACTTTTTTAACCCTCATTTACTTTTTTCTCCCATGGTTTAGAGGATTTTCGTCATACAAAACAATGACACTTTTTTTAAGCCCTTTCATTTGATATATGTCTTATAGTGCTACAAGGATGGGGACTTTTTGCCCCTTCTTCTTTCATCTAAATTAGTTATGGCTTGTGTTCAAACGCTAAACATGCTAGGACGAGATAACAGCATCAGTCTGGTATGGGTTCTAGGCAACGGCAATATCTCCGGCAACAAAACCACGGATAAATTGGGTAGGCTTTGGGCCAATTGTGTCACGGTGTCATGCCCAGAATCGGTTTGTGGAATATCTCCCAGCACTACCAAGAGAGAACTCAAGGAATGGGGCCGCAGCTTAAGTATAAAGCAATGGGCTGAAATCCTAGGACTTGAGTTTTTACTTCTATATTTTTTATTATTTCAAGATTAAAATTAGCTAACGTTTTAGCTCGTTTTAGTCGGACAAGGGAACTGCAATTAATTTTTATAAACAAGAAGAAGGAGAATATTGTCAGTTAGGAGCAAAAATTTACAATGTCATTGAATAATAAATTTATTAAGATAACTTTAGCCGTAGAAAATTCTTAATGTAAGCAACATTTATGTAACTTATCTTGTTTTATTTTATAAACTCTTAGGCCATTTAGATGAATACTCCTATAATTTTTTAAAAGTGTTTGGAATTAGTTATTTTTACCTGTTTTTAACAGAAAATGTATCTATAGCTTATCTTTTTTTACATGTTGCTGAAAACCTTTAAAATAAAATGTAGGCAATTTTACTTGCTATTACATAACTTTCGTTGATAGCTTAGATAATTTTACCTATTTTTCGAATTAGGACTTTTTTACCTAAGCGACATAAACTGCCTGTAATTCGAAAGCTATATGACTCGTTTTAATATCAAAAATTGCTATAAGAAATAAAATACACGTTGTATCTTATTGATATATAGATATATAGATGTATGTTAAAACCATCTAAATCCGACTATTTTGTGATTTTTAATGATTTTTTTTTTCTAAAAATTTTAACGTTTAAATCACTCTTCTATAAAGTTAACTAAATTTATGCGTCATATGTGTCTTTCTTTAATTATTATATTTTCTTTAATTATTATTTTTTATCAATTATTATTATTTAAACTGGAAATATCATAATATGTATTATATAAAATATGAATTTGCTCTCCTACGCTATCGAATTGGATTTTGTCTGTAATGGTAGTTGTATGTGTGTTAAATAAATAAATAAATAAATGTCGCTTAGGCATTTTTACCTCATATACTATATACCTCAAAACGTTGATATACTAAATAGACAATTAAAACAGAAATAATATAATATATCTATGGACACTTCACACCACGTCAATCTGATCCCGTGGTAAGTTCTCGAAGAACTTGTGTTACGGGTACCAGATAACGGAAGTATATTTAATACTTTTATACTATACACATAATTAAGATTTTTATTATATTATACACATATTTAATACACATCCATGACCCAGGAACACAGAAAACTTTTTGTTCCGTCGGCGGGATTTGAACCCGCGACCCCCGGCTTGAGCAACGACACGCTCAACCAACTGAGCCACAGAGGTCGTCATAGAAATAGAACTATACACTTTCTGTGAAATTTACAAGTACATATTATATAATAAAATATTATACTATAATATATACTATATAATATTATATTAAAATTTCAAGTAAGAAGTTGAAGGAACAAAAAAGGTCATTCAACGATCG